>VXBA01002668.1:236418-281956 GCA_013399895.1 Serilophus lunatus
TCGGGAATCCGAGTGGGGTGTCTGTCCTCAGTGAGGGAATAAGCATACCGTGACTGGCGACGGGGGGAAGGCGAGCCCAGCCGCGGGCCCTGCGTCTTCCGGAGAGCCCCACAGGGTGGCTGGGGACACCTCCGAAGTGTGGTGGTTGATGCCCTTTATCCTTGGGAGAGGGAAGTTGGAATAGGGTCATAGGGTTGTTAAGGTTGGAAAAGACTTCTAAATTCATTGAGAGTTCATTGGTCCAGCGCGGCCGTGTTCACTGTTAAACCGTATTCCCAAATGTCACATGCACACGCCTTTTGAACGCTTCCAGGGACAGTGATTCCCTCACTTCCCTGGGCAGCCTGTGCCAATGCCTGACAGCGCTTTCAGTGAAAGAATCTAATCCTAACAGCCAACCTAAACCTCCCCTTGCCGCTTGGGCCATTCCCTCTTGTCCTGTCCCTGGCTGCCTGGGAGACACATCCGGCCCCAGCTGGCTGCAGCCTCCTTTCAGGTCGCAGGGAGAGAGAAGGTCACCCCTAGCCTCGGGGTTCTGTCCAGGCTGAACATCCCCAGCTCCCCCAGCCGCTCCTCATAAGACTTGTGCTCCAGGCCCTTCACCAGCTCCACTGCCCTTCTCTGGACACTCTCCAGCACCTCAATGTCTTTCTTGCAGAGAGCGGCCCAGAACTGAGCACAGGGTTTGATGTGAGGCCTCACCAGTGCCCAGCACAGGGCACTGCTCCTGCTCCTGCTGGCCACGCTATTGCTCATACAGGCCAGGATGCCACTGGCCTTCTTGCCCACCTGGGCACAATGTCAGCTCATGTTCAGCTGACTGTAAAGCAACACCTCCAGGTAAAACACTGGGAGAGGTTGGTGTGTTCCAGCTCATCTTACGGTGTTACTGTAGGCAGTAGCTGAGACAGGTTCATTGAAGAATTCCCAGAGGTGATACTGAGTACGTGGCAGAGGAGACAATGATGTGGAAGGAAGAGCATATTTAACATCCTTATCCATTTATACTGTTTTACCATGAGTTAAGAAAATTGGGATTTTGTGGTTTACATCTTTTCAATATTCATTTGTTAGTAACATGCAGTGAAGCACAGTGACATTTTGTGAATACATAACTTGCCTTCAGTTCCATTTCATTATGCATTTTCTGTTGACTCAATCTAATAATTTGGTTGCTATGCATATATATTTGTGCTCAGATATAAACAGTTGAAGTAAATTCACACATATTCAGAGAACAATTTTGCATAGTTTTTAATTGGATAAGAAGGGACAGAGGCAACATTTACCTCAAAGCAAGTAAAGAGCAGGCTAATCCATCATTTCTGTGCAGGGGTTTAACATCTGAAACCACAGTAGTAGTTTGCAATTATGCAGTAAATATGCCAATCATATGTTTGAAAAGAAAAGGGGTTTGGGTTTTTTGGGGGTTTTGTTTTTTTTGGTTGAAGAAATAAGATACCTACAAATTGGAATCAAATTACAGGAGTGAAATTCACCTGGAAATTTGACTGCTGGGGGAAAAATCCTCTGTTTCTATTACTGAAACTCATCATAGGGTTTTCAGATAACATTAAGTCATTGGAGTGGTAGAAATCATTCTGAAATGTTTTTGTCCAAATTTAGTAAAAGAGTAAAATTTCGTAATTTAAAATTACAATTGACTCTTCTGTACGTGGGGTATAAATTAACTGAGAAAGTAATTCTGAGTTCTTGAAACATTTCATTTTTAATGCAGACAAAATAAGACAAGTTTGCCTTTTCCTGATAAGCAGCAAGGTTAACTATTGTGTGTTTTTAAGGGACATTCATGAACCAAGGAACATTTTGTAAGTGAAAGTGAATTGTAAAAGCAAAATTACAAAAAAAAAAAAACAAACAAACTTCAACTATGGAAGTGCAAGATCCATAAAAGACAACTTAAAGCTACAAATATTTTAAATCTGAGAGATATTCTTCATTATTTTATATTTACATGTATATATATATATATACATTATCACTTCAATGATGGCAGGATATCAAATCCAGAGCTGTAAGGAAGCAAGCAGAATGCCAGTTCTCTTTTGATAGTTTTTCTGTTCAAGTAGGAAGACAATCTATTGAAGTCACCAGTAACTGTCTCTAATTGTTGAAGTCACTGTTTACGGAAATGTAATGTATGTTTGCATATCTAACGAGATTAGAAAGTCCCCCAAAAGATAGAATTTCAGTTTTTATCTTGAATGTCTGTCGCTATTTGCAGCACTTTATACAACATCTCAAATCTTAGGCTTCATGGAAAGCACAGTCCGAGGATTTTTTGCAGATATTTTATTTCAGTTCTGATAGATCATTAGAAAAACTAATTGTGTGACAGTTTTACTTAATGCTCTTCACAATCTTTTACTTGTTGCCTGAGACTGAGGGCTGATCGACTCTCCACGTAGTCCTTTTGGACTGACCCACATCTTTGCTATTTCAGCCTTTGTTGCCCAGCAGCTGCCTCAGAGTATTTGCTCTGTGGTGACAGTGATTCCCAAGTCAAGATCTTGTCGTAGGGAACACAGAGCCTGAGGCAATATATTAGCTAGGGGAATGTTGAAAAAGGCAGAAATATTTTCCATCCAAAGCATGTTGAACACCTTCAGGGAAATCTTATCTTATTTCACATGAGTATATATTTATATTTGTATTTTAACAAGTATGACTGCAAAGGGTTATTTCTTGCTCTGAGATTGTTTGATGAAAGATGCTATAGATGTGTGGAATACTTAGATAAAGTGTTGTGCTATTGATTTGCTCCTATTGCTATGTGGAACTGAGATCAAAACAGCCTGTATTCAGTAAGGGAGTTATGCAGATGCATAACTTAAATGATGTAAATAATTGGCTATCGAATATCAAAGAGTTCTTACATGCCTTATATACAGTGTGCATAGAATCACCTATAGATCAGATCCCTAAGGGGAATTTTAATTGCTATTGCTTTCATGGGAAGTTCTGCAAAATATATTTTTTTAATAATTGTAGCATTAATAAAGAATATGAATGCTACAAATGTAAAAGAAGAGTGGTCCTTCAACACCATGGAGTGTTCTCATCCTTACATGTCATTGTAGGTGCGTTGAAAAACATGCACTGAGTTTCACCTGTAGTATCCTGTGTTTCTTATGTCACACCTTTGGCATTGTGTGACATAGTTCTGGTAGCTGCATTTCTCTAGAGCTTATGAATGCTTGATATTCAGAGGAAGCATCTTCCTTCCTGTGCAAGTGCTAGAGAAAAAACTGACAATTTGATGCTTGACACATTTTAAAGCTTCACCGTAAAATGTTACATTCCTCCTGAAGTGTTTATCCATTGTCTACCCCATAATCCTCTAGGCCATTTATCTGAGGTTTAGAGGGTTAGTTCAAGAGTTAAATGAGTATTTTGTGTACACAAAGTAAAAGAATGTAAAGATAAGAGATTTACCCTATAGTATGTAATCAAATAATTAATGAGAGTGAGACTCCCTGATTGCAGGAATTTTTGTGACATTTAGAAAGGTAAAGACTTGAAGAAAGACTTCTGCTTTATTGGATAGTGCTTTGCAAGTAGGTGATGAGATGGGGGCCTCATGTAATTGTTCATTAGAAATGGATGACTAGTCTTAAACACTTGACTCTGGAAGGGTCAGATGTTAAATGCCAGGTTCGGGGAGGCCTGCCTGCTCTGCTTTAACATCACCCGGTACTGTGCTTGTTAATAGGAATTATGTTTTAGGATCTTCGACTGTCAGAGTGCTTTGGATGGGGACACTAACAAAGACAAGGAAGTTAAGGGATGGAAATCCCTAAGACTGTTTTCCACTGTCACTGTGCCTTAACAGCAGGTATGAGCCATTAGAATAGTGCTCCATCATGTCATTAAAAAAAAAAAAAAAAAGAAAGAAATGTTTAATTTATTCTTTTCTGACAGATGTCCAGTCATGACTGCAGAAGTAGTTACCTCTGAGCAAAGACTAATGGCAGTTTCCTCTTCCCAAGATGATTTGAAGCAGAGATAGTCTATGAACTGGTTAAATAAGCAATGTTACACCACAGATTTCAAGACACCAGTGATATAGAAAGATGTAGAAACATTAGAGAATACTTTAAGAACTGAGGTTAGATTTGGAATAGAATTGGGATTTTCACTGCTCTAAATCTTCATTTTAATTTGGGTGTATACATACTATCATACCTTGTTTTATTGCTTTACCTTGTTCTGTGTTACCTCTATGGAATGTTTGTGAAGGAATATGAAACAATTCACCAAACTTCAAATGATGGAGAGAATCAAATAACACCAATGAAAATTTGCAGATTTGGTATGAAGAGAGGTACAAGCTTTACTATTTATTACTACACCAAAAGCATTGCTTCTGCATCTCTTGTCATGTTAATAACAGTCCTTACTTTAAGAATGCCAGGAATGTTATGTCAGTTTGCCAGAGTTCAGATAGGAGGCATTCCATCCATGTAAGTTTTACGTACTGGTTGTAGCTATACCATCAGGGATTGAAATTGCAGCAGGCAAGACAAGATTGTATTCAACACAAAAAAATGGACTTCTTCATTTTTGATGTATATGGTACACATTAGACAAAACAATCATGTGGAGGGAGACCATTTTTCTCCTTTTTTAAGAGTTACTTTCTAGGCCTTTTGGTAGTTTGTAAGGGAATTGCCTTAAAATGCATCTTGCCTTGTAGTAGGTTTGTGAATCTTTTTTTCTCTTTCTAAAGAGATGCTTTATAGTGAGCAAAACATGCAGGATGATAGTTCCCTACAGTAGTCTGGTCCTAATCCTTTGCGTCACCTTTTCTGGTTTGTGCAGTTCTAGTATGAAAATATCAGATTGGAAAGGGTCAATCCTTTGATCCTGTTCAGTTTTTGGAAAGATCAACGTCACAGGTTTTTCCCAACTTCATCAATGTGGCTACTTATCACCCAGCAATTATACAGAGACTCAGCTTGTTTAACATACACTGCTGAGCAAAAGATTAACCATTTTCCAGCATATTAATCTAGCTGGATACAAACCAACTACTTGATGAAAAATGCTCTGTATCCTGTTAATATTTTGCTGAGTAATGCAGTCCATCTCACCTTACTTAAAATATTCTTTCTGACACTTACCTGTGCCAGTACACTTGTGTTTCTACATATATTATTTTCCTCAGTACTGAACACTTCAGAAAATGGACTAAGTAATGCATCTTTCTGTATGTGTGTGTGTGTGTGTGTGTGTGTGTTTTGGAAAACAATTGTGGGACAAGTATCCTAACAACTGTAAAGGAAAGAGTTTGGTCATTGAAACACCATGGGAAAGAGGATCTGGATTTTGCTAAAGCCAGAAATTTTAAAGTGAAGGGCAAAACCAAACAGATTTGCAAGGGGCTGCAGTATTCGAGGAGATAAAGAGTACTACTCTGTTCTTAAGATTCAGACAGTGGCTTGAATGGTCTGTCTAATGAGGGCTTTTATGGAAGAATTATGCAAAGAAGTATTTAATTAAGCAAATACAAATGGAAATCCCTAATATTTACTTTATTCTTGGCAAAAGATATTGCAAACATTTGCAAAGGTCTCAAGATTCATAACTGATTACAAAAAAATTAAAATTAGGGATAGATAGATAGATAGATAGATAGATAGATAGATAGATAGATAGATAGATAGATAGATAGATAGATAGATAGATAGATTTTATGTAGGTTGTAAATGAGATTTTGAGCCAAATTCTTCAACCAGGAAGTCCAGGTGTGTGGCAGACTAATAGCTTTCTATGAAAACTGTATGTGAACCTTTTCAGCTTTGACCATATTCATTCTCCTCAGAAGGAGGAGGCTGTGGTCACCTACCAGTGAGGTGAAATGAGTGTTTCTGTGAAGACAGCAGATTCTAAAGCCTCCCTGACTTACCCTGGTTCAGTGTAAAATGGTACAAACTGCTAAATCCCAAGGGTAGCATGTTCATGGGCTACTGTTTGGCTTGACAATCTGCAGACAGAACAAGTCTTTTGAAGTCTCATGAAAAGTTATGAGGATCAGAAGAAAATGAAGAACACAGAGTACCACATGTCATTTTTTTCCACCTTTTTTGATCCATATTCTCTTCTTTCTCTTCTCGTAGACATACCCAAATTCAGACATTTCAATATCTGAAAAAAAAGATGCAGTGCAGTGATACAAACAGTTCCTGGGTGCTATAAGCTGTTCTGGCTACTGTCCTAGAAATTGCACAAAAGCAAAAGTTTCAGAAGGTTTTTTCAGGGGGAGTGGTGATGGGGGGGAAACAACAAAACAACACCGAAAGCAAGTGTTCTTTGCTAAACCCCAAATTTTTGCAGCTTTACAGACCTCTGTTCTCCATCCCAGCTTAATGGCCATAGGGAATATAAAATGTCTTTCTTCAACCTGTCCCAAACTAAATGAATAAATAGATAAAATAATAATCTAACAAACAGCAGATGTTTAAACTTGCTTCAGCTGCAATTAAAGTCTGTGTTATGGAGTGTTTCAAAGCTTTGCATAGTCCCTCCAATTCTCAGTGGCTGTTCTTGTGGTAGGGCTAGGCAAGCACTTTTCTTCTTAGGCCCTGTCCCTCAACTCTCCACTGTTTTATATAAAATAACTTTAATGAATGTGTCTGGCTGGCTCTTCTTTAGCCCACCAAAGCATCGGACTTCACGGAATGATTTATGGTCTTACTAAGTTCCTTTACAATTTTCTCACTAAGTCACTTTTCACTGGGACTAACAAAACAAATCAAATGTGGAATTCCTAGGCCAAGTCAGAGCATGACTTTTCCTCTCAGTAGTTAAAATTTAAAAAAATGATATATTCGATCATTCTAAAAGGAGATTTAAAACATTTATGTATCAAAAAGCAAGTGTGCTCTATTAATGTAGTTCAGAACAGCTAAGGATTTAAACAATGAGACAATTAAACACTATTGTAGAACTTAAATAGAGCAGGAGTTAAGAAATAGGGAAAGTATTCAACAAAGCATTTTTAGGTGGTTTAGTATTTTTTACTTAAATAGATGGTAGCAAAGGTCACTCTTGACAGCACTTGTTATTGCAATTTAATAAACAGAACTACATTATCATTTCAGGGAATTCTGATTTAGGCCTTTTTTCCAGGGAGCTGACTTCTTTTTTTTTTTTTTGTTTGGTTTGGGTTGGTTGGTTTGTTTTTGTTTTTTTTCCTGTTAGATTCATGAAGTACCATATTCCATAAACAGCCCTATTAATGAAGTCGTCTGGATTTTCCTTTCTGCTCAGACATCCTCTGTATTTCTTTGTCATTGTATAGAGGCATTAAGAAGGCCTGAACTCCAGCAAGGTAATGTTACTATCCCATCAAACCAAACTGAGTTAAAAAAATGCAAATTCCCAAAATGGAGTTACAGTCCAGTATTTCTAGAGATTTTTCTCAGCAATTAGTAAAGACTAATTTTCATGGCATGTAGTTCAATAAGCATTAATTAAAAATTAAGTGTATTTTCTTATCCTGGAAGTACTGAGAAAGGTAGATGTTTGATACTAACTCAGTGGTAGGGGGTATCACTTGTAAGTCACACTTTTCTAGTGTGTCAGCCCATATAACTCATACAAAGAGTGAGCTGAAAGGCTGGATGTCTTTCAGAAAGATGCATGGGCAGGCTTTTTGTTGTGGGGGCCATGTTCAGGAAAAAATAACAAATCCAGTGACAGAATGTCTGCTTAACTCATAAATCTCTAGGGAATTTTCAGGTTCAGCCTGGAGCAATGTTTATATGTATGTCAGTGAACTGAAAATCAAAGCCCCTTGCCTGGCCTACGGGAAAGGAAATGCATGAGAATAGGATACCTTCCAACTCTAAGGATTCCTTATAATTTTCGGCTGAACACCTCCAGGTTAATACTGTAGCAACAAGACTCTCACAGTGGAATGTATTGATTAATGCTGTACTTCTTCAGGAAGGATATAAAGGTCAAGGTTAGAAGGACTAAAGTGATTTACTAGCAGAAATCTGTTAGGTGTTTTGAAAGGTGTTATTCAAATATCTGCTTTATATCCATACAAATGACAGAGCTTGGATTTGGGTGGTTTTGATTCCAAGGCTGCTGGAAAAGAGAGAGCAACACATTTGTTGCTATTATTAAAAAACTGAATAAATAAACTTCTCAAGGGCCTTTCAAGTCTAGACTGTGAATGTCAGGCCTTTTTGACTTCCACGGTTGATAAATGTCTTAATGACACATATTATCTACCACTGCCTGTACGAAGTGCGCCTCTGAGTGCTACCATGCTAACAAAACAATCAGCATCTGGCTAAGTTTGCTTCTAGTGATGTCTAAGGAAAATTGATTTCTACTCATTATAAAACAATTTACCACTTAGACAGGGGCAGATTTCATCAACTTGAAAGTAATAAAAAGTGATGGCAGATCAACAGATTATTTCTATTTTTTCATTTTTAGTTTTCTGTAGAAGAAAGTAGGAGAACTTATAAAACTATCAGGTTCTTTTTCGGATGTTTGAAATGCCCGTTAAGAAGCCCTTGGACTTAGTGATCAAACATCACTGAGAAAATCAACTTCTATATATTGTGTAATAAATCTAGATTATTTATGGCCTAATTTATGTAGAAATTTATCTAATCTGCCTCTACATTGTACTTCTTCAAAATTTACATGCTTCTTGTATCTATTTGGCTCAATATTTTAGGTGAAAACTAAGAAAATTTTAGCATTTTCGGCTCTTTAACTCTGAAGCAAACTTAAGATGTATCATATTTAAAATTATTTCAATTTAAGGGGTACTATTTTGCTGACCAAGTTTTTGATAAACTTTGGCCAGATTGTCCACTGTCTTGCACAAAAGCAATAGCCCATTTCCTGCCCACTGCAACTTTACATGTTGGAGATTCCCCATACAGGAAAGAAAGTAGTTAGATGTACTTGTATAATGAATGTCTTTTTTTCTGGATCCTGGGATAGACCCATGTGAGTTCACATGTAACAGGATGAAACAGAGGCAGACTGTATATGCCAATTTGAAGCATTCAGAGCTAGGAGTTGTATCACAAAGAGTAACTTTATTCCTTCAGAAAATTAAAGATTAACATATTTCTAACACTGCTTTCCGGCAGATTTCTCCCACAAAAGGCCAAAGTCACGGCCAAAGAAGAGACCACAGCTAACTCAGGTGGGACTTCAAAGTTAAGTTGCTGGTAATGGAAAAAACTCTTGCTGACTTTCCTTATGTTCCCTCAAATATGCCAGACTTAGAGATGGGCCCCATGGTCTTTCTATGGCATGTCCAGCAAAATTTCATGAAGTCATTTTAGTGGAAGTGTGTCAGACTATTCCGCCTCAAGTAGTTCTGCATGAAAAGACAAACTAGAAGTTTCTATATCTGTTTCTAAATGCAAACTCTTGTTAAACATGAATGTTGTTCCTACAGTTAAACTTCACTGATGGGAGAAGTGCTATGAGCAAGTTGTGCAGTTTTTTTCACCATTCTAATTTCTGGAAGTCAAACACAGAACAGGTAGGGCAGCTTTACTGATTTTTGGTGACTAATGGCTTTGAAAATAATTTTGGCTAAATTTTGGTCCATTATCTCAATCTTTTGTGTTTTATCGTCTTGAATAAGCACCTGGATAACAATTTAAAAATGGATAGATGTTTGGCATTTGGGAAAAATTTTTCCCTCATGAAATGATTGAATGAGACTATAATGCCTGTTAAAATAAAAAGAAATACACCTCTGTCTGCTAGATTGATATGCCTAGAAGCAACTTCTCTCCCTGCTAACTCGTTTATCCATTATCTCCTTTTACACTTAAAACAAGCACCTTTAAGATCAGAGAATTTAAGCATAAATTGGACTCTGCTGTGGTCTCATAATTTTGATATTTTCTCAGTCACAAAACTAAATTTGAAACACTTAAGTCATTAATGCAATGGGGTTTTTAAACTGTACTACCATGTGAATCACTTAAATTGAATAAAGGTGTATATCTTTTTTACATGTAGCAGATTTTAAAGAGAATTCATGAAAATAACTTTGGGGAAAAATCATTAAATTTTGTAGATAAACTTTAGGATTTAGTAAGTCAAGCAGTAGCAGTGATTTTCAAACAGTTCTACTATATTAACAACCAAGAAAGATCTCTGTCAAGAACCTCATGAGGAATCTTTTAGAATTAAAACGAAAAGTAGGATGAGATAAAAAGAAGGTCAAAGAGAGCTACTATGAGACCTTATCAGACAAGACTTTTCATTATTCTCCTCTTGGGTAATTTTTACTTTGGGTGCAAATGAGTTGTAAAAGTTAATGATTTAGGAACAGCATAATCCCATGATGAAATCTTGTCCATAGTGCTTCAACAGAGTTTGAAAGATTAAGAACAGGTGATTCAGGCACTATGAGTTGAAAGGTAGATTAATTACTATATATTTTCTGATACATTCTATAAGAATTTGTGGATAAATGTGAGGAACTCCTCTGTTTCTGTGGAAAAAGATGAAGCTATATGTAATTTATACCATTAGTCTTTGACTTGACCATCACTAACAAAAAGAAAAAAAATGGTGGTGGCTCACTAGCTTGTAAAACTTCCCAAATGTACACCTGTTTTAAAATGTATTACTTGAGAACTGTTAAATAAGAACCTAGCTCAGACCATTAATAAGATAGATTTAATTTAAGATTGATTTAATGTTAAATTTCATAGACAGATTTTTTAAACCAAATAACGGTCTCCCTTTTTTAAGATTAAATGCTGCGAGTGATTAAAATGTGGATTTTCATACACAGAGCCAGACAATACAGGTTTTTAGCGGTGTTTATTTTTGTAAAAAAAAAAAAAAAAAAGAAATCAATTACTTTGAAAGGAAGTAACACCTGTCTTTTGATTGCACATCTTTTAAACACAAATAATACAGGGTGGAGAATGAAAAATACGATTTTTATGTTGCTAGTTCAAAATAACACCTAAGTCTATGGATGTTCAAAATTAAAATATATATATACCAAGAATGCTAAAATGTCTATTTTACATTATCTACAAAATTATGTTCTAATCCAGCCACAAATCATAGGAAAATACTTTGATACATATGAAAAGCTATAAACATAAAGAAATTTTGAAGGGAAATAACACACATAAAAGCTCATTAAATAATTACAACAACAAATAAATAGTTTGTTCAGCTTTACTTTTTGATTGCTGCCATGCATATTTTAATTTTTGGTATACTGAGATAAGAGAAAGGTGAGCATGCAAAGCATATTTTTTAGAATGAATCTAAAAGCAGATACAAGGTGTTGTATTTTTCAGCTGTTGTCAGAAGTTCATAAAATATGATATAGAAGGCAATAGATGTGATAACTGTTCTCAGGAAAACACACAACAAAGCATCTTTTTACAAAACAGACTTCAGTGAATACTCATGGAAAATTTTCTCTGCCTGCATGGCTGGAGAAAATGTAAAAGTTTATAGTGTGGGTTTGGAAGGCTTGTGTTATTCCCCATCTTGAGCATTTGGAAAAACACCCAAAATGTCCATATGCTGAGAATGCCCCTTTTGATTTTGGTCAAAGCAATAAGCATGTAACGTCAACTGAGAACACAGCAATGGCAGACTTGTCTTTAAGCAGTCAGAATGGTAAAGCAAATGGTTACAGGTGAGTTCAATTTTGGCACGAGGAGATGAGAGGGGAGAGAATGTTTGACTTCTAACTCGTACTATGTTTGCTGGATTTACTGGCTCTTTTCCTCTCTTTGTGGTGCTGGATAGGTTTTGCTTGAGAGGTTCCCTCGAAGTTGTGGCTGGACTCGTTGTGCTGCCTGGTGTACCTCTTGCACTTGCAGGCTGTGACCACAGTTATTTTGTAGGTTCTTATACTTCCATCCTGACATTGCAGCTGGATCCTCTGAGTGCGAGTTTTGTCGTTGACACATCTCCACTCTTGCGAGCTCCGCCTGCTCCAGTACTTGGTTCCGTAACCTCCTCCAATCCAGTTGGGGAGCAGAGGCAAAGGGAGACATTCACCAGCACATACCAGTTCCTTCAGGGGATTAATGCTGGTGCACTGGCCATCTGAAATGTACTTGGTGGATCTCAGTTCCCGACAACCAACTTGAACTCGATCTGCAGAATGCACAGAACAGTAAACACTGAGATTCAGAATGCAGCTATTTCCCTTGCCAGTTATTTTCACATTAACCAGGTATGTTTTGCAGAAGTTAAAGTAGGCTGTAATCTTTACAGGACATCTCTTTACTGTTGTGTCCCCCAACACAAGGGCCTCAAGCGCTGATGGTATCTCTGGGAAATACCAGAGCATAAAGAAATCCTAATGATATGCATTTCAGCAGTTGTGGTAGAAGAGGCAATTTTATTCTCTATCCTTCTTCTCAGGGACATACCTTTTAGAAGAGAAAAAAATGCCCCAAGGGAATAAATGTTTCCTGTTTGTTCTGAGTCTAGGGAATCTGCTCTGTGATGTTTACAACAATTATGTTGGATCATTAGCAAGGGGGAAAATAGTGCTTTGGAAACTTTTGTTTATATGCTTCTAAATGAATTTCAAATAGTGTGTTTCTTCTCAATCCGTGGTTACAGTGGACTGAGTCTCCCATGACCTCTGTGGCTCCGAACACAGAGACTGCAGAAGTGGTAACAGCTGAAGTTACCAGGCAATGGGGTTCTGCCTATGAAATTTGAATGATTAGCAGTAACAATTTCAGACGGGTCTTTTTGCCCTCAGGATAACACCGTCTCTGTGTCTGTAGTTGTATGTTATATATAACATAGAGGATCCTGCAAATACTCTCAGGCAACTGACAGAATCAATATGCTGAGCTTCTCATACAGGCGTGTTTGTACCCGTCTATATGTGCGGCTCTGCACCCTGCAATAAACACAACTGTTTATTTCAGTAATTACACTTTGAAATAAACGCCTACAGCGTGCTTAATTTTAATAAGCAATCTTTACTGGCTGTGCTCTCCCTCTTTCTGAAGGACAATTACGGCGCAGATTCTACATACAATGCAATTAACTAACGCTTTTAAAATAGAAGTAATTACTAGAAACATTTCAGAATGAATCATAAAAGGCTTTGAAGGTACATCTACATATCACAGCTACACGCTCCTTCTCTTTCTATTTGGATTTTTGGAAGCAAGTTCTGAACAGAGACGCTGCATTAAGATGACTTCACCCTGTCCCCTGTGTCTCATGGTGGGCAGGCAGAGGGACTGTAAATCTGCAAGCTGACCCCAGGGACTATTGACAGGGCTGCTGTCCTGCTTGCCTTACAGAAAAGATTCAAGCTTGCTTTCCTGCAGCTGCACTCAGGAATGTACCTGGAAGCAGCTGGTCACAGATCTGAGTTTGTCTCTGTTTTTCTGTCTTCCCTGGATCAGCTTTTCGCCAGTGACAGCTCATTGACAATGAATACCTAGTGGGCTGCTCCAGTAATCTCATAATGATGCGATGTTTCCTGTGCACTTAAGCCCTTAGCATTCATAGAAGCTGACACACCTGGCTTAGCTGAAGGGTATCGGTGTCACTTTTTACCTTCACTTTCCAGGGATGACACTATTTTTATCGAATTGTTGTGGGTGGGTTTGTGTGTGCGTTTCTCTATTTGGATTTCTTTTAAGGAGGCGGGCAGGGGAGGGATCAGATAAAGTCAGCAGGTTTCCAGATCTCCACGTATCTGACATATATACATAAAACTCAGCAGGAAAAGACTAGTTACAAAAAGGCAAGTTAGAGCAGAGATCATAGGTAAATTATGAGCTGATTTGTTTACTTTTGCTGGAGGTGTTAAGCGGGTAAGTGCTACAGCAGGAAGTAAAACTAAACAGCGGGAACGAAATTCAGAGGTTTTTATTGCGTTTGAAAAGTAGCTCAGACACCTCCCCTGCCCGCAGTGGGAGGTGAGTTAAGAAAGCGAGGCTTTGGAGATGCCTCTCACTCCTTTTCCCTTATCTCTCTTGCCTGACGGATAACCCATAGAACCCGGCATTCCTGGATGAACCTCCCTCAGGAAGCAACCTGCCCGAGAGAGCCGGTCCTACAGGACTCCCCAGCACGGGGGAGGGAGGGCGGTTGGCTCGGAGGCCGCCTGGCGAGGCAGAGCCCGGCCCGGAACCAGCAGCATCTCCCCGTGCCCGGGTTCCCCCAGGCGGCGGCGGTTCCCTGGAGCGCCGCGCTCGGGCCGCGGGGCGGTGGGAGGGATGCGCGGCTCCGGCCGGGGCTCCGCTCCCGTCCCCTCCCGGGCCGGGCAGAGCTGCCGCCCAGGGCTATGGGACGCGGTGCAAGTGCCGCCAGTGGGATACTCACTGTTACGGTCGGATCCAGTGTTGGTGTAGTGCCTGCCTCCGTTCCTGGCTTGATTCAACGTGCTGTTGGTGCTTGGGCTCGCTGCAGCGGGTTTAACAACGTGTGAATAAAGTATCTCTGTGGCATCGTTCTTGAAAGCCAAGTAGCTTCTCGTGAAGATGCAAGCCAGGAGAACGCCATAGAAGTGAATGGCAGGGAGAAGCATGGCTGGTTCAGGCTGTGTCTGACAGAGCTGGACTAAATCTTTTCCTTCTGCTTCCTCTGGGTAACTCTGAAATTGCTCTTGAAGATTTCCTTTATATATTGAGAGAGGTTTGGCATTCATTCAGGTGTAAAGTTGTGGATAGCTTCAGAATGAAAACCCACAAAAGGGGTGGGATCACTACATGAGCTGCGAAGATCTTTCACCAATAGGAGAGAACGCTGCAGTAAAGGAGGAGTTAGATGCACTAATTGCAGGATTCCTATTTGGGGCTTTCGAGAGTATCAGAAAACTCTTAGGCACCACCAAACAGCAGAACTCGGGCTGAGACCTAGAGACTGCCAGCTCTGCCGTGCCATTCCCTATAGCCCTGAGTGCCTGGCCCTTCATTGTGTTGTGTCTGACAAGGTGTCAGAATGAGTCTCTTTTGCTCCTGTTATACAAAGTTTTGTACTGTCTTCTCAAACCGAGATGAGCTCTGTAAGTATGCAAAAATTATAGAACTTACAAAAGACTGCTACACAAACAATGTCTGCAAGATACCAAGATCATATAAAAAATATTGTGAATAATTTAAAGCTACCTCTAGATGTTTTAAATTATGCAGCTTTGATCAACAGGGAGCACTGCAAGAAAAATTACTTGTTTTAGAGGAATATTCTTACCCTGGTGTACAGAGTTACAGGCATGTATTTCTGTATCACCACACATAAAAAGTATTTCCTCTAGGCTCCTTAGTACAAACATATCCATATTCATAGCCTCTCACCATGCTCATTCACCAAACTAGTCTTTTTTAGTTTTGTACATTGCCTAGAGCATTCTTATAGTTTTAATGCATTATTTCATGTGATAAAGGATACAAAGAGAAAACATGCAAATCTCTTCCAAATTTTCAATTTTTCAGAAGAATAATCCTTACTTTGCCATAATATTTTACTGTATCACACACTTTCTTGATTTTACATAAAATTACATGGGCCAAATCCAAATGCTAGTGTAAACTGGGATGCTGCCAGTAGGCCAATGCTTCTCTGCATCAATAGTGAATGCTCTATAAATTTTCACTATAAATAAAACAACAGTGGTCAACACTAAAAGCTCTAGTGTTCTAATTAAAAGGAAACCTTTTCCCTAGGAAAAAGTACAACCTTGCAGAAAGCCACATTTATGTACAGGCTAGACTAATCTCACACTCTGTAACTTCGTTGATGTCTATATTCACACTGGATTTTATTGCTGTGATAAAAGCAGAAGGGAAACACAGGTTAGTTAGCTCTATTGCCAGGATCAAAATCTCAGTCATTCAGAGAAGACAACTTTGTTTCATCCTAGTCACAAGCAGACATTTGTCTGTACAGCAACAGCTTCCTCTTGCAACACTAGGAAAGTTATCCTGGATTTCAGCAGGAGTAAGGACAGATCCACAGTAAGTGACAAATTGATAGCCTTCGCTTAAAGGACACAAAAAAAACCCCAGGAGTGTTGCAAGGTGAAGTGAGTTTTACTGGCAGAACTGTGTGTGGAGTAGTTGAGTTGATTGCCTGCATCTATTATGAGTAGCCCAACCCAGTTCTGGAATAACAAGAATGTTGCGAGGCAGAGTGAGATCTTTCAGCAGAGTAATGTATGGAGGAGTGGGATTGCTGCTAACACCTAACAAAGCTCCAAGTTCCACTCTCATAGAACATCTAATTTAACCACAAAAGCAAAGATGTGCATTTTACCTTTCCTTAAAAAAAAAAAAAAGTTTTCTGAAACAAATGATCAAAAAAAAAAAAGAAAAGATGATTAATTTTTGAGCTTTTTTTTTTTAAAGGCAGGGAACCAAAGGTCTACTTTGTTGATGTTCAAATCCTACTTCATTTTTTCTCATATTCACAGATCATACAGATTTTTCAGATATCTAACCTCCCCTGCAGGATAATCTCTGTGCTGAACTAAGCCACTATAATTAAAAGCATGGAACCAATTTTCCAGTTATCCACAGTACCTATGTATACCAGTCAGGGGACCTCTTCCTAGTAGAGAAATTTTCCCACATTGCATAAGACTTAAGAAAGTCAGAAGTTTCCTTGAGAGCTGTTTTCTTTGAAATAGGGCATGTAATCTTCTCACAGGGAAAATGAATGAGTCTTTGGAGTAGTTATAGGACTGGGTCTACAAGGAGCCTGCTAAGCTTTTCAGCTTTCAATGAAAGCTAAAGATCATCCTTTCAAATTTAACATACAAGAAACCATTAAGATCATCACGTACATCTCTTGGTCTTGTCACCTAGAGAAAAAAGACCTCAAGACAAGCCTTTGTAAAGGAAAAGTTTCATCTTGAATTTGCCACAGGAAAGATGATACAGATTACCTCATTTTCTCGCGCACTAGACACAGCATAGACATTATTTTAATTTTATTTGTATTTTCCACTTATTAAAAATACTGTATGATGATATAGTGATTTCAGTTCCTTGGTCAGTACTGTCAGCCTCTCTGCTTTGAAAAGTAAGGAAGCTTCTGAGGAGTTTGTTAGTTAATTTGATTTATACTTTATCAAACCTAGAACTTGCAGTCTAACTTTTTTTTTTTTTTTTCTGAGTCTCCCTAAGAGAAATTAGAAGTTGCTTGAGAGGAAGGAATTCTGGTCAGTCAAATCTGGTTATTCTTTCTGACTGAACTTCAGAATCAAAAGTTATTTCTTGTTGCTTAACTCAGAATGAGTTCCCAGACTAAAATTTATTTTTTTTTGCTATCATTAGTTAGATGTCAGAAGTTCACAAAGGTGAAGGCTGTAAGTTACCACTGTAGCCTCCAAAATAGGAGTGCAATGCACAGTCTATCCTTGTTCAACTCAGATTTGATGGCTTGTGTAGAACATTGCTCTGCTTAGTCTGTCATATTGGCCATAAGGAATATATTACACAATGTCTTTGAAGTGTATACTGGCTTCCTTTTTGCCTCTGGGCATAAGTCAGGATGTTCTTATTGATCTATAAAACCCTATATGCTTTGAATCCTAGGCAATAAATTCTATCTCCTTTATCGTCTATTATGATGCTTAAGATCAGGGGCATACTGACTATACCTGAGTGTCTGGAGAGGTTTAATGCTCAGCGTGAAGGGTCCAGGAGCCTGGATTTCACTGCTCCTAAGGACCCAAGAGAGCTTTGTTCAGCTGCTTGGAATGGTATGAAGGCCATTGTTCAGTCAGATGCTTTAAAGGTGACTGTGGGGAAAGCACAAGGCAGAAACCCATTAACCAGATTAATTCAAATGTTTCTACATGTACCCAGAAATAAAATGCTACATATAACTACACACTTTTTTCCAACTTAAGTGCTCATCGTATCTTAACAGCCTGGCTTCTGAGTAAACCTAAACATAGTGGCAAAGCCATCATCACTCTTCACAAAGAATGGTATCCAGAGTTATCCACACCTTAACTCTTGCTGTTTCCATTTTCTGTGATGGAAAACCCACACTTCAGTCAATGTATGAGGAATAATATAGGGCATACATTCTGTAAAGATCCCAAAAGAGAATTCCCTTCTTTATGGTCATTCATAAGTTTGTCAGGATCCCATCCTCCATGTTTCTTAGACACTATAATGATGTCCAAAGGGCAAAGTTTTGTGCAGAGTGCACACACCTGTCTAGCAGCACAAAACAGCCACAGGGAATAGAAGGGTATGCACTGACAAGTACAAATGACTGCCAGAGAGCCTTGTCTTTGCAAACCACAGGATCACTGAACATGCACAGAATAAGAAGGAATCCTCAATTTGTCATAAACTTGGGCCTGCCCTGTTTTAATGATGACAGGAAAGGGCCAGAGTTAGAATGAAGGCACCATGTAAAGAAAGGTTCAAAATTTGGTTTTATATTTTTATTGCTAGTCCCAAAGAGAAGAGCATTAGAGCACTGCACTAAGTACTTGTTTTCAAAGGCAGATACTTTGAGAGTACATATAGGCTCAGATAAATGACTGCAAAAAAGAAACTGACATTTATTACTTTGCACCTTAAAACAGAAATGACTGTCAGGCTATTTTCTGTTAAGCAATAAGCATATTAGTAATGTACTTCAAAGCAGCATAAAATGTGATTTGGAGCATGATAAGAGAACTTGTCTGAAAGTGAGGTAAAATTGTAATAAATGCAACTGTTGAGAACTTGTAAGCTGTTGTGCAACAAGTTAGCATAATTTTAAAGCTCATACAGAAAACATGCTAGAGAACCAAGACATGCTCCCATGTTGCAAATTCTAAAACCAAAGATTTTTTGAATACTTTTTTTCTATAAAGATAGAGGTTTTTATATACTGGCATTTTTTAATTTTCTCAGTAAATTACATTTGAGAAATTAAATGGAAAACATAACATATAATCTTATTAATTAAAATAACTAATTAGTTCTGATTTATGTCTCCTTCATCTCCCTAAGATGCCATATTACAATTTTATTTTTTTTCCTACTTACGCTTATACATAATGTAGGCAGAATAATTTAGGTCAGACTGTGGCTTCAAAAGAGGTAATCTCTCACTTTTATCAAAAAAGACTTTAAATAGACTAAAAAGTGGGAATATCTTTTTTTTTTTTTAATTAAATCCTAGGAAAGCTTATAGTACAGTGAAGAACTGTCTGCACTAATTATAATTTCCACCTCTTCTTGAGCATTTACAGTGAGATTTTCGGACAAGATTGAAGACAATGTGGCTTATCATCCAAAACATATTTTATGTTTTCCACATGTGTTGCAAAAGAAAGAAAAACAAAATATGTTTTACAAGTGGGAAAAAAAATAAAAGAGAGAGAGAGAAGAACAGGTTGTCCACTTGGGATAACATTTTTTATTTTTTAACATATTTGGAAAATCTTGGGTGATACTGAAATACAACACTTCTATTTTAAGGATATTTAGGGCAGTAAATATGGAACTTTTTTCAATACACATAGACACTGAAGTCAACTGGACTTTGGTATCTACATTCCTTCTAAAGTGTTGCCTTAAGGAGTGAAAGTCCTATTGATTTTCAGTGCTTTTGAAAATTTTACCCTCAGGTTAAAATTCTGAAACTCCTACTCAGTGTTGAACAGGCAAAGTCCCATCAACATGCCCTAGTTGCAAATAAAATAGAAACTGAGTAAGGGTTTTGAAGTCTGACTTGTTTCTTTAAATGTAATTAACTGAACTCTTAATATATCACTATGTTTCAGTAAACTGCTTTGTGTTTCTAATTATGTGGTCTGAAATGATTACAGTGTATTTAAAAAATGCACACTCTACAACAAACCAGCTAAGAAAATCTGGCACAGTGTCAGGATTTCCTAGGTAAACACTTGCCAAACCTGTTGTCAGATCCAAAGTCATAATTTAAAAACAAGCCTACAAGGTATCTGGAAGAAGATCCCTCTTTCCTTCCTTCTGCTCCATATCCCACTCCCTTACAAGGAAATCACTTCACCTTATCAAAACAGAACAGTTACTGTCATTTGTCTCCTGGTAGGAAAACTATCCCTGTTACATTCAGATTTTAGATTTGACTAGTGCACATTCTTGTTAAAGCAAAGAAAGTTACATTCACCAAGAATGTTAGTGTCCAAATTCTTCAATCAGATAAACATGCACAACTCGCTGCTGAAATTAAGGAAGTACCTGAGGGCAAAACCTGGCCCCAAATTAGAATTTTAATAATTGTAATACTGTGTAATCCTTTCCCTGCCAAGAGACAGAAATGGCCCATTCTGAAAAACAAATTCACAAACTTACCATGCACTCAGTATCAGGGTTTCACTTTTAGCCCATGAACCATAATACAATTGTTCAAAGTGTATAGAGCTTATTTTATTAAAATTAATCCACCCAATATAATGTGTATTTGTACAGTACTGAGAATCTCTTACTTGCACATGTGGGATCTGCCATAAAACCAGCAAATGTTTCCACATTATCACCCCAGACACAGTTTTAAACACTGGGAACTTTAATCAAAATGCAAATCTGTCTCCTTCTCAAGGGATCTATCTTGACGTGTTGGTTTTTACTTTCAGCTACTGAGCATATTTCCTCCCTACCTGAAGTTATTTTCACCTAGTCACTTAGTTCTCCTTTAAGTTCCGAACTATTTCATGCAATAAATTAATGAGTCAGCCTGAATTAAATTAAGACACAGAACCAAGTATCACCTGATTACGCAGACACTACAGCCCATTCCAGACTTCCTTTCCAGCGAGTTTTATTATCTCGAATTCACATGTAAAAGAAAAAGTAACAGAAAGAGTTGACAGATCCTTGCTGATTGAAGATCTCCTCACTGGAATGCCCTAGAATCTCTTTTAAAACAATAAAATTATATTTTAACTAAAGTAAAGCTTAATAAAACTTACTGTGACTACAGTAACAACCTTAACTATAAAGTAGCAAAATGCACACCAGGAGTCAAGTTTCCAAAATCCTAGGGCTAAGTCTCTAACAGTATTTCAGGCATTTTTAACATTTGCTGTTGTTGTTGACTCATGTCACTCACCAATATAATATATAAAAACATATGTA
The DNA here is from genome assembly GCA_013399895.1 of Serilophus lunatus. NCBI lineage: Eukaryota > Metazoa > Chordata > Aves > Passeriformes > Eurylaimidae > Serilophus > Serilophus lunatus. The sequence continues at coordinate 257,526 of VXBA01002668.1, forward strand.
CAGTCAGTTTGGTGAGGAGTGTGAAAAATCCTATTGCCATAGAGCCGAGAGGTGGGAATAAATATTCAGTAAGTTCTACCTATTCTCCAGGTTCTATGTAAAATTTAATATCAAAACACTTCAGAGAAGAAGAAGAATGGCAATTCTTTGCAGCAGTAGATGTCAAGATTTCAAAATTTTTTCTTCAGTCCAAGTCAGAAAAAAGTCCTCACATTCTGAGACTCCTTACAAAAGACATTTCAGAGAAAAAATAAAATCTAACCAGATGTTACTTTTTTGATTTTTTTTTTCTACGATTAACATTGACTTTTAATGGTGGTGGTTCAACAGCAGTAAAATAATCCCTGCCTTGAGCATGGCATTAGGTTTTAAAGGATTATTCATTTTACTTTATCTAATCTTAGAAGTCTGTCAGTGTACCTTCATGGTAATAAATAATCATTAGCTTTACTTGCTTAATCACAGAGTTTTAAGCAAAACCATCCTCTAGTCTGAAGTGTAGTGGGAATTCAGTCTTTGTCTAATGCTCTATGGATCTATATGATCACAACAGATTAGCATTTTGAGTTAAAATTTAGTTAAAGTAATATGGCTACAAAACAAATTAACAATGAGGCCACTGTCACCAGAGATAATCAGCAATGATTATTTTAAAATTATTACTTCTCCAAAGATTAAACTTTGTCCATACTGTTCAGAACTGGCTGTAACAGTAGCTCTTGTTACTGTCACACTTCATATCACTGTCCAGGAACTAAATAGGCTCCACTACAAACGTGTGCTACCACATATTCAAAACCTTACCACTATTTATGCCTGTAACCTTCAGGCAAAGAAGACATTCTTTTCCCAATGCAAAGCATGGTTGTTGTGAGCAACATTTATTTTGAGACTTCAGTCTTAAGTCTACTTGGAAATACAAACTGGTTTAGATGACATATAAACAATATGCAAGAAAGGAAATGTCAGAACATTCTGTTTGTTCACTTGGCCTTTCTGCATTTCTTCAAAGCTTTTCACAGGATTGCTTTTCTAAAATGTATCCTAACATAGAAAAATTAGACAAATAAAGCTTTCATAACTGTCAGCATCTGAGTTCGCTTTCCAGGAGAAATATTTCCAAAAAAATTTCACTCTGAGAAAAAACAGAGTAGTGTTGTCCATTCTGGGAGTTTTCATCTGAAAGGTAGCTCTCATCTCACACATTCATGCCTGGCTGATCAGAACAACAAAACCAAAGTCCTGCAGGTGAAAATCCCTGGCCTGATTCTTCCCTCATGTTAACCAGGCTGGCCTCCTGTAGGTCTAGAAGATGCGTATTTCTTTCATGAGGTTGGATGTATCAAGCCACTTTGGTATATACAGCCAGTAAGAGATGGTGTTTTGTTTAGTTGTTTTTCTTGTTGCTTGCTACCTTTGCTACCTCTTAGGAGGTCAGGATCATGAAATCTTGTCTTCCAGCTTCCCTTCAGTGTTTTGCATCACAGATGCTCATTTCCATCCAGCTCTTGTATAGAAGAATGAAATTAGTGCCCCATGCTGACTCCCTCCTCTTTTTCCATTGCAAACTCTGGCAAGCTGTTGGAGAATAAGGGGTGTGATATTGACTGCCTGGCATTTCCATGTCTGTCCACCTGGCTCCTCTGTGCAGGATGTACCTTCAGCAACCAACAAAGGAGACAGAGGATTAGGAGGATATGTCTCCAGAGAATTTTTGGCACAGTTGAAAGTTCAAGAGAGGAAAAGCACTTGAGAAACTTATGATGACTGCATGTTTGCACAGTGTCAGAAAAAAGCCAGGCCATGCAGGTCCAGGAGGCAACTTGGGGACAAATTTTATACAATAGGTAGTCTGAGGGGATTCTGGTAGGTGCCAATGCATTTTGCATTCATTTATGTCAAAAGTGAGTGGGAAAGAATTCTAGTATTTCAATGACAAATCAAAGGACCTGTTCCTGTAGAGCTCATTACAATAGTAAAAAACCAAATCTGAGGGGTTTTCCCTTTAAATAAATTACATAAAAGAAAAATTAATTAAAATTTATTTATCTGTGTACAAGTTCTAGCATAATTTCTGTTTTATAGGTGTACAGGATGTCAGTAAATGCTAATATATCTCAAATGTCTACAGGATCTTTGATATTTTGTCCACTGTAGCCTATACCCAGTTTTACAAATGCTTTTTACTTGAACTGTACCACATTTACATACGTTGCCTGTTATAAATTGTGCATAGATATTTTTTACTCCTTCTAAAAATTATATCGAGAGCATAAAAAAGTATCTCTTATACAGAAAAAAATATTTTGTTCTGGACAACCCAATACATAATTCTTGTCAACACTCAGTATCAGTATAAGGTTTATTAAAAAAACAAAGTTTTAGAAAAGTGCTAGAAACCAAAGTGCTAGAACCAATTTATTCATTAATGACTTTCTTTGTTCTTAAGTGAGGAAAATTATTTTATTACTATTAATTCCGTCAACAAGTATAAACAAAAAATGAGTGGATATGATGGTTACTAAGGATGAAGGTATATATGGCCATGAAATGCATTTTACTTTACATTCTAGAAAACATTTACTGTCAAAAATAAACTGTTGCTTTATAAACTGTCAGAAGGAAAAGCTATGCATTAAGGGTCCAATTTGAACCTTGCTGAAGTCAACAGAAATCCTTCAATTGTCTTACGGGGAGTTGGGTTTAGAGGCTCCATGCAGTAAAACACTCACCAAGGCAGTAGCTGGTCAAGTTCTGATCATCTGTGTTCAGTGTGCACATTAAAATAATCCCAACATCTTTCCAGTAGGTGGCACATGAGAGTTCATAGTCTAAAATGTAAATACAGCAATGGCGTGTCACCATCAGCCCAGGAAACTGGTGTTTAACCAGTTTGGTCTAAAAGGCCAGTATGAACTTTAACTGTCTATAGGCAGCAACCAGTATGGTCTTTTTATTAGCTTTTGTTTAATTTGCATTATTAGATTCATATTTCCTCTTAGAAAGAAATAGCATATTTATGAAAAGCATGGTTATAAAATGTTTGATTTATCCAGCTTGTTAAAATAGCTTACATCTTTTCTGTGTTTCCATTACCTATTGTTAATTACTAATGTCAGTAGACTTCTGCTAATTATGTGGTGGCAGTTTCTCCCAAGTACTCGTTCCAAACATCTGGGAGAGAACTTTTTCTTCCTGATGGAAGTCTAGTCTGCCTTGAGGTCATTAGTGAATGCATCATACCCTACAAGCCTCTTCCTCCCCAATATCCTATGGACATTCAGCACTAAGACTTCAATTTCAACTTCATGCCGTATGAAATAATGTCATTATAAGAAATCAGGGATTGGCCTTGAAAGGCAGGATTGGAAATCCTCCCATTCCCATTTGAGTCCTTTGTGCATCACTAACTGTTCCTTCTTTTGATACAATAAGTAATGTAGCAGTGACTTAATACCCTGTCACCACGTGAGACTTAACACCACTGTGTGAAACTACAATACCTGAAAAAACTTGAAATAGCTTCATTATTCCACACTGAAAGATTAAAGGAAGGAAGACAGTCCCAGGAATATAGAGGCTGCTTAATACAATCTTCCTTCAGGATTACTCTTGGTAATTAAGGTCCTTTTTGGCTAGAGATGTTGCAGAGGATTGAAGTTGCTCATTGTTTGCCTTATTACCTTCAGCAAAACATCTAAGAACCAAGAACACTGAGTCTGCTCTTCAAGTCTAGCCTTCATCTTTGTGGAGCATATAATCTTTGCATGGTAAAAGTTCAGGCTGTATCCTGAACTTTAATTGGTTTGGGCTCCAGCATCAAAAGTGAACTTGAAAATATCTCGTGAATCTAATCTTATGATTTTGGGGCCATTACAATGCTTTTTATGTCTAAGATTTGCATCTCTACTATCAAGCATGTGGGGATCTCAGAATATTCTCAAGACCTTAACTCTCCCATAATTCACACCACAAACTCTTAAACTAATACCAAGGTGTTATTTTATCATGACTGCCAGGAGGTGGGAAAACTCTTGCTACACTGAGAAACACTGATTATACTCAGTGGCTTTGTGTGGGCCAAGCTTTTGTTCAGGCAGCCTCCCTGGCCTGCCCCCAGGCAAAATCAATCACAGTAATGGTTCATCAGCTAATACCGGGAGGTTGGTTTTCTTCTTAACAGTAAATTATTTAAAATCAGGCTGTGAGTGGGCTATGTACAAAAGTAGAGATGGAAAATTTGCGGGACATGTGGCTTAGGGTGCGCATGTGTGCAGTCAAACCCACTTTTCAGTTTGTAGTCTAGACATGGCCTTATGGCTTGGATTTGGAAATACTGAACCTCACGGAGATGAAAGTAGGATTTAATACCCTAAGGCAAATAGGTTGGAATGTGGAGAAAACCTAATAATACAGGTTACTTTAATGTCTGCAGTATGACTGTGGTCAATCCTGCTCTTTTAAATGGGGAGGGGGGGAATTTCATGTCATCAAAATTTGGCAGCTACAATTCAAGATAAACAGTTTGAATCTCTAGTGACTGTGGCTTGGAAACAAAATTAAAGTTTCTAATAAATTTCTGTAAATTTTCTTTCTGAATGTTCAGCTAAACACTGCTCTTGGAGGCAGCTGTAATAATAAAATATTTTACATTTATAAAGTGCTTTTCATCCTGAAAAGTCCCAACAGACTTTGCAAACTGCATTCAGTCAAAATCACCTATATGTGCCTAAACTGCAAAGGGAGCAACAACCAGAGATGGAGATACAACACATACCCCGGACCACAGAACCTTTGCCCAAGAACACTGGACTAGAACTATTGAAGGAATAATACATTTTTTATTTACATGGAACGTCCAGGACTCTGGGTTTTCCCAAATACTCAGTTAATTGTAAATTTTGCCACTCCATTAAGTACCTGGTAAGTAGAAGCAGTGAAATTACTTGGTTGGGACTGGAATAGTCTTAAAGCTAATGCTTAGTGTTAGGCTTTCCTTGACAGATACATCTGCATACTGGTTCCTATGTATTGCATGCAGATGAGACAGTTGTCAGCCTTCATGAGGCTGCAGACAAGCAAAAGTACTTTGCCACAGGAGAGTGATGAACTGAATGTTACTAGCAATCGTTTGCCAGATTGGTATGCTCTGCTAAAAAGAAAATACTAAACATAGCAGTAATTTAGAAAGAAAAGAAGTACTGTGTGCAAGCAACTTATAAAAGTAATAACATTAGCTGAATGTATATGGTAAAATCATGAGCTTGTTTTTAATGGTGGAAATAAAATGGAGGATATAGTAAGAGCTGAATTTTTTAGTTTACAGAACTGTCATGTAAGCATTGTATTTTGGCATAAAGAATGTTGAAAGATCCAAGAATGCTCGACACAAGTTAGGACTGAAATGTCTACTTTAGAAGCAGGAACTCTCGCACTGTTCAACTGCAATTGTGCATAAGCAAGGCAGGATTGAGCTTGCTGAAGAGTAGCTGCACCGTTCACTGAAATGCTGTTAGTTAAGACTGGAAAAGTAAAGGACTTAGAACATGGCATTAGAAATATGAAATAAAATTCAAACAGCACTTTTGGTATATTGAGACAAAAGTCTCAACAACAACAAAAAAAAACCACCAGAAGAAACAGATTACACCGATTCTTGGTTTATGTACTCCATGCTACCTCACTCCTACCAAAGGGACATCCTTATCCAACCAGTTTATATAAATTACCAATAGAATGCTTATGGATAAAACACAACTCATAAGGCACAGACATTAAACATGTATATAAAACATTTTAAAATGTACATCTTCCTCTTCTGTTTCCTTTTTCTTTCTTTTTTTTTCTTGTATGAGTTTTAAGAAGAGTTCTCTTAAAATTGGACCAATTTCATTTTAAAAGAAAAGAATGATAACAATTGATGTTGCTTCTTAGGACCTATTACTCATTAAAATTATTTTTGGTTTTCCACACACGGTCTATTGGCCAAGTTGTGTGTGTTTTTCTGTCCCACATACTCTTCATACAGTACTTCTTTATTTCAAAGATAACTCTTTAGAAAACCAGACAAAAATACTCCCTTTTCAACTGTACAGAATGCAAATTTTTCCTGTTTCTGAGTCTATGTAGGAGAAACATAAAAAAGGAAAACTGATTTTGGATGATGTCTTTAGAACAGCTAAAGAAAATCATCACTCCACTTTAGTTGGTTCACGAGGATGGTTTATTTTGGATCACCTGGGCATCTATCTAAAAAAGACAATCATTAAAGCAAGGTACTATTTTTCATTACAGCCCAAGAATCTGAGACTATGGAAGCCACAAAAATTTATGCAAATGATTAATTCTAAAGGCTACAGATATGGCAAAATGCTTGCTGTACACATAAAAAGTATTCAAAAGTTATTTGTTACTCTTTTTTAATTGGAAGACCAAACAGATATATCCAGGTTCTTTGGAACTGAACTTCATCAACTGCATTTGACATTAAAGAATGTGTTTCAGAAATACACTGAAATGTGATGGAAGATTTCAGCAGATGCAGAATCCATCTTTTCTGCTAATTTGGGCATTCACCCTTGTTATTAAGAATCTGTAGCGGATGGTTCGGGCTTTCATTTTTTGGCCACAAAAAGATTTCTTGGCTATAATACTACACAGTATTTTTCCTTGTTAAGATACAGGCCTACTAGGTTTCAGTGATCTCTAAGTCTTCTTTTATTTCTCTCTCATTTATCACTGTTAAGTCTCTCAGATAGTACCAAGCTACTCAGCTGAACACAAAGGAGTTATTTTTGTCTCTAAGAATAAGATATGAAGCCTGCTATACACAGAGTACAAAACATCAAGGTATTCATGATAAAAAATCTAAGAACAGTGCTGTCAAATTGTCAGCAGTCTCAGATTGAAGAATACCTTGATGATAATAGTTATATCTGTCCCTACTTTTTACAAGCTTTGCTTCATCATGCAAATAGATACCTCTAGAAAATGAACTAGTTGAAGGTGGACTCACCTTGCCTCTGTTTTGTTGGGGTTTTTTTAAAGCAAAAGGTCATATAACAAGAAGTAGGTCTGTTTCAGGCTGGTTGCTAACTTTTCATAGGATCCTGATAATTTGTACTTCTGCACAGTCCATTATACATTCTCTCTAGAATCATCTTAGACTAGAAATTCCAGATTCATTAGACTGATCTCATTGGAATGTACTGGTTTATGAATAAGCTATACAGACATTGTCTTTGGTTCTAAAGCTGTATACAAATCAAGAGGTTGGTGTTTTCATGGACATGAAACAAATATGTTCTTACAACTTATGGGATGAACATGGGTGACATCTGATGTGAAGTAGGAGCAAGGTTACATGCTTGAGCAAGTACTGTGGTTGCAGATCGAAATTTCCATTTCCTAGACATCTATTTCTTCTGTATTTCATCTGGGAAACCTCATGAATCTGCAGAAGGCCTTCACAATTATACTGGTGCCTCACATAGCAGCAAGTGCTATGGTCCAAGTGCATACCAAGGAACAAGGGCAGTGAATGCTGACATTTTAAACCACTGAAGGGTACATATAGTTGCTCCTTATGTTTCATAAGTGCTGTAAACGTCACTGAGAAGTAAAAAAAAGCACCAAACTTTTACTAATAAACAGGGATTAAATGCAAAGATTGGAAAATAATTAGAAAATTGGAGACAGAATACAGTGAATAAAAAGGTGGAATATAGTATTAAATAAAGTACCAAATAGCTGTGTATCATCACTAAACACTTTTATATTAAATTATGAGCTCTACCTTGACTTAGTTCATAGAATATGACATAAAGCCAAAAGAACCCTGAGTTCTTGGTTGGGTTTTTTTGGCTTGGGTTTGAGGGCTTTTTGTGTTACTGTCATTTATTTGTCATTCTGGGCCAATTCCCCACATATCGGGTTAGTTAATCATGCTGCTTAAGAAGTAGCTAAAAGATGGATGAGGCCACGGCACAGAGCTGTTCTGGGGAAATGTCTGCTGGGAGAAGGACTGATATGCACAGGGCAGAAGCAGAGGGAGGCCATGGAACAGTGAAGCCACCTCCTGAACTGTAACAGCTCCAGAACCTTCTTCCTCATCCAAAACAGATGTAAAGGAACAGAAACACCTTCACCCTTTGAAGTAAACTAAGTCAAACACAAATCTCATGTGCATGGTATGGAGTCAACCTCTCTTTACCTTGACTATGTATCTACTTGTCCAACAGAGAACTAGGCCTTGGAGACAGTTCTACTGCAGAGGAGACAGAAAAGAGCCAAGAGCAGGAGTAAAGGTGAGCAAAAAAGTTTGAAAACCTAGGTAAATAATATTAAAATGTTGAGCACTATAGTTCTTACTGACTCAGCAGATATGGTTGGGCATTTGGTACAACTGAGAATCAGACAGCTGATTTCAGACACTGGAAAGATTGGCTTAAATATCAAGAATCTATGAAGCAGTTTGTACAGCCTATTGCAATGAGCTCCTTCAGTTTAGTTGACACATACATAATAACAACAGGAACCACAGATTCTATTTTTATTTTCTATTTGTTTTTTCCTGTCTTACTATTTTGCTAGTAGAGAATTTAAAGTGATATTGTATACTTTCATAAACAAAGAACCAGATGTCACTCAAATACACACCTATAGCCCCATTCAGTGCAAAAGCTTAAATTCTCGTCTTCTGGATTTCTGTGAGTTTTTCTTAGCCCGTCACATTTCCTTTCCCTATTGTTACTACAGACTCCATGGGGTACCATAAGTGAAGATTCACCAGAATGCTCCATTGTAAGATCTTCCTTTTGTGCTGGCTTTTGTCCTGGCAGGAGATAAACCGTCTCCTTCACTCTGTCTGGGACACAGATGGGTACGGGTGACATTCTTCCACTGTTGAATCATTAATCAAAAAGATCTATTTTTCCACTTTTTAGTGGTCTTGCTTTTTCAAAATTTTGTCATTGAGTAGACCGTTGAAAATTTTCTATTTATATAAGCCTGATCTTTTCCTAAACCAACTTGAATTAATTATTGTAGTTGCAATATTCTCTAAACATGCAGACTTTCTACAGTTCTAATAAACTATGGACACTTGAGAGCTTTCTGCCTCCATAATAAAGAGCACTGTTTACCGTGGTTTTTTCCAGATGTGGTAGTTTGATAAAAATGTAAAATTTTTCCTTGAGCGTTCAAGTATTGAAAAATGTTTGTCAGTATTTGTGAAATAATCATACAACTGTTCCTCATTCATTCAGGTGGGTCCGAAGGACTGTGTTGTAGGCCACCATATGGTGGATAAATTTAGCTGAAGCATGCTTATATTTGCAAACAAGTTCTTTTTTTCTCTTTGTTCAATAAAATTAGGTTTTGCCGAGATACTTTTCAGTTTCCTTATGCTTATCTAATTTCATGCTAAAGAAAGGTTAGCACTACTATTCTGGTCAAAATCCTTCACAAGCATAGCCTCTAAGTAACACAGACTGTCAAAGATCTTTGTGCTTAAAATAAATACTGAAATGCAACTAATTTTGAGTGTTGATGACACTCATGGCAGCTTTTAACCACAGACTGTGCTTCTGTAGTATTTACTATGCTTTTATTCACATCAGAAAGCAATCTCAAGGCATAGGAACCAGGTAACTTTTGAATGGGATTGAACTAGAAGATATGCACCAAATATATATCTGTCCAGACACAGGACCAAGCTAGAAATGTCTTCCTGAAATATGTAATGTGGATGCTAAGGTCTCAGCACAAACCTTTTCATGCCACGAATCCTTTCCCATTAGCCTCCACTAATTACTAATCATTCAAGACATCATTCATGTGGCTCACCTGAACCTACTTGAAGAGCAGAGACTACCTAGATGGACTTTGCAAATCTGACCCGAAATTTCAGTCCATCCAAAAACTGGGCAGGCTCCTCTATGCTTAAGGATTCATGGCATATGCATAAGGTGTGTAATGTAGTAGCTAAGTAAAAAGTCCTGGATCAAAACATTTTTCCTTAGTCAAACAGAGTCCAGAACCATTTACTTCCAGAATATGCTTTTTTTTTTAATCTTTTTTTTTTTTTCCCCCTCCTTGATGTGACAGGATCAATGTGTTGAGAGATTTCTCTAGAAGCAGGGTTTTTGACTGAATTTCCTAGAAGCAATAAAAGAATTTTGAAGATGAATTCTGAAGACAGCATTATTAATGTGTTATATATTTGCCTGAAAACTGTATTGTGTTTGCTATGTTTATATTTCTCATGAAGCACACAAAAGGAGAGATAGGGTGTCTTTTTAAAAATTAAGAGAAATGGAGACAGAGCCACATCTGTGTATAATTACAGCTAAAAATTTGCAGATCTGTTGTGAGCTCATCTTCAGCAAAACCTCACATAATCACCCCATTTTTATGGTAACAAATGAGTTTAATAGCCTGGACTTTTCCACATCTCATATGTAAAATAAAGTGTATTGGGAACTATTATCAGCACCACTATATTTCTAGCAAGCTATAATACATTTCTGTATTCTGTTTTCTAGGTTAAGCTTGGCTGTACATTTGTAAGGACAGGCTCTCATGTAGTACTTTATAAGATACAATAAAGAATCTTAAAATACACGGGCTGTATATTTAAAACAATGGAACCACAAATTCTTACAACTCAGAAAGCAGTAGTATTCCTGTAAAGAGAGGACACCACTTATTGAAATTATTTTAACTAGGCACACCCAATTTTGATTTTTATGAGGCCGAGATAAGTAACATGGATTTCTTAAGTTATTTTAACAACAAACCAAACTATTCAAGCTTTGCATTTACTTTTAAGGTTAATAATGCCCATCAGATTGATGCTTGCATTGACCTAAAGCTCTTAATTTAAGAATATAAGAAAGGTTTTACTGGGTCAGACCAATGGCCAATCCTGGCAAGTTTTCTGTCTCCAGTAGTGGCAATATGAGAAGCTATTCAGACACTAACAAGCCAAGCTGTTCTCAGAGGTCCACTCCTCTTTCCCTTCCCATAATATACCACTGTTATGCCAGGATGGCAAGAGGTACATTCTCACCCATTGGTGATATTGTCCATCTATTTGTCTAATCCCTTTTGGAACCTCTTGACATAGTTGGCCCCTGAAATCCCATGTGATAGCAAGTGCCAGAAGTCCCCTACTTTGTGTTTAAATAAATGGTTTTTAGATTTGTTTTAAGCTGATGGTCTATTGTTTTCCAGTTCTCATATTATAGAATGAACAGAAGTTCTGCCTCTACCTCATCCATGATTTTCATGACTTCGTACCCTTCGTCACTTTTCTTCCCTGCCTTCTCCTTTTATTGCTGAAGACTCACAACCTTTTTGGTCTTTCCACGTAAGGAAGCTGCTCAATTCCCTAATCTTTTGTTTCTCTTAGAGTTACATGTTTTTACACAGAATACCAAGGCGTTTTTAAGTTTTGTTGAGAGCTTCTCAGCAACTTTGGGATTCAACTGCCATACTGGTGAAAAGAAAACTGAAGATTTTATATTATCGATCTAATAGTTGTTTTTCTAGTATGTCTGAAAACTTTTCCCTATTGTTTATTCCCAGAGGTAAAAAAAATTACTTCTGGAGAATATAGTTTTATTTTCTTCCTTACTGATGTCAACCGACTATTTTATACATAGTTATTCGTTAATTTAAAATTCAGTATTTTGAAGAGTACCTCTTTTTTACTATAGCAAACTAATATATTTTGCTGGGCTTCAGTAACACTTAAACTTTCTTCCAATATTCTACTTGCTTATTCTTTTAATGCTTTTATCTATATCTACAGCACTTTTAATTATGCTAGGCTTTCCTGGAATGTTTTTAAAGTGTTGCTCAGAGACTTTTAATCATGCATAATTGTTGCCTTTTCTGACACTCAGTATTTCTTCTGCTCTAGCAACTCAGGCCAAACACAGGTTCTGAAAACTTTAATTTTTTTCTTTAATTTGAGGAGTGGTTTTTTCCCATCTCTCCTGTTAGAGATTTAATTTTTGCATTAGTAACAGGTATTATGTGCAAGCACAGAAGCCTATGGCCACAGGTAGCTGTCTTTTTTTATTCCCAGGAGAAAAATACAGGCACTCTGCTGACTGTTAGTGATTTATAGAACACAAAGGTCTCATTCATTCTCATTTCAAGGTCATCGCCGTGTGATCTTCTTTGAACAACTTGCAGATAAGCATCAAGAAGCCCTCATGAATAACAATGACTAAACTGTCAAGGCAGCAACAGTGTGATCGAAGAGAGCACCCTCTAAATGCAGCATATACTAAGGAATGTGGAGAAAACTTCCATGTCTTACAGTTGTGATAAAATGGGAAGTGCCATTTTTAATATAATGGTGAAGTGTAATACTGATAGGAATCAAGAAGAGAGGGGGTTTGCATTTGAGTAAAGCAGAGCGATGCACAAGAAGCTCCAAGAATACAGTATCTTTCTCTGGCTCCTTTGTTCCTCTGTGGGAGGCCACTTTATAGCATACAAGGAAATTCCTTGATGGTGCTGCTGAGTTTCGTATGAGCACACTGACAGGAGGCACAGTTTGGCACAATTGCCTATTTCTGATCTGAATTACAAATGGCAGTGGTGGCAAAGATCCAAATTGACCTATACTGGTAGAATAATTCGAGTAATTATTCAGGGAACTGTAGTGAAAACACATTTAGTTCTTTACTTTCATCTGGAGTTCAAAATGCTGCAAAAATCTCATGGTATGCTGTACAATCATGAGTTTCGTGCTGCACATGTAGATTAATAAATGTGGTATCTCATGAGACTGAGACAAAAGACATACGACAAGGTTCTGAGGAGAGATATTTAATTCCTAGATAAATTTCATGGAAGTAGGACACATGTGAAAATTGGATGGTAAAGATTCCCATGCCCAGATCAACTAGGAATGTCATGTGTACTAATTAAGCAAACAGAAACAAGAAAATAGTTTGTATGTATTTTTGAGGTGCATACAATTCACAATATAACAGGTTCCCAGTCTCAGTGCCAGTTAAGCCTAGTCAAAATGGATAATTGATTGGTTTTATGCACCATTGCACAGTGTCTGAAAGCATTCATAATCTATGGTTGATTGCATTTTGCATATTGCCAAAATGAATACAATCCCCTCACTGTTGAACAAGATCATAATATTTATATTGACAATTGAGAACTTTGAATAATACATAGTTCCATCACATCTTTTCTATGAAATTAAGACTCTTTTATGTCTGAAATCAAAACCAGTCCAAATAGTTAGGATTTTGACAGCATTTTTCAATTAAAATTGCTTATTTGTATAAATTGTGTCTTTGTCAGAAATATGAAAATATATTCTCACAGTATGTGCTTGGATTCAATTCAACTTCCAATTTTCTTTATATGTTCTTATAGTAAGCTATCTGCCCTCACAAAATGTGATGTAAAGGAAGTTCTTGGTTTGTGAGGCTGAGAGAACAAAACAATATTTCCATTTAAAAATTCTTTGTCTCAAAAGTTAGTATTAAATACAGAGAAATCTTTCCAGAAGAGTCACCACATTCATTTTGACAAAGCACAGGCTGAGAGAAGAATATGTTTCTCTCCGAAAAATGTCCTGCTTTTCAGCCAAAATTTGGAATAAAATATTATTTTAAAATTTCTGATGGAACATGGAAATAATCACTGTGAGAGTCCCAGTCAAGCAAGAATGCAGGATCCCTTTTAACATACCACTTTTCAGGCACCTCAAAAATTATCTTCAGGCTCTAACTTCACTGCACCCGTTTAAGTATTTTAAAAGTTTTAAAAACTATTTTATTAAGATATTTTTCAATCCACTTTCTTATTCCTCCTTCCAATTGCAGGGAGCACTGATATTCAGGCATCAAGGTGAGAGTCATTAGATCTTAATTTTATTTCCATCACTGCTGTTCTGTGCTTTTAGAATTCTGTATTTTTAATTCTTCATTATAAAATCTTTAGTATAAAGCTTAAGGATTTATTGATTAAATTATCTATTCACACAAACTAATGAGATTAATTTTGGTCACTGGGCTCACAAAAAAAGCTCTAAGTTATCTAGATATCATAGAACAAGTTTGAGACCTAAAATCTCTAAGTGGAATAGGTTCACCGTTGCAGTATATGCAGCGAATAAGAAGATATGTTTTGCTCATTGAAGACTTGGATAGAAATCTGACAGAGGAGCAATATGGGGTCCTCTGAACTCATTTTATTTGGGGCATAGACAACTTTCTCAGAAGAAAGTACATACAGAAAGACTGATGGGATTGGCATCTTGTGCTCATGCTGGACACACTCTGGGACAAGGGGAGTCCCTTTAAGTACTGTGCCTCTGCCCAAAAATTACCTCTGAATGTTCTCTTCATCCTCTGCAGGCAGAGGAAGGGGGCACAGAGCTGCTTTGGGCATCTAACAGATGTCACAGATACAAATTGCATTTTCTGTTGGCTAGCTTTACAATCTGCCCTACAAACTGATTTCAATTAACTCCCTTCTAGACAGTTAATTTTTCCAGCATGGCAAGTTCACTCAAAATTTTGAATTTCTGTAAGTGAGAGGGTTTCCAGAAGTCAGGCACAGCAATCCTTAGTTTCGTAACTCATACGTTTCCCTTTAAAATGTTCTGCTTCTCTGTTAGATAAAAAGTAGATAATCTTCTCTGTGCAAAGAACGCCATTGAAATGAGGCAATTTTCACACAATTATACTTCATAATGGAATTGTTAAAACAGGGGTATTTATTTCTGGTTGGTTTGATCTTATCCTTATGTCTCTATTACTTGGGGTTTTTTTCTTCTTGTCTACTGTTCCTCTACTATCCTTGTGATAAAACATGGGCCGTACAATGTAAGGGATAATGGACTGCTGATGTAAATGGGTCTGCTGAAAGTCTGGGTACAATGAGAAGCTGCACAATTAAGAACAGTAAAGCCCAACAGTGAAGTCCTGAAGACCATCAAAGCATTAAGGAGAGAGGTGTCACACTGTGATTGATCTTGTCAGGAAGAATGCAAAGGTACTTGTCCATGCTGGCTGTTCCACGAGGGCCATCCACTCTTGCTGAGGTGGATGAGGATGCTTTGAGGTTATGGAACACCATTTTGGAATTTTACTGTGGGATGTCTCAGGTGCCAGTTCCAAATATTAATTTGTATCACTTTTGAAGTTCTGTGAGAATTCTGCAGAACTGCTTTCTGCCTTTGTTGAAGCTATTTCCAAAACATTAATTCAGACTCCTTTGGTTCTTTTAGGCAGTATGGGAGAAGATCGGAGAAAATTGTTCAGGATGTACTGTTTAAATTTAGCATACACATTGTATGCCAGATTTGTTTATGTATGTGGTTAGCACAGCAATATAGGAGGGTGGGGGGAAAACCAACAAAAATCCCAAACCAGAAAGCCCGTTGCAATGAATGGCAGTTCAGCTTGTTCTTATTTGTAGTGGGTTTTATTGCTGGTAATTATTTTGGAAAAAAACCCCAACAGTCTTTAACTACAATCTCATCTACTCTAGAGTTAAATACTCAGCATTAATTACTAGTGAATTAGCACTAGCACTAAAAAGCACAAGTTTTACTGTCAGTTATTAATGTTCTAATATGTGGTTTAGCCTGTTCTCAGAGTTAGGATGGTACTCTATAAAAACCTTGCAGATATATATCCCACTCCAGCAAATTCCCAACAATGTACTGACAGGCACAGGAAATTTTGTAGAAAAATATTCTAGTGCGGACTAGTCAATATTTTATTCCTGTGCTTGTTGAACAAAGTATTTTAAACATGTGAAATGCCTTGTTTCAAAGTAGTATTTTTGAAATCCAGAACTTCAGCTCCTGTAATTCTCCTTTCCATTCTCAAGTTACATAAGTTTTCTTTCCTGTAAAGAAGTTCCTTTAGAACTTCTTTACAATGTTCAGTTTAAACAAAACAATACATGTGAGTAACATTTTTTGGGTAAAAATCTTATCATCTTGAATGATCTCAAATAAACAAAAGCCAATGCTATGTAGGTGTGTGTTACTAGAATTTTTATTGCATTAGACATATACTTTTTAATGCAACATTTTTCCTACTCATCAGTAAGAAGCCACACAAAACAGGAAGCTTTTTCTTTTATCAATAAGCTTTTACTAAGGAAACCTTCTGCTTCCTCAAAGCAGACAATCATGTAGCTCTGATGCCTACACTGACTGGAAACATTCATCTAAGAAGGAATCAAATTGGTGGGAGCCTGGGAAAATATAAATACAGTAAATGGATTGAAAATATTTCAGCTACTGTTTACAGATTGTGCAGTGATGAAATACTACCTTTTGTTAATAAAAAAACCCCTCTAGAACTCACTAGAAGTTGGTCTACTGGTGGGGTTGGAGCAATTATCAAATATATCTAGAATAGGAGAAAGCTGTATTATGGATTAAAGCTGTGTTTATACTCCAAAGTTTATAAAGGTAGAACAGTTCTGTAAGATGACAATTCCTTTTACGGTCTGCTGGTATACACATCTAGCACTTTTTTAAAAAAAACTAGATTTTTCTTTAGAAGTGGAAATGGGATCTATCCATGTGCGATTTTGTAACTGTTCATCTTTTTATAAAAATTACAAACTTGTCCTGATAGACAAAATGTCAGATTCTCAAAGGACCAATGTACTTACAAGTCCAAGTAGTTCTCTTTATAATTCATGTTGTTTGAGAAATTCCTCTGCAAAGGAGTCCATATTGGATTCAAATTGTGCTCTGCTTCAGTGTCTGTTACTTGTTCAAGTTCTCTACCCCTTTTACAGTTTTGTGAATTTGAACTCATATCTTTGTTAGTCATTGGCCTGAATAATGCCAATACATGTCAGTATACCTACTATATTTTTACATGGCATTGCATGAAAACACTGTAAAAAATGAGATCCTGAGCACAAGAAAACTTTAACCTAAATTTTTCAAACTGTTCCTATGTGACAGTGATATCATCATGCCTACCAGCTGTAGAAAAACCTCTGAAGTCAGTAACAACTAATAGTTTGTAAGAATCTTGAAGTTCATGAAGCTGCTCTTCAGGCACCTTATTCTGCTTTTCACCATCCAACATTACCTGCTCCCTCTTCTCCAACATGAAGGCAAGAAGAAGCAGAAAAACAGTGGACTTGATCTAGAAAGTCTGTTCCAAGTTTAGAGCCTGTTTTCTGTAGACAGTACTGTAACGGTGGCTTTTGCCATGTACAAAAAGTAAGAAACAACTGAGAATTAATCAATTTACCTTTGATACACTGATGTCCAGATGTCATTTGATCCTAACTCTTTTACTAGCTTTAGCTACTTTTAAGCAGCTTTAACTTAGCTACAATACTGAGTATATAATAATAACTATAGAATAAGAATAGTAGTATTAGTAGCAACATTGCACTTTGGCCGCAATAACCCCATGCAGAGTTAGAGGCTGGGGTCGGTGTGGCTGGAGGATGCCCAGGCAGAGAGGGACTTGGGGGTGCTGGTTGATAGGAAGCTGAGTGCCCAGGTGGCCAAGAAGGCCAATGGCATCCTGGCCTGCATCAAGAATAGTGTTGCCAGTAGGACCAGGGAAGTTATCCTTCCCTTGTACTTGGCACTGGTTAGGCCACAGCTCGAGTGCTGTGTCCAGTTCTGGGCCCCTCAGTTTAAGAAGGAGATTGAATTGCTGGAGCGTGTCCAGAGAAGGGCAACGAGGATGGTGAAGGGGCTGGAGCACAAGCCCTATGAAGAACGGCTGAGGGAGCTGGGATTGTTCAGCCTGGAGAAGAGGAGGCTCAGGGGTGACCTTATCGCTGTCTATAACTATCTGAAAGGAGGTTGTAGGCAGGCAGGGATCGGTCTCTTCTCTCAGGCTCCCAATGACAGAACGAGAGGACACAGTCTTAGGCTGCGTCAGGGGAGGTTTAGATTGGATATCAGGAGGAACTTTTTCACAGTGAGAGTGATCCCCCACTGGAATGGGCTTCCCAGGGAGGTGGTGGAGTCACCGTCCCTGGATGTGTTTAAGGATAGGTTAGATGATGAACTTAGTGGTATGGTTTAGATGGTTTAAATGGTTTAGATGGTATAGATGTTAGACTGATGTTGGGTAGGTTGTTAACCTAGGTAAAGGTTGGACTTGATGATCTCCATGGTCTTTTCCAACCTTATTAATTCTGTGTAATTCTGTGTAACACAGTGTATAAGTCATTCATTCACACAGTTTAGTTCGGTAGAGCTTTGACAGAGTAAACAAAAGCTACAAGATCACAAAATATGAAATCAATGAGGCAGATGATTCAGGGGTTTTCCCAGGGCAAAAGGCATGAGAAACATGAACAACCAATTTCAGTGCCAGGTAACCAATAAACATAGTGTACACCCCATTTAGATTAAGATGCATTATCAGTATTATATGAATACATAATATATATATTTATATGTATTATATAAATAAAGATGTATAAATTCAAATTCTTCTTCAGACTTTATTTTTATTTTGTATTGCATATAATCATTTGCATCTATTTCATATTACAGTACGAATTCAGGACATGTATTTGCCATGTTATATCTTCACAGAATTAACTGACCAATTAAGTTATAACACTTATTGTTGTTACTGGGAATGCTCTCTGAACACATTCCCTGAACACTTCTTGTTCCACAGATAGTGTTCAGGGACCCTTCAATCCCCAAGGAAGATAATTCAGAGCTACTTTTCTGCATCTCTGTGTGGCACAGTCTTTCACCATATAAACACAGCCCCATTGCCACCATATTAAGAAGGCAGAATACCAGAAGTTTAATTTGAAAATTGCTTTGGCAGCCATCACTATTAAAAATTTTTTTGAAAATGGAAAGGGCATTTTTCGGTATCTCCAGATTATGAAAGCAGCCCAGTGAAAAAGAATTCCCTGAATTAACAAGGACACTACCATCAGTCATCAGTAAGAATATTGACTTCTACCTGTAGAGAACTCTGCAGATATTATTCTTCCAGCAAACAATTATTAATTAAAGGTTAAGGTAGTCAACTTTGTTAGGAAGCAATATTTAAAGGTTTAAACATACACAGTGTTTTCATGAAAAATATCAACAATGTTAGTAACTTGTTTTCAAGTACTAAATACAGAAGATTTACTTATGTGACTAATGGTGATACTTTTATAATAATTTCTCTATTAAAATATCCTGTGAAGCCATGAAGCCTCAGGCCTCATGGCTTCATATGGCTTCATATGGCATATGGCCATAATGCCATGAAGCCTCAGGCATTCCAAGCTTGCACATTACAGAGAACCGAAAATTCCAGTTACCATGTTCTGGACAGCACATGTGATCATAGCAATGAACATATATATATATATATATACATGGATAGATGCAAACAGTTGTGGAAGTGCACATGCAACATTTTGAAAGATAGGATGCAAATTTCTGAGATTCAAGTAATAAGATCATTTGTTTACAAAATGTCGTTTACATACCCATAAAAGTGCTGCAGCACACAATAATTTCGTTTTTGACTGATGATCAGACTTGGAAGCCAAACTGCAGGAACACTCCAGCACACAGAATGGCCAGAGAATAAAGTTAAGAGTTGGCTGTGTTGAAATGAAAGATATATCCAAATTGTGCAGATACAAAAATAAGACAGCATTTTTTTATATCTCTTGGAACTCTTCTACAGCAGGCCTGTCACATTTATGGTGCTGGTGGTGATCTTTATTCTCCAGAGTGAAAATGGATTAGAATGAAGCAGTTCATCCACATGATGCAGTCTGCTGGGAGAATTTTGCCATAGGTTGCATCTGGACTGTTTTATCTTCTTGCCTTACACTTACCATTGTGTATAATATATTAGTTTATATTACATATAATACTAGAAAAATTAAATAAAGTTTCCCAGGCAGGAGCCTAACTATTCCAGTTATTCACTAGCTTCAAAGTGAAAATAGCCTGAATTTAGGATCAAGTTTTCATTATTTATTCAAAAAGAAACACTCTCTCAAAATTGTGTTCCTGAACCTGTTATAGGGACACTGGGATGTTGACAGTGCCATCTGCAAGATTAATAGCATGAGTGG
This sequence comes from Serilophus lunatus, assembly GCA_013399895.1. Taxonomy (NCBI): domain Eukaryota; kingdom Metazoa; phylum Chordata; class Aves; order Passeriformes; family Eurylaimidae; genus Serilophus; species Serilophus lunatus. The sequence continues at coordinate 277,626 of VXBA01002668.1, forward strand.
GAGAAGTGATTCAAATTCCTGAATGGTTTCGACAGCGTGGAGAATTTGAAACATCTGCACAGGGCTTGCAGCTACTGGACCTACAGGAGAACTGCACTCTTCTAGAGGAATAGTTGGAATGCAGGTGGGATATCCTACAGATCTTTCCTCAGGCTTCACCTGATAAACACTGATAACATATTTCCGGTTACAAGAAGAAAAAAGGAAATATGCATTAACTACAATATTTTTCATTTCGCTTTCCAAGTGAAATTTATTTAACAGCCTCAAAAGCAAGTTAATTGTACTAATTTCTATGTATCATTAGTATAATACAGGCAATTTTAAATTTGTTCCAGGTAATGCTCTTGTTTTTTGATGGACGTTCTGTAAGTATGCAGAACTGCATAAACATGTGAGATGGAAAATAACTGTAGTAGGATCTACTTTCTCTGGGGAGTTGGACAAGATGACCTCTAGAAATCCCCTCCAACAAAAATGAGCTTATTTTATAAAATAAAGATGCAGTTTTAGAAAATATCTTCCATGAAAAAGCCATACAGCATAGTACCTTTGAAAAGAAGTTTTAATTATAGAAGATAGTAAAGAACTGTGCAATCACCACACTGTGATGTCATTGTATCAATGTTTCAAAAATAAAAAAGGGGGGTGAGTACAATCTTGCTACTCTATTTTTCACAGTTAAATATTTTTCTTTGTACACTGATGTGCTCTGAAAATGCAGGTCTTGTCAGGGAGATGCACTGAAACTCGCTCAACATTAAATTGAGGTCAATAAGACTACAAAGATGAGATTAATATGCAAGTAGTTTAAATTTTCTGTACGAAAATGAAAATAGATCTTAAAATATTTGGGACATTGAATGAAAAATAGTCTCTAATGTATAATATATTGGGAAATGGGGACTTTCAAAAAGGTAATTTTTAGAAATTATACAGGACCTGAAAAAGAGAAATTAAATATAAACCCTGAAAAATTAAGAATAGTTCTTACATTGTAGGCAAAAAACCAACTGAATTCTGAAGATTATAAACTTTTGTGATTAAAAATATCACATATTAGACATTGTTTTTAGTATGTCCCATCCTTCACAGCCAATGAACAGGTTAAGTTACAAAAAGTTATTGTGCCATCAATTTTTCAGCAAAGCCCTGTCACAATCATTGGGCAGTAAAAAAAAACGGTAGAATGATTTAGCACATCACCTCGTTATTGTCCAAGTGTCATTTTTAGACTGTGATAAACCTCTTCCATATTTTCCCAGGGAAGGAGGGGAATATGGGTGACTGAACTAGAGAGCATCCAGCAGAGATAGATTACATTTTAAACCAGGTTTAACCTGAATTTTATTATCCAAAGCAAATACATGCTTCTGTAATGTGGTCTCTAAAGTGGCACAATGACACTCTCCTGTACTCTTGGTGTGTGGTTGAAATTTGGACATACCAGGAGGCTTCTGAAGCAAGGAAGACAAAGTGTCGCTCCATGGGCTGGATGAACTCCCCCGAGACATCTGTAACCTGGTTTACAAAATCAATAAAATCTGCTGTTCTGCCCTATCACCTCTGTCAGTAAAACCAGATCTGTCTGTGCTTTCCCCTATATTTACATTCTGTTATCAAATACTATAAGGCCGCATTGTCTTGTTGCAACTGTGTGTATCCGTGTATAAGCACATTAAGAATTTTGATTACATAAATATAATGTGAACTGTTTTGGAAAAATATGTATAGCAAGTCAGTCCTTATTCTGAATATCACAAAGGACAAGTGATCGTTTCACAGAATATTTTGAGTTGGAAGGGACCCACAAGGATAATCAAGTCCAATTCTTAAGTGAGAGGGATGGAACCAACAATCTTGGTGTTATCAGCACCATGTTCTAACCACCTAAACTAACCTCATTTGTTCATTTATGGACAGCAATCCAGGCATAGGATTAAATAGGTGACAGATTATATATTTTGGAAAAAAAACCAACACCAAGCCAGTGGAAAATATGGTGATAGTTCAGCATGAATAAAAAATACTCATTTTCTGTCCCAGTTCCTTTAAAATTAGAGGGGATTTTAAGCATCAATTTGCAGATGCAGAAAGAAAAAGATATTAAACTTACTGCTTTTTACAGTCTCTACTTAGTCGTTCAGACTATGTCTGTAGCTACCAGTTATTATAAACATCTCAAAACCCCAAAACATACCTAAATGAATCTCAACCCATTAATATCGCACCTCTGTGATAGAATGCAAAAAAATACTTCCCAGAGGTTCCCTCTCTCTCTTCCTAAGCTTTATTACTGGATTTGCTTGTCCTATCAAGTTAATTGAACTAGCTGATATGTCACTTTTATTACTGAAATTTTCTTTAGTAACCGTCTGTTAAAGTCTAGGCTGGTAGATCTGTCTTCTTGGTTGAAAACACTTAACTTGAATATAGAATGGAAAAACATGGATCTCTGTACCAGTTTCTTCTTCTTCATTACATTTCCTCTTTTCATGATTTTAAATACCCTAGAGATATTTTTACAAGCTAAAATAAGGGATTAAAGACATTTCTATTGCCAGTTTTAAGCCCTTAAGATGTCTAGTCTTTTTTAGTTGAGGTTTCTATTTGTTTAAAAATACCTAGCCCAAGTGGAAGCCACACACAACATTTTTCCAAGAAAATTAGATATTTGCAATATAATACTTGTACTGTAGTTCCATTCTTCCATCATACATACTACATTTAGCTTCAGTGGTCTGAACAAGCAAAGGCATGCACATAATTAATTCCATGAGGGACAGCTTATTCATATATTTGCACATACAACTCTTGCTCTTTGTGTATCAGTTGCACATAATTTACAGTGACTATTTCTGCTAACTGGAGTACTCTGAATAAATTAAATTCTAAATAAAGCACAAGTTTTCAGACATATTTTTGTTGTAGCTTGATCAAACATTTTCTATTGTCTTACATGCACATGAGTGCGTGCACACACACTGGAAATGGCTTTTTCTATTCTTCAGCTTCTGCTATGCAGTAAAATGGTTATAAAAATAGCAACATGGCAACAGTTGCTTGCACATGTGGATGTCATAAACATTTTGTGTTCCTTTACAGCCAAACTCGATCCAAGGCGCTGTCGCAGCAGTGGGCCAGCTCCAGGAGCCGGCAGGGGACTGGGTCTCTCCGGCACCAAGGTGATTTGCAAGTTGCAAGGGAGTAATACATACGGTGTGGGTTAGCTGTAAATTAAACTCACAAGTGTTTTCTTTAAAAGCAACATGTATATAGGAGGAATTTCTTCACAGAAAGGGTGATTAGACATTGGAATGGGCTGGCCAGGGAGGTGGTGGGGTCACCGTCTCTGGAGGTGTTTAAGGAAAGACTGGATGTGGCACTCAGTGTCATGGTTTAATTGACGTGGTGGTTTGGTCACAGGTTGGACTCGATGATCGCAGAGGTCTTCTCCAACCTAATTGCCTCTGTGATTTTGTGATATCCATAGATATACAGGATCTGTGCTTTAAAAAATATTAAAAAACCCAAACCACAAAAAACCTGCACAAATCCATAGGAATGTACTTTAAAAAAAAATAGGCGGGGGCGGGGAGAGAAAAATAGAAAGCACAGTTTTTCAGGACCGGGAGCAAATTTGACTCAAGAGGCTCCCCAGAGGTATCGCAGTTCCCCTCAGCCATTGCCCCCCAGGGCTTTCCCCCAGCCCAGCCCGGCCTCTCCCCAGCCCCAGCTCCCTGCAGAGGTAACACCCAGGCCCAGGCTCCTATTTCAGGGTTATGTTACTTCTATTGTGCCCACTTCTGGGCTCCTCAAATCAAGAAAGGCATTGAGGTGCTGGAGCGTGTCCAGAGAAGGGCAATACAGCTGGTGAGCGGTCTGGAGCACAAGTCCTGTGAGAAGCAGGTGTGGGAGCTAGGGTTGTTCAGCCTGGAGAAGAGGAGGCTCGGGGGAGACCTTGCTTTTCAACTACCTGAAAGGAGGCTGTAGCCAGGTGGGGGTTGGACTCTTCTCCCAGGCAACCAGTGACAGAATGAGACAAAGTCTAAGCTTTGCCTAGGGAGGTTTAAGTTGGACATTGGAATTTCTTCACCATAAGAGAGATCAGACATTGAAATGGGCCGGTGGTGGAGTCACGGTCCCGGAGGTTTTTGAGGAACGACTGGATGTGGCACTTAGCTGCCATGGTCTAGTTGACATGATGGTATTTGGTCATAGGATAGACTCGGGTTTTCTCAGAGGTCTTTTCCAAACGAACTGATCCTGTACTTCTGCGGGCGCGGTGGCGACTCGTGTCCCCCGCCCCGCCTCCCGCCGCCGCTCGCGCT
>VXBA01002668.1:282028-324117 GCA_013399895.1 Serilophus lunatus
GCGGGCCGCCCCCCCTCCCCCCCCCTTCCCTCCCCTCCCCTCGCCCCGCCCCGGCTGCGCCGCTCCCCCGCCTCCCGCCGGGAAGGGTGGCCGCCTCGGCTGTGGGACAGCTCGGCACCGCCACCGCATCCCCGCAGCGCAGCGGGCGCGGCCCCCCCGCGGCGGCGGAAGGGGCTCGGCTCCCCCTGCCGCCCCGGGACGGCCGGGCCGCTCCTTCCCGCGCAGCGCCGCACCCCTGGGCTCTGCGGGGCTGCGGCGGAGAGCCGGGGCTGCCCGGAAAGGGCTGCCGGGGCGCGGAGGGGATGAGCTCTGCCATAAGGCAGTATGCCAAACACACCTCTTCAGGCACAGCCTCCCTGAGGGTGGAGCACGGGACCTGGGATTCCTGCTCCCTCGGTGCGGGGGTGCCTTCCCTTGCCCTTGCGCGCGTCCGCGCTCGCCGTCGGTGTGTCCCTCTGTGCCGGGGACAGACATCGACAGGCTTGGGGCTCGCACAGCTGCTCTTCGTCAGAGAACACTTGGTGTTCCCTGAGCAGATTTTGCCCGTGTAGAAAAGAAACTACGGCCTTTTATCCCAATTCCTCCCCTCCCTGACAGCTGCAGTGTGGCAGCTGTAGTGGGTGCCTGGGCAAATGGGCGCTGCCCAACGCCCGCTGTGTGGAACAAGCTGAGAGTGCCTGGGAGCGCCTGGATGCTGCTGCTCAGAGAGTGCCACAGGCTCCGCTCGTCTGCAGGTTATTTTGGGTATATTCAATATGCCCAGAACACACCGGAGCGGTTGTGCAGTCAATCCGAGACACTCTTGACACGCCTGTTGGTGCTTCCCAGCCATTTTGTGTTTGTAAAGTTGTATCAAGTTTTGTGGTTTCACAATAATATTGGGCCTGATGGCTCGTGTAGAAAACCCATTTTTCTTCTGATATGCGTTTTAGTTTTTATCAACCACTAGTAACTCAGATCCATAATTCCTATGTTAATGCGTTTAATTTCTTTTACAAATTATAAGGCATCAATAATATACTCTGAAAATCAAAATCGTGTCTACGTTTTTCAACATTTAACACACAACCAGAGTTTCCTGGATGTGTAATTTTAAAATGTCATGTGCATGTAGTAAAGTTGCATAGAACAAAGTTGCAACTGTATTGCAAAGTAAGCAATTTTCATGTACGTCACTTTTACTGAGTTGGCTGACCTGAGTCAGAGGCCCATTCTCCAGTCAACATACTTGACTTTCTCACTTTGTATCTAACAACTGTGATTCTCCACAGGAAAAAAATATTAATGTAAGTGCAGCATAATCGTTGGAGTATTTTTATCAATTTAAAATAGAGACTGCCAATTTTATACCTCTTTATCTCTCAGACTATGTTATAGTTCACAAGGTGCTATGAGCTATATATGGATATAGATATAGCTATGTGCATTTTGGTGTGCATATTACTTTAAACACTGAATTTGCTTGTTGTAATGAATCCATAGTGAAGCAGCATATTATACTGACAAATGTACTATATACTGTCAGGCAGTAGAAAACCAGCTGAAGATCTGTGGCTTTAAGAGCAATGGGGATGTCTTAACATTTTATCTGCCTAGACAGTAAGTAAAATATATTTCTCCTTTGACTTTTACTAAAAGTAGAGCACACAGTAAATGGTTACCTTTCATAGTGCCTTTTGTATCAGGTACTCTCTGAACACCATTTATATGTGAAATATCAATAAAACGTATTTGTACCTGGTCCATACATGTTGTGAATGAAGAAATGGTGAAGGTACAGTGACAGACACAGCAAAGCTGTGCTCACAGTGAAGCAGTTAACTGCCTCAGCCTGAGAGGCACAATCCGTCTCCAGAAACCTGGAGCTGCTCCAGGATCTGTGAGTTCACAGAGTTGTGCGTGAACTTCTACCACAGGGAGCAGGGGAGTGAGGCTTGAAGGGCCAATCTCTGCCTGTTCTAACTGGCTCGTAAGGCTGGGTGGAAGGAATATCCAGAAGGCAAATGAAAAAAACACAGAACCTGCCCAATCTAAGAACTGCCAAATTTCTGACCTCCCTGAAGAAATCTGTTACTGCAATGACACAACTCCTTGGTAACACCTTTGAAATTACCTCCATCTCTACTGTTAAGAACTGAAAGCAGGGCAGGGCAACATGAAGTGAATACAAGCACAAGAACTCTTGTTTTGGGCAGGCAGTACTGATCACAGAACTGATCTCCTTTTAGAGCTTTATGAAACAGCTTGAGATGTAGGGCAGATGAGGAGAAGAAGCTCTGCTAAGCGAGGGAAGGCAAAGCTTTCATGAACCTGTGGGTGATCCTGGTTGATAGAGGTGTACGCTGTAGTATGAACATGCTGAGAGGCTACTATAGAGGGATGGATACATGACAGGACATACTTCAAAGTTTTTGGAAAGCGTGCTTTGAATTTCTGGCCAGGGCATCATTCCAAGTGTTACATACCTGGGCGCAGCCTCACAACTGCATCTACTGCTCTTATGGTTGACATCCCATACAGAGAACTAATGTAGTTTAATAATTCAGGCACAAGGTTTGCAAGGTCCTTGAGTCCAATGAAAGAAGAAAAGAGAAGAAAAAAAGGTATTATGGGCTTTCAATATTATCCAGCTTGTTTTTAGTGGAAATCAGGTGGTGTTGAAAATGTAAATATGTCCACTCATGTGCTTATACTCCTTATCTCCTGATTTACACCAGGAAAGTATTTGGTGCTTTGTGAAAAGAAAATGTAAAACATGTAGTTACTATAATTTTTTTTGAATATCTATTTTAGAAAGAAGAAAACATAAAAATTAAGGGAGAAGTTTAAATAATGAGAAAATTACAAGATGCATACATATATTCTAAACGATACCAGAAAATTATTGTAATGCCTATGCTTAAGAGAATTAAGACTGTGTGTACAGTCTTATTAGTCACATTTTCTGATTTTAAATGCTTGAATATATGCCCTCACTGGCTTTAGTATAAATAAAAAGAAATGTTCAGATGGCAGATATAGAAGTGATCTGGCTTCCCATGAAACCATTTTGAGACAGATGATGCAAGATGGCTTCTTTGATGATTGGATAGAAGTGAACTCCTTTTATTCTATACCAGCTTATATAAACTTGAACCTCAGCCAAATTCAATATCAGATCATGCCTCCTTAACTGTTGGTTTGACATATTTTTCTGCTGGCTGAAATAAGAAAATGAAAAAATAATAATTAAAGTCAATCAAATAAGAGGGAGTGAGTTTATATTTTTAAGATGCTACTATTAAAGGGACATGAAACAATGTACCTTTGGACACTGAAAGCTGTCATCTTAACAAAACTGATTAACTTAGCAGTAGGTAGAAAAAGAATGCTGCAGGCCAAAAAGGATCAGTTTATAAAAGACATACGAAGTCTGGAAGGCATCTGTAAAGGGACAGGCTCTTTTAAAATGTTAGAAGAATTAAGCTCTACCTGAGGCAAATTAAATGCCTTAAATACTAGGACAAAAATAAAAAGAGATCAAGGCTTGAAGATAGTCAAAGTGAGACTGTTACTAGACAGGGAGTAAAGCCAATTAAATGTAAACCTGCAAACTAGGTATAGAATAGCAGTGACAAGGACTTTGAGGAACTTTTGGCTTTGCTGCCTGAAAAGTACTTCAGGGGTGTGCAGGAGAATTAGATGGTAGCTTTGTGAGAGCTCTTATGTCCTGTCAAGTGTCATCTGCCTGTCTGTGCCACTTGCGGTGATGTCTTTTCTGGTTACTTGTGGCAACAGACATGTAAGTATGTATTTGCAGAGTTAGTTTTTATGAATTATCTGAGGAAGCCAAATAAAGAGTTTAACAAAGTGACAGCATGGCATAATCTGACTTACAGAAATACAGGAGACTAAAAGTACAGCACCTCAACTTTGTAGGTTTTGCTCTTGGCAGACTTTTTATTTTCAAATGCAAGATCAGAAAAGGTGTCCTCCCTCCCTTTGTCTGTACCTGGAGGGTGTGTTTTAAAAAACAAACAGAAAAACCTAACATGGGAAGCAATAGACTAGGCTTCACAGTTGGAAAACAAAACATTATTTTAGGCTGATGATGGGAGGTTAATTTTTATCAATTCTGTTAGTTCTTTCTGAAACACTGGCCGTAGTCTTGCAACACATTAAAATCCGCACATTAAAATTTGTCATATAAAAGTCATCTCTAATTATTCTAGTGGAAATCAAGAATATTTAAAGCAATGAAAAATAAAGAGGAGCAATTAGTGAAAATTACTCAGCAGCTCAGTAATGGTCTCTGGTTCGTTGGTAATTTGTTTTTTACAGTACACTAGCAAGCTCGAAGTGCTAAATGCACTGTTAACTAAAAACCCTACTGGCACCTGGGAGATGGTTTCAGCCTCAGTGAATGGACTAAGTTTATATGAGAACAGGTGAGGAGAGGAGGGCAAAAGGTTTTGCAATATGCACTAATATGTAAAATAATATGAAATGTACATGGATATGCTCGATGTCTGTCTTCTGTCGGCTTCTCTCACACTGTGGCTGGACAATCCCCACTGCACCTTCAAAGCAATTTTCCTTTTAGATTTGTGTCCTCAGGATGCCAAATTGCTTTTGTGTTCTGAGCAGGGTTTCTACAAACTGCAAAGTACGTGGGACTCAAACTCCCTGAGAAAATAGATGCTTTTGTGGAAAAACAATTAATTTATCACTTATTTTGTTTCCAGTTTTTTTACCACCTATTGCCTTGTTGTGCCTTTAGGTGTGTAGAATGCTTACACTGTCTCTGCCATCTTGTTCTTTTTGTCTTTCTCTGCTATAATTTCTAAGGAATATGCCTTTTTAGTTCTTGTATAATATTATTTATAAAAAATTAAACCATGTATAAAATTATTAAGCATTATTAATGTAGAGAAATTTGTTACTCTTTTTTTTTTCTTCCTCCAGAGGACTAAGAAGTATCACAAGTCTCTCAAAGTTTCATAGGTTAAGGTATTTGTGGCTTAACAACAATAAGGTAATAAGATATTCATTTAAAGAGCAGAACAATGCATCTATACTCCCTGATTATTATTTTGTAATTTTTTCTAACATAAAGTGTTATATCATTGTCAAGCTAATACATTATTTTTAATTTCCAGGCAAATTTAACTGTCTGTCTGTGACAGATTTAAGGAAAACTTCTTTTTTTACATTACAGAGCGTAAGCTCATGTATTTTCCTTTATCTTCACATCAGATATGTATATTTTGTGTATTTACGAAGCCTTTCCCAGTGGAGCTGGTGTGCCCTGCCCAGCAGAGTAGGCAGCTCTTGGAACAGCCCCTGGAGTGACGTGGCTGTAGGACAGGGGTGGACTGCAGGAAACACGTAGCTCTTTTGTTATGCCCTTGCAGACATGCAGAGTTGATTCCTGGCAGGGTAGTGGCCAAGGTGAGGCTCCTTTTTGCCACATGCACACAAGGGTGACGTGAAACTGTTTGAAATGAGCTTCTCCCTAATTGACAGTAGAACTAATTTGATTTATAAATCTCCATATACATAGCCAGTCATTATTAAATGGTTGTATTGATTCCAAACCTTCATTATTAGCCATTCAAAATTAAAAAGCAAGAAAAATAATAAACCTCCAAGATTTTTAACCTGTTTTTAAGTATCTTGCTGTACAGTAGTTTACATGACTTTCACAGTGAACTCAAATTCTTAAAACACCAGAATTGCTTGCTCAGGTAAATAAGTAGATCTGTGAGAAGCAGAAAAAATAAATTTACATTCCATGTCTCTTTGGAGCATATGAATATCTGTAGCCTCGGGCTAACGTCAGTTATATGGCATCTTATGTCAACTTCATCAAAAGATCTGTGGTTATCCAACTATTTTCAAAAAAAGCAAAAGTATAGATACATTAAAAGATTGAACACAAGTATAAGATGACTTTTCCCTATATTTCTAAAGGATACTAAAGAATAAGAAGAAATGGCCTAATGACTAAGCAGAACTAATCTTGCTGACCATAAATCAGTGAGTTTTGCTCAGATCTCGCTTTCCAACCTCAGCAGTAACAAAGAGCATTCTTCTGTCGTTCTATATAACATGTGGAGAAGCCACTCAGTGGCTTTTCTTAGAAAAACTTTCACTTAAATGCTCTAATAGAGGGAGCATATCTTTCTGTATTCAGTAATTTTATCACAAAAAAGTAAATTTCAGATGATCCTAAAACCAAAACTTATCAAAGACAGGGAAACACCTCTATATAAGGGAGTGGAAAAACCTCTGTCTTATGCTCTTGCTTCCAGCTTTCAGACATTGTTAATGCACAGAGCAAAGCACATCTGTTTTAGATCCAGTGGCACAATTCAAGAACATTCTCCCACTAACAAATTACTTTGCATCACAGAATTCGATGTAGTTCAGGAATAAAATTCTCTTTGTTGTTATTGCATTTAAACTGTAGGATGAAAACTTGGGCACCATTAGTACTCCCAGTTCTCAGGAACTGTAATGGTCCGTTTCCTATCCCATTGCAGATACTTTACCTAATACTGGAGGCACTGAGCTTATCCAAGCAAGGGGATGTGATTTCGTGGGGACTGAGATAACTCTTTATTGGGAATATACCCAGTATTTTTTTCCCATAACTGTAATTGATTCTCTAAATCTGACTAAATGACATCATTGGAAATTTAGAACAACTAGGTGCTTTTTGGACCTGCTAGTAAAGAAATAATGTAAAAACTAGATGTTGGGTTTATTCCAAGGATGTATTTCAGGAATATTCTTAAAACAACATAGAATTATTATTGTCCTACCAGAGTGTTCTCACAATAAAAATTATTTCAAATGTGAGTAGAAGGAAAAGAACATGTGAAGGCCAGTCATTCAAGAAAATATCTTTCCAAATAAAAATATTAAATGTGTAGTTCAATAAGTTACATAAAGCTGTACTGCATGTATTTGATGTGTAATTAGTATCTCTAATGAAGGTTGAGCTGTCAAGAGAATCCTTAAACCATGAGGCTTAAACAGAAATATGGGAAACTACCTGCAGTTAAGCATTTTTCAAGAGACTATGTATATAATTCTCCAACATTACATTTAGACTGACATATAATAGTTTGTTTAACTCTAATTTCAGGTACAGGATTTAAATTTCTTGAACAAAAACTATTGCTTGACTGAACTGTATCTCAACAATAATGAACTGACATATATATCAGGTACCAGTATCGCCTGTTTAGATTTTTGAGTATACACTTTCATTTTTATACTTTCTTTTCTGTGCATTGGCATTAAACTTTATAAAACTGGATGATAGCAAGTAACTCATTGGTTATATGCATAACATACATTCTAATTATTAGGTATTTCATTATTCCAGCATAACTGAGTGGCAATAAGGTGATATGTTTATCCTGGTCTAAGGGATGACATGTCTGGTAATGGTAAAATATTTTTGCTCTTACATGCCTATATTTCATATTGAGATTTTATAATCAGAAGTATTTTGCAAAGTTGCTGCCAAACTTACTTTATTGTAAAATTGCATCTGTTTTATGCTTTTATTTCAGTTTTGCTTGCTCTTATAGATGAAAGTGGCTGTACTAGACTTGTGAATGAAGAGGTTGAAGCATAATAAATTTCTAAATATTTTAGACATTTTCAATGTTATTACTTTATTTGCCCCTATATAATGTTGTGATGAGAAATTATGTTGATTAATTTTTGTGAGATTTTGAGAAGGATTGTTCTTTGAAAGATGTAAACATGGATAAAAGAAACAATAGAGACAATAAAATATGGGTAAACAGAAGGATCTTGTTAATAGGGGAATGCGGGTAGGAAATATTGTATAGAATTTAGAAAATGAGATGCCCAACCTTGATGTGGTGTGAGGATGTGAACACATTGCCTGGGACAGCCACAACAGTATTTTGTAGTAACTTTTTAATATGTCAATAATTACTTGAAACTGAACTATTTTCTAAGGAATTCACCATTCTTTGTGAGGCGATATTAGTGATATTGTATTAGGTCAAGGTAAAAGGAAGAGCATTAATCAAGGATTGCTTGGACACAGAAGGAAGGGAGGAAGAGAAGAGGTTGCAGTTGATGCTGATTTGTGGTTGCAAGGGTAATGTGGGCAAATGGAAAGAGCTGGCATGAAAAAAAGTTAGGCATGTGTTTAAAGGATGTGACTAGAAAGATGAAAGGGATGTTAACTATCTCTAATGTTCTTTTTGAATTAATATCTCATGCAATGTGTTACCAAAAGGCAGGCAGAGATGGTTAACTAAAATATTAAATTCAGAGTGCAGAATAACAAAAGTATTATCTAATAATAGCAGTGTGTTATGGTGAGAATAATTAATTATTTTTATTTTTTTATTTTTTTCCAGATGTTCTGAAACACTTATGTTCATTACAGATTCTGTTTCTTCACAACAATGACTTAAGAAAACTTGGCAAAACAGTGAAGGAATTGAAAGGAATGATAAGCTTGCATACTCGAAGTAATGCCTTCTTTTTATTTTGCAAAACAGCAAGTAGTAGTTTTTTAGTTTCTTACCAGGGTGGTTTTTTTGTCTGTTTCCACATCATTTGCCAATAGCTTTTGAAACTAATTATCAATTTCAACCAAATTCAGCAGAAGAAAGAGATTTCTAAGACATGAAAATGCCACAAAACGTACCTAAACTGAGGAAAATACTGCTGAATTCAGAAGTTAAGTCTTTTTGGCTGCTGACTAGCCAATATCCTGGATGAGCAGCTTGGAGGATGCCAAAGCAGTTTACTGCTGCCTCTTTGTAAGGGAACGTGGGAGTACAGTGAGATTATCACAGAGGTGAAGGGAGTGGAAAAATAGGTGTTATTGCTGTTGAGATTGTGAATGATAGGTTAGAGAACCCAAATTCCTGCTTCATTAATTCAGTTGCTTGTAGAACTCCCTTCCTGCATCTTTTTGAAACCGTGGATTTCTAGTCTGAGTATACTTAAGTATTCTTCATAACAATGTGTTTTAAGTAGCATATTTTCTGATACACTAGCTGGAAATGAAAATAGCACCAGCTCTGAAATTTCAAATTAAGTTATACACAACAATGTTGGCACCACTAAGTTGCAACGTAAGAAGAAGTAGCCTCTAGGGAAAGTAGTATTTATATGATAATAAGATACTGAAAGTGAGAATGTAGGCAGAATTTTTCTGTGTTTCCTAAAGGAATGTCAGCGTAGGTCATGACAGATGCTCAGTACTTGGAGAAAACAGGAAACAGGTTTCACGCCTTAGTGACACAGTTAAGGAGGTCAATGTCATCAGGCCATAACACCTCCTTAAGCATTCAGAAAACTGAATGTCTGATTGTGGGAAAGGAAAATATGACTTAAAAAGTATCCTTTTAATTGAACTTGACACTGGGCCAAAACTAAAAAACAAATCAAGTGTCTGTGAATACAACATGCCAGCCAAATTATTTTAATTTTTTTAGTATATGCAAGATAGGAAAAGTAGTCCATTTAAGAATGCAGTTGTTTGAAGTGATTAGGCAAAGTCTGGACAGACATCCTATGTATGAATGGTGCAGTCACTTCAATTTAATGTTAGCCCTACAAATTAATAAGGAGCTTCAACAAGCACAGGAAGTTTGTTGTACTTGTTGCAACCATCTATGGGAAATACATAGCAGATAGTTAAAGTGCTTCTGAGTTATTATGAATGGCAGTCACAAAGGCATAGTGAAAACTGGGTGCAAATTGGACTGGCCACCACCACCATAGAAAAGGAAGTGTTTGAAAGCACAATCAAATAATATACAGAATATACCAATCTACCCTAATTAAAAAAATGTTTTCTACTTCAAAGCTTTGTACAAGAGTACAGAGTTCCACTTAATCAGTGGAACCATAACTTTAAAGCTATTCCTTCTTGACCTTTGTAGTCATGAAAAAATCGTAAATGCATTTATTTCAGGGAGATTTCATAAAAATGAGTTCTCAAGTTGATTGGTTTAATAAAATGTGCTGTCATATTTGAAGTAAATCACATCAGTAAATGAACAAAATAGATTTTAAAAGTCAAGTCCTATCATATCGTATTACTGTATTATTTATATACCTCCTTGCAATAGTAAGAACTATGATATGGGTGCAGAATTTACCCTGTGTAGCTCTGAAAAGGGCTGCTCCCATAACTCATTTTTATAAAACAAAAGCAGTGAGAATTCTCACCGTTATGACATGAATCTTTTTTATTGCCAGAAGTCAAATTTTGAAACCCCACACTTACTAGCCTACAACAGAGCTCCTGGATGCTTAACTTCATTTTATTATTTTGTAGCTCTTGGGGACAATAGAACTATTAAAACACATTATTATTGTTCACTTCAGGAGTAGCATCCAGCTGCCAAAATGTTGCATTTCTCTTCTTGAAGGTTCTCCTGTGATTTTTAGCCACTGCCCTGCACTGGCTGTGTAGCATAACACCATCCTTCACCAGGCCTTTAGGGAAGACACTCGGCTTCGAAAGATTTACTGCATGTGCTGCTCCCAACTGCAGCCTTTTGGGAGACACAAAAGCTTTCTTTATGGGCTCACCTTGTGCTCACATCTCCCTTTTGGACTCCAAGATTTTTGTTACGTACTCTGTAAATCGCCTCAACTGATTTATTGTCCTCAGCTGATAACATCCTGCTGCTAGGCCTCAGAAAACTGTTCTTCACTATGTTTCTGCCCCATGTGGCACAGGCATGCTGTTTTCCTACATCCGTATAGAGAAAACAGACAAAACTGTGAAGGAAGAAAACATTATCCCTTATTTGTAGAAGTTAAACTGCAGAACCTTGACAAGCAAGTAGATAGCTGAGCCAGGAATTGATCCCAGATGTTTTGTAAAACAAGACCATCTTGATCTGTGCAATGGTTGGATTTATTGTAAAAATGAGTGGTAAAAAAATTGACATTCCCTAAAGCAAACCTACAAATCAGTGTTGATGAGGAGGGACATGCTCCAAGTAGCATCCAGATTCACAAGTGCTTAGTATCAGCCCCAGTTTATGACTTGGAAAAATGTTTTTTGAATCTTTATTCCACTCCACTACCAAACATATCTAATTTTAGCGATCTTTTTGAAACATCTTTGTCTCTGGAATGCTATTGCATATTTTCTTGACACAAGAACAGACTTACCACACATATGCTTAATATACTTTCTGATTAACACTTTCTGGAAGAAGAAAAAAAGCTATATACTACCTTGTCCAGTAAAAATGGAACTTTCTTTTGCTGCCACCTCGTGGGTTTCTCACTAATTCCAAGTCAGTAATTTTTAAAGATTTGTTAAAGACTTAAAATATTTTAAGTTCTCCTTTGAACACATGAGCAGGTGTTTTCTTGTGCAGGAGATACCCAATGCCTGTTCCAGCCTTAATGCAGCCTCAAAATAACTGCTAAATCGCATCAAGCACAGAGCAGTCATACTTGTCCTGAGGAATATGAAATGGCATCTTGTAGTTTAGAAATTTGTATGGAATATTTTCAGATTTTTTTCTTCTACTATCTCTTATTTTTCTTCTGTAATACCATTGTCCCCTCTTCAACTGTTAAAATTACATATAACAGGAATTTTTTTACCCTTGAGTGAGTATTAGGCACAGCCTCTCCTCAAAAAGAGAAAATCAGATCTGTGTAGCAGAAGTTGTCAAAATTATTAATTTAAGATTTTTTTTTCTCTGCTCTGATCTCAAAGTGGCAGCCTCCTAATTATTTTTACTGTCCTAGAAGAACAGCATTTGTTTAAGGAGAAAAATAGAATTATTATGTTTTTCATTCAGAAAAAAAGCTTCATCCAACAACACTTGTTTGTTTGTAAGCTGATCTGGGAGTGAGGCAGTGTCTCTTTTAGAATATTAGATAGTTTTAGATATCACTGTTATGATATAAACTGATTTGGCACATAGCCAAGCAAATGTTCCACATTTGGCAAAGCAGCAGCACAGAGTTGATACTTACATCTGTGTTGCAAAGGTTTGGCAGTGCAGGTAATGTGAACCTGAACACAAGCATTCTAGTCAAGTTGCTAGTGGGCTTTTGGAGCTTAGTATCTCAGGGAAGCCCAGTGGGACCCAGGTTCTCAGGAACTTAGGTCCTATTAAACATTTTACCCTTAAGTTTCTTGAGTTTTCATACTCATCATCTGTCAAAACATCACAAGACAGGCTACTTGCATTTTATATTGTCCTTACAGGATAAAGCCTTTATGTAAGCTCTGAAAAAGCCTTAGGTGTCCTAAAGCTCACCTGGTTTTAGTAAGTGTGTCCCCCCCAGTTTTATGTCTTCCCTTTAATCTGTCACACCTAAAAGACTACTTTTATTTAAAATAGGCAGCACCTAACAATACATAAGAAAATCAAGGATGAGCACTTAGTGTTTTTTTCTGTATATCTTAAAAAATAGAAAAAACTTCAAAGGTTTGGAATACATTATGGCACCTTTACTCAGTTCTTGCCTGTGGTGTTTTGCACACTCTGCAATAAGCCAATTCTTGAAGTGCATGCTTAGTTGAGTAATTTCACGTGTGTAAAGAGGTTGTGCTTTGTTTACCCAGCATGAGAACAATTTGATATTTTGTACAAAATCTTTTGGATCCTAGTGGTCTTTAATTTTCCTGCCTTGCAAAGTTGTTCTTCTTTTGCCTGGTTTGTTTTTTGTGTGACATTGTTTGTTTTCTCTGTATACATTTTGCAGGCCTATTCCAAAACCCTCTGGCATATGACCCAGCCTACCGGCTTTATGTGATATACTTCCTTCTTTCAGTTCAGCTCCTTGACAGGAAGTGCAAGGATCGTTTTCCTCTTCTGTCAAAACATTGACAGTTGCTTTTGATTTTAATCAGTTTGGAAAAATAGGTGAAATTATCTTCCCTGTTCTTTTACATGCATTTTTGATATACCAAAAGACCTAATGAATAGATACCCATTTTTTCCAACATTTGTCAAGTAGATACAGTTTGCCTGGTATTAACCGTTTACTTTGTCGAATGCTTTTGATTTCTGTCCTTGTAAATTGTGTAAGCTTTTATTGTGTCTTGGTCTATTTGGGTAAGACAGATAAAAGCCTGTGCTTAGAAACACGTACCTACACTTGTGCATTTAAACTGGTATATTAACATGGGTGAGCGGGTTTACTTAGGTATGGATAATATCCTCAGCTCTCTA
The DNA here is from genome assembly GCA_013399895.1 of Serilophus lunatus. Classification (NCBI taxonomy): domain Eukaryota; kingdom Metazoa; phylum Chordata; class Aves; order Passeriformes; family Eurylaimidae; genus Serilophus; species Serilophus lunatus. Next base: position 295,234 of record VXBA01002668.1, read on the forward strand.
CATGTTTCTGTACATATGAATATGCACATTTCTTGATGAGGTGATGCAGACCAAGCTTTCAAATATAAATCTTCATAAATCATCAACAGCTCTTTCACAGCTTGTCTATTATAACTTCTACAGAAAAAAATTGCCTGAAGAATAACCAGATGTTAAATCAGTGAATCCATAAACATGCCACAATGAACCCAGAAAATCAGCTTAGGTGATTTTTGTCTCTGGTGTTTGGAAAGCTATGTGATTGGCAGGAGGACTGAAAATTACTGGAGAGCACTGAGAAAGGGGTTGATTCCCATCCCAGCACAGCACGTGCCAGGGGTTGATGAGGAGCTGCTGGATCTGATCACAGGGCCATTTGCTTACACAGTCATTTAGCACTGGTACCTCCAGTCTCAAGTATTTGGGTCTTGTGTTACAGCTGTGCTTAACACATCTGTCAGACTGTGTTACTAATGATCACTTTTGACTGGGGAATGATGACTTAACCTTAATGTGCTGAAAAATGTGTGTTGCATTGACGTGTCTAGAAACACTTCCATAAAACTTCCTGGATTTAATCTCCTAAATACAATTCTACTGTAATCAGGCCTGGATTAAGAATTGAAATTATTTGTATCAAGCTGTATCCTGTACTTTTTATTTATTCAACTATTTCTCTAGCATTACAAAGCTTCTTCACCATCTGTGGAACATTACCACAGCGTAGTCCTGGCTGTCACCTTTACACGAGACATGTGCTCACACTTCTGTTACCTTCAGGCATGACTACTGCAGTTCCTTCCTAATTGGTCCCCTAGACACCATGATTCCATACTTCCCTAAATTCAAAATGCTTCTGCCAGTTACTTGTTCTAAACTTCAGCTCACTTCTGTTCCATGGCTGAAGTACTGGATTAGTATAAAGTTCATATAACTGAAGTTACCATCCCAAATTTGATTTAACAGCCTCAAACTATTTGTTAAAAATATAAAGTTATTTTTAATTAAAGTGCAAAACAGGAAAATTTCAAGCTTTTTTCTTGATTGCACTGCTAGAGTTTTCTCTGTAATTGACCAATGGGAATTGAACTGGCCTTAAACCAGGACTTGGTTTTGCTTTTCATAAGAAAACTTCTTTACTGTCTTCCACAGTAAATCTCATTTAAGCAGTGTGAAAAGTCTTGCTGTTTAGTTTCTTGTTTTAAAATTTCTGATCCTACTGCACTCCCATTTTGAATTGTTGTGAAATTATGTCATTTACACCACTATTGTTACAAAACTCTGCACAGAAAATAACTGAATCACCTTTTGCATGCTGCCTTTTCAATTGGTAGAAAAAATGTTTTTATATCCCTTTAACAGTAGTTACAGAAAGAGAAAGGGAATCAGCACTTCATAACTCTGAAAGGTCTCTGCTTGTGCAGTCAATAGCTTTTGGGAAGAGAGTAAATAAATTCCCGAGGACTACGGTGGAATCAAGCAGATGCACTCAACCAACCAAAAGACTGATAATGCCCTCAGGTATTTATAATAATAGAAGAAAAAGCATACATTTTTAGGTGATTTGAATTAGAAACACTTTTTTCCCATTCATCTAATAAGAAATCACTAGTTTTAGTAATAAAATATAAATGCAACAGGAACTCAACCAAATTCTTTCAGAAAGTAGTAGTAGCAGCAGCAGGCAACAAATGAATCCATCTACTGAGAGTATTGAGACAAATAAATTCTAGTCACTTCCTGCAGTTCCAGAATTACCTTTAAAGATAGCTGAACAAATACACTTTTTCTCTTCAATATGTGTCTGGCGACTGTTCAGTTTTATTTAAAACAACTCAATACACTTCTAGGCTGGGTCTCAGCCAGTGGCAGCATCATAGAGTTTTGATGCCCTCTAGTGCTTTTATAAAATGATCTCTCAAAGTATTTTCTTCTAGTGTTTTAAATTTTACATATCTTGCCTAGTTTTATAAGCAGATTCCTTTTTATGCTTTCAAAGCTGAGAATATTTTAACGATGTCTTATAATAGCACATAAGGCAATATTTAGAGTTCTTAAAACATTCAGATCTGGAAGACAGTGTGATCCTGGCACAAGAAAGCAGGTGAATACCACCTGGAACCTTGTGACTTGTACTGTTATCATAGTCCAGAGCAAACCTTGAAATCCCACACAATTTGTCTGCTTTTTTAATATTTTAAATATAAGAAAACAAATATTGTTCATATATGACTGAAGCCATAGTATTTTAAACAGTAGTGTAGATGAAGTTTGGAAAGTAATAAAATACCTTCAAGGTTTTTTTAAATGTATCTATCAAAATCCTGAGGCTGAAAGCAGTGTATTTATAAGTAATTTTGAAGAGGTTGGGAAAAGGAGGACAGTTTAATAATATTTAATTATTTGTTTTGCTGATCAAAGTAGACATACAGTTGTCTTTCTATGCAATCATTCACTTACACAGACAGTGGCATGTGAAAGAAAGAAGTGTGGAAATGCATGTCTGTGTTAAATAAAATATGAGAACTACATAAACTTAAAAAATTCCAACAGGTACTTGTTTCCACAGGAATTTAATAAAATACAACTTTAAACATTTCCAATCATCTGCTAGTTTTCAATTAATGTGAACATGCAATTTAAGATTAGGATGGTAATCCTCAACTACTCAAACTGCTGTTCAGCCACGAATGTCTTAATTTGAACTTTTTGTTATAGGTTGCGAATTTGGAAATAACACAAATAAGTAAGTAATTTTGTGGAATTTTTTTTCCCTTTTGCAACTCTGAAGCATGTACCTAATTTCCTCTTCTTCTTCTTAAAAAATACCCTAACCAGAGAAAGCATTCAGTAAAAATGAAGTTTTAGGAAAAATTTCAGGCTTTTGTATTTAATGTAGTTGCAACTCTATACTATCCTGATGAGACAACCTACCTACTGCTGTCTGAAATTTAATATTGCAAAGAATTCCACATTTGAAAATAGGTACATAAAATTGCCATTTATTTGTAAGATCAAATATTGATCACGAGAAAAAACATGCTCTATGTATTAGAACATCAGAATATCTGTTCTGTATTATGGCCCAGAAAACATTCTTCTGATTGGCTGTTCAAAAAACACTTTCTGGAAAGTATTGTAATTTATAGAATTAAACTTTTTTAGTCTGCACTTGACAGTTTCTTTATTTTTTTTCAGTTTCAAAATCAGAGAAAAAAATGCGAAACTTTTGTTACCTGTCTGGATTGAGGCAGGAGAAAAGTTGTATTCTAATGAGATGGGATTTTAGATGCCATCTTTATAAGAATAAATTTACAAACTTGAGATATCAGGCTTGGTTTTACTTTCTAGATTTACACATGAAAAGATTTGTAAAATGCATTAAAGGAAATAACAAAACTCCACATATGATGGTATCCTTTAACAGTACTCTGAATACACCTGTTTAAAATCAAGCTAATTTACGTTGAAAAACTAATTTTTGCCTGCTTTCAGCAGAGTTAGCTCTCCTCATTGACAGAATGGATTTATGGCTTCCTCAAATCTTATTTATGTAGATGCTGAGTGCCTTTGCAAAGTGCCTTTTTGTGACAAAGTGCATTATACTCAGTAGAGATAGTCCTGTTGTGTGTTACTACAGGTACACCTTTAAGAAATAAGTTCTTATAAGATAAAGTTTTAATATTGTATCTGAGTTGGAAGATTTTGGTCTAACAAGAAGTCCTTGTCAATGCTGCACTGACATGCATCTGCTTTTCTCTCCACACTGCAGCTGTGGCAGGAGACATGAACAACACAAGCTCACGGTGTTCTGGATTCAGAGCTTGGAGAATGGATATTTGTCTGAGGGCTAGTTAAAAGATCCACAGCTTGAATCATGTCCACTGAATCAGAGTATTAAATGTATACAATTTTTGTGGGGAAAAAATATCGGGAAATGTTATCTTTAATCTACTATAAATATATTTAAATAGTTTATGACTTATTTATTAAAATTATTTAAATTATTTATAATTTATTATTTTCCCCATTAGAATCCTGTGATTCTGACCTTTTTCTCATTTTTATATTCTGAAATTTGGTAAAAGAAAAAGCCTTCTGAAAATTTAAAACTTTCAATCCTCACATGACTGCTAACTTCACTTTCTACATTGAATGTACGTTGTAAATTATTTCCAACGTAGTTTGGAAACACTCAGATGAAGGACATCGGCTGTGTTCTTTTTGCAGAGTTCCATTTGAGAACCCCGAAGATGCGGTTTTAGTGCGGGCAGTGACACGATCTCTAACAGAATTGTCCTTTGTGGACCGGAACAAGGCAGCCACCTGTCAAGAAATATGGCTTCAGAACGAAGCAGAATAACCCCTTGAGAAGGTGACAGTCCAGTTTAGATGAGTCCTTTCTTTCTTAGGTAAAAAACAATTCCTCTCTGTAGTGAGTAGGTTAACATCTCTATAAAACAAGTGCATGAAAACATGTGTATAATTAAATGGATTTCCAGGAAAAAAAGTGTTAGTGTAACATTTCTTTTATCATATCTTAATTTCTTCACTCTATTACATATGGTAAATAGTGTCAATGTTACAATAAAAGTTGCTTGAAATTTTATCTGTACTAAACCGCATACTCATTTTTAAGAAACTAGATATTTTCATTTCTTACAGTTTCTGCTGGAGAATCAAGCTTACCATGTAGAAGTAATTAATCTTCCTTCAGCAAAATAAAGATATGAGAAAGCAATCATTAAGCTTTTCTCATTTCTGAGAGGGATTAAAGTTTCAATTTGCTAGTTTGTGTGTCGCATGAATGCACTGGAAACTCTGTTATATGAGGATAATTTTCTGGTCCCAATACAGTGGATCCATGAGCTCTTAAGCACACTGATACCTGAGTCTTCTCTGTGGCTGCTGGTGTTCTCCCAGGATGCAGGCCTGTGTCATTCTGGACAGACAGGTCGTTCTGGAGAGACAGGACTTGCCCAGCACACTGCACCAAGACTGCTGGACTGGTTTAACACTCTTTTATAAACACATGGGTCACACACAGAGCACTACACCTGACACTTTTGGCTTCCAAACCTGTTACCACTAAGGAAGCCAGCAGGAAGTGTGTATATATATATGGAAGAGAACACATTTCCTCACATATTTATCCTTCCATTCTGCCAAAGGCTTAAAGTCAGTGATGCTTTTTAACATATTAAAGGCCTTCTTCAGCCTGTGGCTTGTCTTCCAAGTTCTGTCCTTGTCTCCTAAGTTAGCACAGAGCCACAAGACAGTCTTAAGTTGGCAGGGAACTCTGGACTTTATCTAACCCAACCTTCCAGTTGAAGACAGGTTGGAGATGAGGTTGTCAAGGTGGCCTGTCAATGGGAATCAAATATTTCCAATGAGCAAGGCACCACTGCTGGGAGAACGAAAGAGGGATTTGTGCTGTGGATTGTAGCATGTTTCCAAAACCCTAAATCTTTTGCCTTGAAGGACTGGCATTTTCAGAGAAACTTTAAAGAGGAACACATCCCTGTGGGCCCCAAATGCTACGTTTGGAACAGGGAACCAGCAGCTCTTCTGCCTTCCAACACCTAAGAGTGGACGGTGACTACAGCATCACTCCAGATCTAAGTTCCAGGCAGGCATCTCTTGATTGCCCATAGTCATGAACCTTGTACACTCAAGCTATGGGAATACACGTGGGAGGCTCCTGCCTGTCATGTGAGAACGTCACCCTGTGTCCCAACGCAGAAAACAGAACTGCCACATAGCCTCCTTCTTTTAAAAAATTTCCCTTTATTCTTCACAATCTACTAATTGTTGAAATTAAAACACAGGTACATTCCCTGCACAGGTGCATTCATGTATCATCACTTGTACAGTCTGCAGAACATTAAACAAAAAACTTTCAACATATTAAATAGTAAAAAAATTATTAGCATTTTTCATCTATTTTGAGGATGGTCCTTACTCCTTACTCCTCTAATAATATTGCCATGTTCAAACACCAGTTACTCAGTCTCCAATTCTGCCATCCTTATGTAGCAAGTGATATTTTCAGTTGTGGCATTCCCACCAATTTCATGAGATACAGTAATAAATCTGAGTGAAAAGCATAGTTAAGGGAAGCTATTTTCTAGAAAAGCCAAAGTGAAATCCCAGTTGCATCAATGCACACATGAATTTTCCTGTCTGTGACCAGGTTCAGCATGAAATACTAAGCACTTTTTCACGTTTATGAAATAATTCAAAAGCAACATCCCAGTGTACTCTAAGGCATCTTTACCTGAAAACTGACTTAGAAACCATTATTCTTGTCAGTCAAAATATTTTGAGTCATTCTGGTCTTCCCTTCATTAGACTTTGGAATATTTCTGACCAAACCAATAGTGAAATAATACTGCTGAAACACATTTCACCATCAGCTTGAGACACCTGAAACAGCAGTTTTCATTTACTAAAATTGCCACAAAATAGACGCTATTATTGTGCTCTCACTATCCAAAAATATTTACAGTAATGAAAACTTGAGAGTTCAGATGAGTTTCTTCAGAAGCTTAACTGCTACTGAATTCCTTCAGATAAAGCTTCGTAAATTGGTGAAAAAAGGCAATTTATCAGTTGGCTTCCCAGTGCTTTTAACTACAGATCTATGTATTTGCAGAAAAAGATATTAAAATTACAATAAAAATAAATTTTAGGCTCTGAAAACATGAATAATCCAAATCAAATACTTTTCATTTTTAACTAAGTGGTTCATTAGCCACAGACACTCATAGTTTCACTAGGCTTACTGTTGGTTTACATATGACACTCTAGTTTTTAGCAGATAATAAATACCTATTTTGACAATTTACAACAGAATCTGGAGTACTTATAGACAAAGTAGCCAGTATTTCATCTCACAATGAACAGAGACATTCTGTCTTTCAAAGATGTCTTGCTTACACCATGCTCTAAGAACTCATACATGGTCAGCATAAAAAATTCTTTAGTACCCTTGAGAACTCTCAATCCCTTCCTACCCTCTCCTTACTCCTCAGAACCTTGAATTTTCTGAAGATCAGTTTCAGCTAAGCCAGTCTCACTTTCCCGTGGACTTTCAGCGTGTAGGGTTAGTGTCTCCATCTCTTTGGCAATTTCAGGTTCTTGTGTTTGGTCAGTAGGATGATTTGAATCCACTTCTGTAGAATCTGTATGAGGATCTGATTGTTGTTCACTTGTAGAAGTACTCTCTACTAGCTGCATTTCATCTAAGCAAAGGAGAAACCGCACAATTAATAAAGACTGAACTCATCTGCAAGAAAACAATTTTATTATTGAAGAATAATCAATACTAAGACACTTTCCATCAATTATAAGTGACCAATTTAACCAACTTGCATTGACAAAAGGCCCAAAATGCTAAAGTTCTGCTTAAGTTAGTATAAGGTTACTCAAACTAACCCTACACAAAGCTCTCATTAATTTATCTTCAATTTTGTCACACTTCTTTTTAATATAAAGAGGAGCAGAGGAGGACACTACAGCTATTTTAACTTTCAATTTAAACATGCTTTATTGACACTAATCTTACCATTAGCTTTCCAAAGAATGGCTGCAGGCTGGTTAAACACAGAGTACAGGTAGATTTGGTTTTTAAATGAAAAAAGCATGTATGTGGCTATGTAGGAAGGATTTTTGCATATAAAAGACTGAAGAAATGATCTGCTAATAAACCACAATGAACTTTGGTTGAAGTGGGTCATCCTAGAACTTTTAACTTGCTTTTGTGGAATGAGTCAGCTATTGCATCTTTACCTTTCAAAGAATGGTTTCAGAGAATAAAAAAAGTTATTTAACAATTTGTTAGTTTTGCCCTGATTCAGCTAAGTAGGGCTTGTGTGCGAGCAATTCTAAAAAGAACGAGGGGAAAGGCTAATTGGGGGCAGCAGTTAAACCTTGGTTTCTTGTTCTCTGTTATGATTGACAGCCAAAAATGTCACTGCTAGCCACAACTCTGGCAAACCCCTGCCAAGGTCTTATGTGGCTCTGGAGGGAACAGCCTTAAGCACAGGCTGAAACATGGGCTTCCTTAACACTCACCCTTCTCAGGTTTGCTTATAGTTGCAGCTGTGGCATTTATTTTATTTAATTTTTAATTTCTTGATGTCCAGTATTTGTAGGGGATATGGTTAACTTTCTGAAATAAAACTGTTGTTGATATGAAGTGCTCTGAGACATGACCATTTACAGGTTGACCTGAAGCTCAGATGAATTCAGTGTCTTGCTAACAACACATAATCTGATAAGGTCTATAGAGTGCTGGCCTTGTACCTGAAAAAATTAATGAAGATTACCATGTAGATAGTGCAGTAGGAACGTATCACAAAATGTTAATTTCCCTTTTTTGGAAGGGAGGGAGAAGAGCCATCCCCCAAGATCCTGTCTCTCCCTGTGAAAAGGACAGCACCTGGCACCAACTCCGAGAGTAAATATGAACCTGCAAGTGTGTGTTTGTCACCAGTGTGAGGCATCACTGCTCACAACTCTATTATGTTGTGCTGTATTGGTATGCAATATGAACAGCTGAAGTGAACAATACTACCACTGTAAGACAAGTGTGATTTGTCCAGTAAACTTCTACAATCCTTAAAACAAGAGAAAGAAAATCCATCAAGTTTTAAAAGAGAAAAAGTGTTTTTCCCTATTATTTCACATAGAGAAACATCACATCGCAGTAAGTTAATATAGTGGGTTCTTTTTGTTATTGTGTACTTATTATTTGCTTCTTGAAGGGGGAAAACCACCATGAAATGTCTTTAAACAAGACATTCAATATACACAACACAGCTTGATACTGTGATTATGAAGAGAAAGTATTACAGGAGAATTAACATCACATTAACCTTTGTAACTGGAAGGAGCAGGCTGCTTGCCTATTATCCAAATTGTCCTAACACTTCTAACAAAAGAGCAGCATGAAATTTCTGCATAAGCTTGATTAAAGATCTGGATTTTGAAACAGTGCAGTGTAGTTCATAATGCTTTAGTTGCATTAGAACTGTAGCTTTAAAAACCAGGTTTAGAGAGCTCACAGTATTTGTTAATTGGAAGACTAGAATCCCAACTAATGCACATTTGCTGTCGCATCAAGGATTTTTCTCCCAACCTCAGCTGTTACAGTTTTAAGACCTGCTAAATTGCTCTCTGTGGTGCAGTTAATGCAGAACTAGTTTCAGCAAGCAAACTACAGACTCTAACCTTTCTTTTGCTTCTTTTCTTGTTTCCTTTTCTCTTTGGCAGCTTCTAGTTCTTGTTTCTCATGAATTTCCTTCAAGGTCTTGCAGACTTTTTTGTGGGTAAACCAGTGTATTTTCTGGCAGTTCTGGTCGCAGTACATCACCTGAAAGTTGCCAGAGTTATCAATTCATTTTCATGTACTAAAAAAATAGACAATATCCTTGCATTTCTTAGTGCACCAAGTTAAATCTCTCTATGAATAACACTTACTGGTATTTCTAACCAATTTGTAAGGTCATATGGATTGACTCTAATTTTAAGAATCTATAAAGAACTGTTTCATTAACTGCAAACATATGGAAATTTTACTCTTTCTTCATTCTTAAGCATACACACTTGGAAATCAAAGTACTCCTACTGGTGAATTTCAGGCATCTTTCCCAGGAAGCAGATGGCTTGAACATTTTTACTGCAAGCATACATGCCATTCCTCCTAAGTCTACACAGTAAATAGGGAAGCATTCAAAATTCTTAGCACCACCTTTTTGGATTCTTACCATTTTACATACTGAACATCTTTTGTCTGCTCCCTTCCCCCCACAAGTTGTACAGAATTCAGCATCCACAAAACCCACTTGGCCAGTAATTGCTTGTGTAAGTACAGAAAAAGCTGTAGGGTCAGAGCCCTGAAAAACAAGACAAAAGGTGGCAATGGGATTAAAAACCAGCATTGTCACAAAGAGGGACATTCAAGGGAAAAACAAAATGATTATCACAAGCTTCAGTCTCACTGAAGCTGCTGCAGCAGCAAGAACATAAAGTTAAATCATAGAACTTCAACTAACATGCATAACTTAACATTCATATAATTAAACTTCTGTATATGATGTTAACTTAAGCCTTTATCTCCCATAGAATTTACACTGTAAATTGTTAATACTACTGTTAACAAACTCTGTTCCTTACACACTATCACGCACTTGTAGATCCTATGCAGCAGATTTTTGCGGATGAGTCTCTGTGCTGGCACACACGAAGGTGTTTCACTTTTCGCTGAACGGTCAGAACTTGAAATCTTCAAAACAACTATTTGCGTATTACTATTCAAATACTATTTACAGCATCCCTCCCATGCAATGCAAGCAGTAAGATTTAGTATATTTTATTGGCAACCATAAATTAAGGCTGTTCTTTTGGGAAAAGATGTAAATATTAGAGGAAAAAAATGCCAAGGTGCTCCAGCTCTAAATAAATCCTTAAACTATTAGACTACCATGGAATATGCACAATCACAACTCCTACAACACTGAGACACTCAGACCAAATCCAAGTAAATGTGCACTGACAAAGGTCAAGGACTTCCTGACAAAGAAAAATCATAGCATCTCCTCCTTCCCAGTTCTGTATTATGGATAGAAACCCAATGGAATACACCATTAATTTCTTTAAAGGCAGAAAAGGCTGCAAGCTCTTTAAGAAAAAAGGGATAGGAAGGAAAATGTTTACTCTAAAGCAAGAGGTAATGCATCACAATGGCTTATGTTTTCACACTGTGTTCCTGTCTTAGACAAACAGTAGAGATTGCACTAAACTTCGGGACGTTTTAGCAGACCTAGAGACACTTAGGATGGAGGCTATTTTTAATTTACTCAGCATAATGCAAACATACCACAAAACTGTTCCACTTTCCCAGTGTTTGTGCATACAACATCTCACCCTCAGAGACCAGAAAGAACATGCTTGAAAAAAAAGAATCTCTCTTGGTAAAATTTACAATGGAGTAATAAATAGTATAATAATGAAGTGTATCAGCAAAGGCATATGAGGAAAACTGAAGTTAGATTTTTTTACTTGTAATTTTGATTTCCTAGTTTAGATATACATTTTGTCCATTGCATCATCCTGCTTCTCTCTGTGATAAAAGGAACTCAAAGAATGTTTTTTCTACCATCATATATTACCAACTTCTTCTGTACAATGGAACTAATGAATACATTAAATCTAGGGAATTATTCAATCTTAAATTGAATTTAGAGACTGAAATTAGACATTGTTCAAAATAAGCTTCATTTGTGTCTGAATCTACAACTTCTAAAAGTGAACTGGCAAAGAAAAGCGTCAGATGAACAGATGTCCTGGAGTAGAAAACAAGCTTTGAGACAAGAAACAAAGTGCTTCAGTTTTCTTTAAAAGCTGAGGTAAGCATTCATTATGGGTAAATACTAGTGGAAGTATTTTAGAGCATTTTCCTGCAATGTGTAAAATCAAACTCTAGTTAGCCAGAGAGGTCAGGGACATCAAAAACCTTTCCTTAATATAACATATTGCAGAAGCTGAGAACAGAAAGATGGCTGAAACTGAATTTACCATGCAAGTTACTTAGAAAGCATTTTCTTGATAGGAAAAACTTACTATTTCAACAGGAGCAATACTCCTCACAAGCTGCTGGAGCAACGTAGCTTCACAGTAAGGAAACTTTCGGATACTTTCTCGAATCAGCTTCTCTTGATACACAGGGAAACCATCTTTATCTCTCCCTTTCAAGAGACTAAATTTTTAAAAACCCAAGTAAAATAGGAAATCACTTAGTAAATATTCAAGAACAAACACACAGCACGCTGTACTCTGTCCCCTTATACAGAAGAATTATAACTCAAAATAATTCGTCAACTTCATACGTGGAAGTGTTTAAAATGTAAATGAAATTATTTTTATTCTAGTGCACAATCATTATGAAATACACAATAAATAAATGCATGCTCTGAAACCACAACTTACTAATTCAACCATGCAGACAAAAATAATTATCTACAGAAGACTAGGAACTACATCTGACTAAAATACCAAAATGCTTTGTGGTGTTTAAAAATGAACATTGTAAGAATAAACACTGACAAACACACAGTACTTTAAAATATAAAATCTGCCTTATTTATGTTTATTAGTTACTATTTTAACACCTTATTATGTTTATTATGTAAAATGTTCAGAACACGTTATAGTCCTAACACCTCTGGATTTTTCTGGTTGGCTCCTATTTTTTTATGTGGATTACTGATGAACTATTTGATTTTAGTACATGAAAACTGACTTCTTAATTTATTTCCAGCATCACAGAGGATTTTAGTAAAAATCCATAGAGGTCTATGGCGAATGTGATCCTTCTAAAAGCCAGATCACTTACTTTGATATTTAAGATCTGGCAGCTGGCTTTGTAACTAGGTAGATTCTGAAGATCTGTCAAAGTAATTAAGAGTCCAAGTCTCTGGACCCCACATATCGGTCAGTGAAAAATTCTTTTTTCAAGTCTCTCTCTCCTCTTTTTCTCCATCATACGATGTTGTCTGCTGCTTCATAGGTTTTATGTGAATGCCAAGCTCTAACCAGTTCCAGCAAAGAGCTGAAACTCTAGGAATGTTTCCTTTGTACCCAGGAAAGGATGTTGGCACTTCAGACAGAAAAAAGGGGGTCGGTGCCACCCTGAAGTAAATAAAGCTGGGATTATTTCAAAATTTATTTGGCATAGTCTTTATCAAAGACAATCCAATCCATTACTTTAGCTGTCTTTTCTGCTGTCTGTAAAGCTGGTGTGTTCCTGTGCCTTCACACCTCTGTAGAAATACACACCTTTTGATAAATCCATCTAGTTTATCCTCTCGCTCTTTTAAAAAGGTAATGCATTTCTGAAAGATGCAACTGATGTAGTGCATTTTCATAGCAAGTACTTCATTCATATCTTTCTGCTTCATACATTTCTCACAAATGAGATCCAGAACCCTGTAACATTTTTGTAGTGCTTCTACTTCAGCCAACAGAGGGTTCTCTTTTACCAGCAACACGATCTAGGGGAAAAATTGAAGAAAATGTAATCCAGTTAGGAGTAAGCATTTTTAAACTTGTGCATTAGCAGTAAAGCTTACACAGCTCATTGTAACTAAATTTCAGTGCAGTTTCTAATGTGTCTCCATTTTCTTCTTATGCAGTCTTTCTTCAGTCATTATTTAGTATTATTGTTCAGTACACTGTAATTCAGAGGAGAAAATGAGGAAACTGTAGCTCTACTCACTAAATGAGCTCCCTGTCTTTATGTACCAGAGACATCTGGTAGGCAACTGTTGACAAATTCTTTGAATGGCAAGTCCAAGGAATTTGTATTCATTTCTCTGAACTGCACTGGAGGAGCAAACCATGAAAAAACCATTATTTTCTGCAAATACTCTGCAAAGTAAAAATAAATGGTCTCTTGCACATACTTTTAAAAACAGCAGTGGTAGATGTTACTATGGAGAACCAGTGGTAAAGGTAGGAAGATACACGCTGAGAAAAGCACTGAGAGAACAATAAGGTTTTGTTAATGTAGGAAATTGTTTTATGTTTCCACTTCTCATGGGGCTAGGAAAAAAAGCCAAAAAAGAAAGCTATTCATGGTTATTAATGTAAAAACTAAGCATCTCTCCACTTGAAGGTGTTAGTTCAAGGTTCTCATGTATGCAAACACTGAAATAGCTTAATTTTTTCAATCACATCTAAATGTTGAAGCTGATTCTTCCTCATTTTCAGAAACATTTGAGTAAGTGGATAAAGGTTTTGACCCTAGTTGGACCCTCAGAAGAGCTGAATGCTTCCTGACACGATGGAACAGCTCCCATGCCAACAAACACATACAATTTACATTTACTTCACCTTAACAGGATGCATGTTGGTAGTAGTAATAATTTTATGCAGAGGTCCAGCTAGTTTTACTGGCAGCCTTGGTTCTTTATCTAAGCCTTGTGGTTTAGTATAGTAGTCGAGCCTTTCACGTGGAAAGAAGTTGTTGATAACAGTCACGCAGTCATGCTGACCTAAAGGCACACAAGAAAACAATCACCAGTGAAATAACCACCAAAAAGCCTACCTAAAATGAAATCTAACAGAAGCAATACAAGGGAGAATTACCCAAAAAGGAGCTCTGCTCTGAAAACAGACAACTCTTGTCATTCTTTTGTGTGTAGATTTAATGTTCAGCATTCTCAGCCGGAAGTACTGTCTGGAAAATTAATTTTGAAAACTCTATCTTCTTCCTGCTTCCTCTTCCCCTGGTAAGCCAAAACTAAGAGAATGGGTATTTCTCCCCAGGTTTATACTAGTAGTCTCATTCATAATGGTGTTAAAATTTTTCAAAAGAAGTTCCTCCACTTTGTACTTTTAAAAATTAATGACATTTGCATTGAGACTTGTAAGTTTTCAGACCTGAAACAAATAGTGTATTAACCTAAAGTAGAAGTTGTAAGAACAGGACATGATTAAAATTCACCAAAATTAAAGGGACTGTGATGAAAGTAACAAGATGAGAAAAGGTACGTCCTCTTCTTGTTTTCTACAGCTGACAATATGATTGATCCCTTGGTAAAGGGAATGTAAAACTTAGCTTCTCTAGTTCAGGACCACATTCTTTAAATTGATTGATTTCTCTTGGCACTAATCCTATAAACGGTAGAAGGCACAGCCAACCAAATTCCACCATTTCAAATCCTCTACTATTCTGGAAGAGAGTTCTGAGCTAATAGAGCACAGTGTAAGACAAATGACAGGGGAAGAAGTATCCTCACTTCCCACATGCAGACAGATGAATTAATGTTCATTGGACAGAGAATAAAAAAAGAACAGTAATAGATTCCAACGTTCAGACTTCTACAGAGTAGTGTATCTCAGTATGCCTGAAAATATTTATTCTACCTTGGTGATGTGATGAGATTTTAACAAGAATTCTCCAAAATTATGTTGGAGATAATATTCCCCATTAACTAATAACAGCATCACACTGGAAAAGACTTTGCAAATCCAAAGTAAAGTGAACATTAGGTGAACACTTAAGGTTTTGTTGCTCAAACCTCAAGTGAGCAATGCCAACCTTTTCCTCTTTACAAGAACAGAATGAGACAAGACACAATTTAAAACTTAGTACTAAATCACTATTCAAGGAAGTAAATCTAAATGGCAAGAGAGACTCTTGAATCCAGAACACCTAATGGACTTGCAAAGGAGTTCTAAAGCATTTAAACACCATGGGAAGATTGTGTTTGAAAGAAAATACAGGTCTCCATTTTTGGTTTTTGGGAAGGAAATCTGCACAGCTATAGCTGCACCATTAAAATGACTCTACTTTTCCTCATAATATTTTATCAATTTTCCTTCCTAGAGTAGAGAAAAAGTGGAACATTAATCCAGGAATCTCCTAGTATTGACAAGGTGGGAAATAAAAGTTAAAAGGATTTATAAAAACAAGAAAAAAAGAAAAAGAAACATAGCAACAGAAAAATAAGCCCGGTGCATGTTTTACTGGGGATAACACTGCATACTGGAATGACAAATCTTTTATCTTGTTCTAGTGAAGTTCAGGTCAATAAGTACTGACTACATCAGAACAGGTTTGAAGACTTCTCCCTCTCCCCAATGCAGAGGGAGAAGGGCAGGTGGTGGCTCTCTGCCTGCACACAGCATGGTACTGGCAAAGCTCAGATGAGAGTTCTGACTCCAAGCACTGTGGTCATTCCTTCCCACAAAAGAAGCTCTGATCAGGCACTTCAGACACCTCCAATGTTACCAGCTTCCTCAGTAGTGACACTGCAAAAACTTACACACTTGAACAGCAGTAACTGTTCTCACAGGTAAGATCATCTGTGCACAGGAATGGAACACAAATTGACTCAGAGGAGATGTGGCAAATAAAGCTCAACAATTGTGTCAGTTCAGAACAGGTCATTAAATAATGTTTCTCCAATAAAAAGCTCAAAATCTAACATTTTACTTATTTGAGAATTTAGGAAACGATAATAGATTTTCACCTCACCCACAAAAGCAGCCATCTGAGCTGCTGTCCTTCCCACAGAGTTGACAACATCAGTTTCTGCTCCAGCCTCTAACATCATCCAGGTGATTTCTTTATTTCCTTAATAGAGATAGAGATAGGAATTGAGCAACAACAAATAAGAACTTGTAATTCTTTATGCTTTAGAAAAACATGGACTGAATTTCTTAAAGACCAGGCATAACACTGAGGGAAATGAATGTTCTTAATGTTGTTATTTTAAGAATGGATTAAGAGAAAGACATAGTGCTTATTTATGGTTCCAGAGGGTGTAACTCTGCTCTCTGTAATGCACATCCAGCTCCTCATGAAGCTTCTGGGAGTCATATGAATGTAGCTACACTGGATACACTGCCTAGTGGTCCCTCTGGATAGCAGTATAGAAGCAAATTCTGCTAATCTGGTTTCACAGTTCAACTTCATTTGCTATTCTAAGAAGAAAAACAAATTCAGGATTCTGATGTAGCAGGAGCACAGAGAACAGATTGTTCCCTTCTCCGCAGTGGGAACTGGGTGTTCATACTGGGCTAAATACCAAGTAAAATTAAGCTAAAATTTGATGGGAAGATTAGATGACTTAATTGGTGCCCTTCAGAGACTAAAAAGGACACTTGTCACCACTCATGCTGGTTCTGCTTTCAAAGGTATTCTCACTTTATCAGTTTTTGTGCAGATGCTAAGTACTGAAAAGTGAATATAAAAGGTGTGGTGGATGAAAATGAATGTTTCTGGTTGACAGTAGTGCTCATGTACCTTGTTTGCTCACAGATAACAGACCTTAAAGTCAACATTCAGAAGCATTCACACCCAGGATGACAGGTTAAAAGCGCAGCTGTGAGGAAATGGTAAAAGTCCAGCATCTTCCATAAAGCTGCAGTCATTTAACAACCTCTGAGTGTTTGTTCCCATCTATCTGCTGCAGCCCCGATCTTGCTCAATGCCAACAGAACGTTGAAATTTCCCAAACCTTTTTACCAAAGTTTTAGCAGAAACGCAATCTGATGATCCAGTTAAGGCTCATATGCACACATAAGCCTTTTGGGTTTTCATACTTAAGATGAAAGATAGCAGCTTGAAGTCTACCTGCTAAGAAATCTTACTTCCCTAAAACCTTCTTTCTGGGAAGACATAAGCGGCCTAGTAAAGAAGATACTTAAAATAACCTAATACTCCCAAATCTAACCCTTTCCCCAGAAGGAACAACGTTTTAATGTACTTCCTTTTTCCCACTCAAGGAAGTAATTGTTCCTGTCATCAGGAAAAAAGAATAGCAAGAGGAAAGCTGCAAACCACCACTTGATGCAGGAGTAAATATACACAGCTATAAGCACTCTCATGAAAAAAAAACAACATAATGTAAGAGGAATGGGAAAATTAATGTGGGGAAAAAATGTTTTTAGAACTGACTAAATACATTTTTAAAAGCCTGCAAAATAGTTACAAAAGCAATGTAGGAAAAAGACAAAATTTAAAAAATATTGGATTTATTTAAGAAGTCTCAAATATTACTAAAAGCTACTGATCTGTAGTTCTAAAAAGGCAGTCTGGTGCAGCATCTTCTTCAATGTAACACAGTGTAAGTAAACAGAATGTATCCCACTACACAAGAAAACTGCCACAGAAAACTGAATGTTGGGATCGGTAACAAAGCGGAACAAATAGACTGTGTGCCTCGAAATGCAGAAAAGAATCAACTTTTATATGAGCCTGAACAGTGTAGCTCTCCTGTTCCACTGTCCTCATGATTCCATTGGTCTCCACATATTGCCATGGTTCACATAAGTAACAGTAAACTTGAATAATAAAAGCATGCCAATGTTTCCATTTAAGTTACTAATTTATGGCAAAGCGTACCCATCGATGTCATAAAAACCAGTGACCTGAGTTTAGTAAGAAGTTACCTGAAAGTCCAGCAAACATCAAGGCAGTGTATCCGTGCTCATGTTCGTTGCAGTTGACATCAGCTCCGTGTCTCAAGAGCAACCTGCACATGTCTACCTTCCCTTTGTAGGCTGCGTGCATCAGAGGGGTCATGCCATGCTAGCAAAACAAAGTGGAAGTGAGTAGCATATAAAGAAGAATGTTACATCTCTTGATCTTCATACCATTGATAATTTTTACTTGTACAGATATATTGAGTAGAACTACTAAAGCCTCGAATAATATTTAAATTAAAAAATCCCTCATAAAATCTTCATAAAAACATATGGTTACTAACATACAGCAGATTTTCCACTTCCATGTCACTTCTCTGATTATGCTGTGGCATAGATTTGAAAACAGACCAGTCGAATCAATGAGAACCATTTACTGCCAATTTCTCATTGGCCTTTTGTGTAAGACTTTAAAGACAACTAATGCTCCTTCTAGCAGGAAGAGCTTGTTTTAGAAAGCCTGTTAGGTTCCTGCATTATTTCTTTTCACCCCTGCTGTTGCTTATGTGATAAGTGACAAAGAAAATCAGGAATAGGCTCTTGTGGTTTTAAGTGTTAAAAAGATTTAGTTTCTGAAACCCATCTTGCTTATCTTTAGTTGGGATTACTGGTAGTTGTATTATCCACTTCTCTCCCACTTCTCCACCCTTGTGGCATTGTGTCCACCACCAGCCAGAGTTCTGAAAGCCCTTGTGAAGATACACAGCTCTCACTAGACTTTAACAACCACAGCCCCAAACCTTGCTGTTTGAACAACGGCCCCAGTACAAAAAGGATTTGCTTCAGCACAACAGGCACTGAGGTTTTATTGGAGCTGTGCTGGTGTAATTATGAATGTAAACCTGGCAAATCCTGGGGGAAGCTTTCAGAACCAGGGTGAACTGTTAGTGCAGGCGCCTTCCCTCTCCAAGGGCAGGGAGAAGCACATTTCTGTTTGAGAAAGTTGCATGACATTCCATTTTTAGAATTTAATATGCTTTTTCCAATATGCTGTTTATTTTCACTTAACATTGAGTCAGGACTCATGTTATCAGCCAAGACACACTAATTGACCAAGAACATTCTCCAAAACTGAATACATGGGAGTGTGCTTTAGTTTGTTCCCAAAGGAAATCAGAATGGCATTTAAGTCCCTTTTTTGCCAGTCAAGGCTCTGTGCATGGACACCATTACTGCAGCTCTGCAAATGCATGGCAATGTGGCACTTACTCTGAAAGAAGGTAACTGACAGTTTTAACCTTAATATATTTCTTGTTTCAATTTATGATAGCATAAACCCCAAGTGGGTTTACTTGATCAGTATAAATTTCAAAAAATTTCTACAGGTGAGGGAAATTAGGAAAGTTAAAACTATAACAATTTTAAAGTATTATATTTTCCTTATTCTCCATCCTAACTGAAAATAATGAAAAGTGATGACTTGATGTTTCATATTTTAGCAACCCAAATATTTTGGTAAACTGCCACTAAAGGAACAACAGACCTGAAGAGGTCACTTCATGAACATGAAATTAATTGGTTTTGCTATGTTCCATTTGGGATCTCACAAATGTTAAGTAAAGACTTTTTGTCCTAATATATAAAATATATTCCATTTCATGTAATGTTGACAGCATTTTTTATGGGCTAATCTCACAAAAATGGGAGTCATAGCACAGATTTGCCTCCTTCCAGAGGACAGGAAGGTACTGATGTAAGGGAATAAGAACACAAAACAGTTTTTGATGGAAGAAGGAATTTTTAGAAAATAATGACTTAAGTTTGGTTAGATCTCGAATGCCAGTTGTTTCAATTAAGATCTGAAGATTATATGACAAATGAAGGAATTGGGTTTGGTTTTGATCATCTCCTCCTCCCAGAAATCTTCTTTAAAATTCTTTGATTAAATTTTTTAAGTGTCAGTCTGTGGTGTGGATCAAAAAAACATATCAAGAAGAAAATATGTGGACATTTAATAGAAAATTTGGTTCAAAGTCACACTAATATCAGCTTTGCACATTCACAGCAAACAAAAAAGGGTCAGGCTGGACACAAGCTTATCTGGAAAAGCTCAGTATTCTGTATTATGTTCCTACACAGAAACTGAAATGACTGCAAATACTTTTCACAGCCTGAATGTCAAAGACAGGTCCAGCAGCAGTCTGTTTTCTTACAGATGACACTGGGATTGTCAATACAACATACTTAAAAGACACAACTAGCAGATGGTTTATTAAGCATAGAGTTGAAACAAATTATTTATTGTTCCACTATGGAACAGCAGATGAAGAATTCTAATAGCTACTATGCAACAGTCTTCTGACCAAAACTCCAGCCTTTTAACCTCATTTCCTAGGACAAAAATTAATCCTTCCCAGCTTCTAGTTTGTTTTGCAGGGATGTTACATCTCCTGTCTCCTGCAGGGCTGTAAGTATTCCCTGTATGTCTCACTGTGCAAAAGGAATAGAGTTTGCAGTGCCTCTAGAAATCATTTGGTACCTCCCTTGACCAGGTTCTCCAGCTCATCAATGAACAGGGACCGTGCTGAACAACAGGGCCCTTGGCATGGCCAGCCCAGCCATGACAGACCATCCTTCCCAGGTCCTCATGTTGAAAATACACCAAAAAAGGATGAGACTCCAAGAGCTAAGCTGACCCAATGCTGCCATGGTGGGGAAGTCAAGTGAGGAAAAAACACCCAAACAACAAACTATGGGACCAGTGTGCTGAATCAGCTAACAAGGGAAGAAAAGGATGTGTGGGGAAAACAGGAGGGGCAGGCAGATGAGTAGCAGAACCAGGGAGGGGTTGGACTCCACCGCTAGACACAGGGAAAGAAGAAAAGTCAGTCTCTCTCTCTTCAGCACCCAGGAGAGGTGCTTCCACAGGATGAATAAAAACAAATTCATAATGAACTTTCTGCCTTCTAGGAACTACAGAGGAAGTTTTCAACAACACTGTTTCTCATCCTTCATCAGCCTGAGGAATTGGGGTGCGTGGTGTGGTCAGGGAACAAGAGATGGGACAAACAAGCAAACATATACACATACTATCTCCCTTCCATCCCAGTGACATGTGCATATTTAGCACAAAACCGCTCTGTTTAGAGAGCATTTAAATACTCATGCTGACTGTGTAAGAACACAGGCATCATACAAATGCATTTTTAAAAAGCCATTGTTCTGTGGACAACGAGATGACAATTTGCTACTGAAGCAGCCACACAGACTTGTGTTAGTCAAGAGAAAAAAGAGCAATCCAGGCAGTCCTGACATTCCCAGTGTTTTACACTTCTCATGCTCACTTCACCCTTCTCAACCATGGAAATTTGGTCAAGATGTGGCAAACAGGCTGGATCCACTGAAGAGGTCCTTCAGCAGGTACGGGAGTACACTAAGACATTGCACATGTATGCACCAGCTATCCAAACAGGTGGGAAAGGCCTGTAAAAATTACAGCTGAAAAACTCATGTAGACACTTGTTTGCCAACAATATTGAAACGTCCACATCTCCCTTTCCCAGCTCATTTTCCAAGGAGGAACCCAGCCCCACATTAACATGGGAAGAGTGTCTTACTTTATTCTTTAGATTCAGGCAACTATACCAGTTTTATTCAATTCAGAAATTAATTTGGAAGTTACTAAAAAGGCAACAAATGATGCAAAAAAAGCAGGTGCCACAAGGAAGGCAGATATTACTTGTCTTCAAGCATATTGCTAACATCAGCTGTCTGGTACTGAATGCTGCTAGTCTAGAACTATGACTTGACATTTCACTGGATGAAAGCCTTTAAAAATTTCAACTCTAAAGCTTTTGAGTAAGATTGCCCTTAGCCATCTTAAAATTCCTGCAGACAGGATTTGGAAGGTAGTCAACAGTTACATGCACAAATAATTTTAGCTACAGCTAAGCATGAACTAACTGGAATATGAAATACTGTTCAGTGTCAATAATAGCTACAGTTCTTCTCCTTTATATCCTCCTGCACAACTGGTTTCACACGTGTAACGCATTAGATTCCTCTGATGATCTTTCAGTTCATCTTCAGTGATGAAAAGTTATAGTTTGCATCAGTCAGCAACCTGAACTGAAACCAGACAATTCTTAATAGCTGTTGAATTTTCTTTGCTCTGTGTATTTTGAAGTATTACGTAAAAAAACATCAAAAGACAAACCTCTTTCTCCTCAATAAAGGCCCAGAACCTGGGCATTTTCTGCTAGCACAGGATGTTCACACTAGAGTAGCAAGACAGATTAACTGAAGAACCCTCTGCTGAACATAATCAGTACAAGTAAAGCTACACACATCTCAAGCACTAATAAGCAGGCTGCTGCTGTAATTCCCTGGAAGTATACTCAGTTCTGTAATTAGCATATAGAAGAAGACTGTTTGTAAAAGATTAGAGAACTGAACAGCTGAATTACCAAACCAGAGGAAAAAAGTAATGCTGCTAATGCCAGATGATAGTTCTGTGTATAAGAAGATTATGAATGACTTTATAACTATTTTAAATACAGAAAAATTGTGAAGCCTTTTCAGGTCAAGTCTCACTGCTTGATCTGCAGAAAATAGGGCACTGTAGTACTACAGTGCTCCTTTGCAACCTTAACTACCAACATAACCAAAGGAAACTTCCACAGCTACAAAGCCCGTGTGCTTCCTGTACCCTGCCTTACTGTATGTAATAATCTGAAATATGCACTCAATGAGTTAAAATCAGCAAATTGCCAATGGAAGTCACAACACTATTTACCAGCATTGCCCTCTCTGGGGAAAGAAAAGCCCTGAACACTTTCTTCCAAATGAAGTTTTCAAATTAGCAACCATTCCATCTAGAATAGGATAAAAAATTACTAAATGGTATGCATTTAAATGAAATATATTTGGCATCCATTTACACAGCACATTTATCTGTTCTAATATTTTGAGACACCTGTGGTTAAACATCTCTGAAGTTTTTAAGCTGCCAAGCTGTTGAACACCAGTTTTGTGAAAAAGCTGTTGTGTTCCTTGTTTTCATAAAAACAGTGATAAAGCCTGAATACCTCTCCTTTCTTCATCTACCTAAATCCACAAAGAAACAACGGAAAAATTTATTTGGTCAGACAGGGTGCTGAGAAAAAACAGGACTGTATCTGCAGGATATCTCCAGCCTACTGGAACATGGGCATCTGTGAAAATCATTTGAATAAAGTGATCTTAATTCTGTGTTCAAATGACCTACTGCTGCCAGATAGCAGGAAAGCTGAGTGAGTCTTGGCACAAGGGCAGGAAAAGGGAGTAGATTAAGAGTAACCTTTTCAAATCCACAATGCTGAAATACTGTGTCCAGCTCATGCCTACATTTTTGAAGTAAGAAGTGGAAAAACATTGGAAAAGAGCCACAATTGCAGCTCAATTGCTGCAGAAACTTAACTTTAGGCAAGATATCTAAAAAAGGTCAATGCATCTGGATGATGTTAAAATGTGACTTGGTCCTTGTCTAAAGGTACACAGAGAAAAGACAGCTCATTGTCAGTAGTTTTTAACCTAGAAGAAAGCAGATCAAGGCAGTTAGAATATATGGTCAAACCAAAAATGAAAGGAACAGCTTATGTGTTTATTTTTTTAACATTAGGAAGTGCAATATGTAACAGCCTGCTTCCGAATGTGCTGTGAATTCCTCAGCAGGTGGAAATTGTTAAATTGTGATTGCATGCTTCCTGTAGCACAAATAGAAGAGAGAAATACATTAAAGCTGTGCTCATTCTGTGGATTCTCACATGTAGAAAGGACTTTAGGGATAGAAATCAGTTCCCAGGTGAATTGTGCTCCCATTTCAATATCTAAGCATTCCATTTTCAGGGCTGTTTCCTTACTTCTTAGCATTTAAGTAAAGTAAGTATTAGTAGTAATACAAATAGTAATGGGAATTTCAGGATAAACAACCAAGGCATCAGAGTAAAAAAAAAATAAGACCTGATGCATTGAAAGCAGTCTCCAGTTGTGGTGATGTTGAGTAACAGATGAAGGTAATGTTTAACTGAGATTTCACACTCTTGCTTTTGTATAGATACTTGAACAACACATCAGAGCAAAAATGGTTTGTAATAGAAAAATTCTAGAAGTTGAGGTAAGATGACTGATGGATTTAAGAATCCTAAATAAACCTGAACTCTTTCCTGTTCAACGTGAATAATTACATAACACTCTTGGGGCTAAAAAAGGAGACTGCAAGAAGTCCATTGCATAAACTTTTAGAGTCTTTCTTATGTGCCTTTTGTGTGTTTAGTCAGCTGTGATCATTAGGCAAGTATTGTTAATAGTATTTCATCTTTAACAATAGCCTTGGGCATAGCTCAGTTATGGTTTCTATTAATAAACACACCATCTTAACTGTAATCCTGCACGTTACACTAGTACTGCATCAAAAGGTGCAGTCAGGAATTCCACTACAGGAAAAGCTTTTAGTGTCCATACAATAAAGCACATTTGCAAACATACTTATGTTGTATCTTGAGCTCCTGAAGTTCACTGTAAAGCTTAGTGTGACAAGTTGGCCAGAAGCTTATTGAAATTCATACAGTAGAAATTAAGGTTTAAATATTTAACTGTTATTTAAGAGCACTCAGAAAATGGATCTGTTGGCAGCAAAAGAAGTCTAGCTAACGATATTCCATGAAGATGTCTGGTAGATGAAGGGGTAATTTCCTCCATTCAGTGTTCATTGGACCACACCTACAATACCCTGTCCAATTCTGGGGTTACCCAAAACAAAGATGTACATGAACAACAGCAAATTCAACAGAGTACCACCAACACATGGTAGGAACTTGAGCACTTGTGTGGTGAAGAGAGTCTGAGGGAGCTGGGCTTTGGTGGGACTCAGGTGCCTCCACAGCCAAGAGGGAGATCAGAGAGAAGACAAACCCTTCAGGTGTGGCAGCAGGAGGGCAAGAGACAATGAGCCTAAAATGAGGTTCAGACATAAGAGAAATATGTTTTCACCAGAAGCACAGTAAAGCAGTGGAACAAGTTTCCCAGGTTTACAAGGCCAGACAGGACAGAGCTTGGGGCAATCTCTTCTGACATCAGAGCTGAAGCTGCTTTGAGCCAGATGCTGAACAAGAGACCTTCTGAGGTCCCTTCTAGTGAGAATTTCCCAGTGACCCCATGAAATCATAAAATTGTGAAAAAAACCCCACAAATTGACATTTAAATTAATAAACTACGCATGGATTTAACATGCCTGGTGTGGAATTACAGTTTTGCTTGCACATTACACTTCGTATTAATGCTGTACGTTTTAGAAGAACATTGTAAAAAACAAAAAAAAGGAAACATATGAACACCCCACAAGGCTCCTTTCTCCACAAACTTATTCTCACCATCAGGTAGCACTTAAGGATTTTATCTTCTACACGTCTATCACATCTGCCTCTGCAAAAGCTGTGATCTAGCTACTCACCCTCCAAGTATGATTATGGTTTGGCAAAGATGGAGCTTTGGGTGATGAGACCCAGGCACAAGATGGGGCAGGTATTCTTTACCCCCAGTGTCTGCTGCACAGAGACTGAGCTGAGGGACTACAGTTTGGTGGAGGTGACAGAAAGCCAGGGAGCACTCCCATGTGTTCTGCTGCAGTGTTTATCTTACCTTACAGACACCAAAGTTGATGCTGGAAACTGAGAGAAAACACAAACAGTGTAGTACTTTAAGTAACATTAACCTTTAACCTTGCTTAAGAAACCCTAGTAAGAACTCTTCAAAGGTACATTATTCAGCTGCAGGCTGGCAATATCTTCAGAAGAACTCTGACTTCCAGGAGCCTGTTATGTAACAGCAATGTTATTTAACAACTGGAAGGTCTTCAGTCCTAGTATTTTCCCTCCTAAACTCAGCACAACAATTGTAGTTTTGCTGTACCTCATCCAAGCAGTTGACATGGACATTCTTGCTGCCCAGTAGTCTTCCAGCCTCCTCAGTGTTTCCTTTAATTAAAAAAAAAAAAAAGACAGAGAGATAGAAAGAGGAGTGAGAAACAGAATAAATTGAGAATTTGCCATTGGAATCAAAATCTTTGTAGATTAACCACTTGGGATGTAGATCAACCACCAAGAAACCAACTGCACTCAGTGAAAATGTTTAGCAATGAGCAGTGCTCTGTTCCAGAAGCTAAAAGCCAAGAAGTCACATCATTAACGAGAAGTTGGAGAGCACACATGAGACCTAAACACCCATTTTTTGTGAAGCAACTGATCCACACACACATGAGAACAGGCCACTAACATATCTCTTCACAAACGGCACCAGAGCAATTCTGAATGAGTACAATGATGCTGAGCATTTTAACATACTTTGAACTTTGACCTCTTTTGGAGCATCTTATGTCCAAAAGAGATATCCGAGTTCTCACAAAAGAAAATTATCTCATTTCAAAGACTTTCTGGTCTGAATGAAATATGCTTCATCATTTATTCACATAATTTGCAACATACCATCTCCCAGGTGCACAAAAGTGGAAGGAATTTGCTTTTGGTAACAGAAAATAGAGATGGAAAGGACAAGGGCCAAGGGAGCTTGACCATCAACATTTCTAAAAATGGCCAAACACATAAATAGACTGAAGTCTGAAAAAAACCCCAACACGTGCAAAGAAAAACAGACCATAACTTTGTATTTTCAAGTTGCTACAAGAATCCTTTTCGTTAAGCCACAGGTCTGTGAGCCTGACTTAAAGCCCATTGAAGGGTTATTCACTTAACCTCAATGCAGCTTCTACAAGCAGTCAAACATATAGAAATACAAAAACATTCACAGTCTGAGTTTGGGGAGTTGAATTTCTTGCAAACTAACAGAAGCTTTTGATCACTGAATCAATCAAAAGCACAACTTTTTCAGCAGTGATGCCCTTAATAAAACTAAGTATTGGATCCCTCATTTTAATGACAGGTTTTATGCTTATCTTCACTGTATCACAAGGAGGTGTTCTTCCAGCAAATTTTCAGCAAAGCAGCTCTTCCAACTTCAGTTTTGGCTAAAATCCCCATTACAAATCCTAGACATGTTTTTTTCATAAAACTTTTGATGTGGTTTAACCATACTACAGGTTTCTTTACAACCTTTTTTATTATTAATTAATTAAGGGAAAAGAAGATAATCACCTAAGTCATCTCACACACTTGACAAAGACCCAACAAAATACAGTGATTGACAGGCAGGGAGCTGTCCTTAATCTACTCCCCTAGACATACACATACACATATATATATATATATATATATATATTTTAAATACATGAGAAGCTTCTTCAGACCTGGAGAATTTTTCAGAAAAACCTCCCAGCAAAAGAACAAACATCAACAAAAGCAAGTCCTCAAGGGGTGATCTTCAAGTAAATTTCAATACAGGCCCAGCAAAGTTGCATTTACAAACTCAGAGTTCTAAACACCAAAGGATTTCCAAACAAGACACTAAACTGCTGGAAGCCAGACTTCTGGAATTGCCTAGAGCTACAACTTGGAGCCAGGCTGCTCCTGTGGTACGTGGTAGGAGGCCAAGAGACAACAGGCAGAAGTTGAGAAAAAAGGAAGCTTTGACTGGATATAAGCAAAAAATATTCTCACTAGGAGCCCAGTAAAGCAGAAGAGGCTGCCCAGAGATCCTGTGCAGGATCCTCCATCCTTGGAGGCCTTCGAGGCCTGATGGGATAAAAACCTGAGCAATCTCATTTGACCTCGAAGACAATGTGTCTTGAACAGGAGGTCGGGCCTAGAGACCTCCTGAGGTTCCTTCCAACCTCAATCATCCCATGACCACAATCGCAAGCAATCAGGTAAGTCAGGCAGAAGTGTCTGCAAGACAAAGGCCTGAAACTCTGATTAAAGTGAATCAATCAGATTGATTTTGATTCACAATAAATTCTCTGCTGACAGTCCTCTGCCTGTGCCTCTGACACAGAGGAACATTTTAATATAACCAAGAGTGAAGCCCTGAAACTATAAGCAAAATTTCTTATAGGTTCTATTTGCCTGAAAATTACACATAGAAACACATGGAACCCATCAAGTGTTTTTAGTTTACCTCCAACTAACGAACATTACTCACGATTCTCAAAAAGGCATTTGGAGTATAACTATTTAGCCTGGCCTGTGGAATTCATGTTGCTAAATCGAGAAGCCCAAATGTTACAGCAAGCACAACAGGAGGCCCCCCAGCAAAAATCAAGTGCAGGTAAACCACGACACATGTGTGAAATGCAGAATCACAGAGTGGGTCAGGGTGGAAGGGACCACAGAGAGTCACCCGGTCCAACCTCCCTGCTGGAGCAGGGCCATCCCAGAGCACACGGCACGGGATTGTATCCAGGCGGTTCTTGAGACTCCACACCCTCTCTGGGCGATTTGTTCCTGTGCTCGGTCACCTGCACGGTACAGAAGTTCCTCCTCACATCCAGGTGGAACTTCCCAGTTTGGTGCATCAGCTTCTGCCCGTTGCCTCTTGTCCTATTGCTTGGCACCACCGGGAAGAGCCTGGATCCATCCCCTTAGCAGCCTCCCTCCACACACTCCCAGACACGGAGGAGGTTCCCCCCCCTTCCTCTCTTTGAGAGGACACAAACTGAGTGTGTGAAGGATAATAAAACAGTAACAGGGACAGGAGATGCGCAACACCCTGGACAAGTTCAGCCTCTATTAATTAAGGAATTCCCTATCTGCAAGGTCATCCCAGTCTGGCAACGGCACGCCAGGAGAGCTCCACAGCAGGCTGGAGGGCTGCATTACCCCAGGAAAACTTATTTTTTTCGGCAGAGCACAGTAACACCAACTACGAGGCAAAACCACCAACAGACACCGAAACTTTTCCTGGCCCGTCCAGTTGGGCTTCCCCAGCCCGACCGCCTCGGCACGGCGGGAGGCCGCGGGAAGGGCCCCGGTCGCGGTCGCG
>VXBA01002668.1:324731-492647 GCA_013399895.1 Serilophus lunatus
GCTGGGCAGGGTGGCACGGCACGGCACGGCATGGCACAGCTCCGGGGCCAGGGCCAGGGCCGCTCCGCGGGTTGGAAGCGCCGCCGTCCGCGGGTTCGCGGGGCCCCGGCACGGGCGGCGGTGCCGGGTCCGGTGCCCGGCGGCTCCTCCTTCCGCGGACCCGCTTCCCTGCCTTCTTACTGCACCGGAGTGTGGGGCGGTGGGTTTGGGCGTTGTTTTTCTCCTCCCTAGGCAGGAAAAGCGGTGTGTGGGGCCAGGGCGGGCGAGCGAAGCCGTGGCTGTGTGGTGGCGCGGTGTCTGCGGGAGGAAGCGGGCGGGGATGGAGCGGGAAGGGAAGGAGCGAGCGCCGGGTGTTCGGAGCGGTGCCTTTTGTTGGCGCCTTTCTAAAATTAAACTGTCGGTGGAAAAATGATCTTTGTTACGGATCCAACTTTCCACTCCTCCGGCTGAAGCTTGGTAGGCACTGGGACGATCCTGCGGATTCCCTCCAAGGGACAGAGACTGAGGTTTAACATCCTTGATTTCTGCCTGTGTTTGTGCCGGAGAGAAAAGCAGGACCCTGGTAATTGGTGCTGACTTTTTACCCTCCTTTGCCCTGGTCTTTAACGTGTATTTTGTGTATGCTTCCTGTTGAGGAACCCATTTTTCCCCTGTAACTAGTTTTTGAAGGCATAGGTTTATCAGCAAGGTGATTTTTTTTTTCTTCTCTTGGTATTTGCGGGTCGTTTCACAATTACATCTTGGAATTCCTCTCTCAAATACTGACCTTGTTCTCTATTTTCACATCTGTTAACGCCTTGACTGACTTCCCGAAATGGTGAAGTCCCATTGTTTGCTTCCTGGTCCATCGAAGAGCATGCTCTCTGAGTACAGGGTAAACTATTTGGGTATAAAGCCAAAATGTGATACGATTTTGTTTTAACGAAAGAGCAAATTTCCATTTGTTTGCATTATTTTAAAAATCGTGGAAACACAGGAGTGTATCACCATCTAGTTTTACTCACACATCAACAAGTGTAAATATGAGAGATTGCTTTGGACTTCCCGTTATATCAGATTCCCTTGAGGCGTTTTTTGTGGCAAACCAAAAATGCCTTGAAGGAAATGCTCTCAAAGCATTGCCTAAAAGCGAACGTGCTTTTAATGTTCTGATCCAGAAAAATATTCCTGTGTAGTGCTAACAGAAGTCGGTCGCTGGCTCAGCCCTGAAGGCTGAAATTAGGGTTTAAGTGGTCTTTTGTTGGTTCACTGCAGGGTGTGAATTTTACCCGCTGTGAACAAATTTTGTGATACTACAGTGCACTGTTAATCTCTGGCACTGTTAAATAACAAGAGCCTTCAAATTTCCTTTCATATTCCAAAAAAAACCTCAAAGCCAAAACCTGTTGGGCATTCAATATACAAAACTATGTATAATACGTTCCTTTTTTAATATGAAAACCTCAGTGCTGTCATTGCACCCTCGTTGGCAGAGCGTGCAGGGAAACAGCTTTTCCTTGGCAGCGTCACTGGGGCTCATTTGGTGACTAAGGCTGCAGGAGTGCTCCATCTGCAAGGGTAATAAAAGGCTGTAACAACAGTCAAAAATGTTTCTTGCTCTTACCTGTGAAAGTCCTCTGTGTGACCTTCAATCCTGTAATATGCAGACATTTCACAGTCTTTAGTTTGTCCCTGTGAGATCGAGATGAGGGAACAAAGGGGCATTGCCTCCATTTTAGGAACATAATTTGAAGCATGGAGGCAACAAGTGATTTTTTTTTTCAAGGCAGTGTAGGGAGTGAGTGTCAGGAAACTGGAACATGAAAATGCAGGTTCTCTACCTTTGTGTCTTGGCCCTTTATCTCTTTAATCTGCTGTATCTGTTTGTTTCATGTATTTAAGTTGTGGATCCTACTGTTTAATAATCTACTTTTTGGGTATTGCAGAGGGAGAAGGAAATGTTAACTACACTGTGATATTTTTTTAGTGTCCATATTAAGAATTCCCTATTTCCTCATCAGAGGATGGATCTGATACTTGTGGTTTGTGAAAGCAGGAACCGGTGGTGACATTTTTCCCCAGTGATTTGCTGGTTCTGGTGTGTGCAGGGGTGTCAGTGGGGATTTGTGATAGCTGTTGTTATCAATGTATAGGTAGGTGATCCTAAATGCCTGACGTTTTCTGCAATTTTCTAGAGCAAGATTCATGCGAGAAAATAATGAGGATTTCTTTAATTAAGTAGCATTTGGTTTTGGTGACTGTACTAAACAGGAAGCTTGTTCTTGAGTGGTGGAGCTGGGGGAGAAGAGGCTGTTCCTGTGCCCTGGAGAGTGCACCATGAAACTCAGGGAGAGAGGAAAATGAAGTGCTGAACTGGTTTCACAGGTTTTAAGCTGCTTTCTCCCAAATGACCAACAAGCTTGTGTCTTGGAGGTTTGCTTGAATTATGGCTGTGTCCTCTGCTGCTCTGCTAATGATAGCAGGGGTCAAATACCCTGTAGCCTCGCTCTGTCCCTGTCAGGGTCAGAAAATTGGTCTGACCCACTACGTTTTATCCAGGGGAAAAAAAAATAAGACGTCAAACAAGTACTCATATTTCCATGACTTATTGTCCTAGCTCCTATCTCACTGCCTCACAGCTACGGATTTCTTCAGCAAAAAGTGGTGTCTTTGTGTTTATATTTGATACCATATGGTAGATTTTTTTTTTTAATTTAGGTAAGTTGTGCGTATGCAGCATCGTGTGACTGTAACTTTCACAACTGCTTGAAAGAGGACCTCTTTTTCATTGTTTCTGAACTTGCTACTTTATGGTTTCCTTGGATCCCCCAAGCCTCAGTTCCTGTTTTGGGATACGATGAGGAATTGGTTCCTCTTCATCTTTGACATGCAGTCATAACACAGAGCTATGTTTTCCCCTCCCATTGTCTTTTTGCCCATCTGAAGTCTTAGGAATATTTAGACATTCCTGTGTAAAAGCCATTTCATATGGTTACCAAGTGCATTTTTGTAAAGTGGTGCTGCCTCCTGCATGGCCTGGGCAATAGGAAATCTCCTTCAAGTGTTGCTGAGCCTTGCAGACAGACCCCCACTGGGTTTTGGTCCTGCTGTCTCCAATTGTTATAATTATATTCTGGCCAAAGTTAAGAGGATCTAATAGGATTACTCATTTAGATCAATTCAAGTTCATGGAAGTTCAAGGGGTTTTTATTGCTAAAAACATCCTCTGTTTTTTTCCTCTTAGATCTCACAAATAGTAATCTGTGGATAGGTTACTTTCCCCTCCCTACCCAGTTGATTGGCATTGTATAGCTCCGACTTCCTTAAGTATTTTTATTTTATTGTAAGTGAGGCTTTTTTTTCAGGTTTCATCTGGTTTTGGATCTCAGGACAGCCGCTTGATCTTTGATGTGATCTGTCAGCATTGCTCATTGTTTTATACCAGAAGGCAGCCTGTGAATAGACTGCAAAAGAGTAGCTGAAGCTGGGGAGCACTGATTGGGATATCCACAATAGCTATACACAAGGTATTCCCATAGCTAAGATGTTCACTGAGACGTGGATAGGAGTTTCCATATACTACCCATTCCATGTGGGACCTTGTACAAAGCCAGGCTTTCTCTACACTCTGCAAAATCTAAGTTGCATTTAGGTGAGATGGAGAAGTTTTGTGTAGAGATCACTCACAGATATTGCAGACTCATGGCAGTGGACTAGCAAGATTATTGCTCTTAGTCAGACTGTAAGAATGATGGATTACCTCGAGTGAGAATAAGGGCTGAGTACAAACAGGTCAGGCAGAGGGAATGCTGGACACAGTCTGGGGCAGAGGTTGGCCAAGGATACAGGAGGAAAGCATCTCTTGTGATGTTTTCAATCTCAACAACCCTCACCCGCTACAACTCCTTCAACTACTGCAGGCAGAAGAATTAAATATGGCTTTGGGGTTGTACTTCCTTGTAATAACAACTGTTTCATGTGTTTTCCTTAAATGTGTTTTCATGCAGAAAAAGACGTCTAAGCAGTTCAATGGTTTGTAATTTGCAAGCTAAAGTGATCCTTTCATTTTAGGTTTTGTTTCCATAAATAAAATCCTCTAGCTCTCTAGAAAAGTTTTTAAGCAGGAAGATCAGTGCATTCAAGTTACACATTAGTAATTTTAATTCTGATAAGACACAGGGGTGAAGTCTTGGGAAAATACTGTTGAGGTTTAGCAGATATGGGGCTTGTCGTTTATTTTCACTACCATTTCGTGCCTTGAGCAATAGAAAACGAGAAAAACTAGATATATTATTTGTTTTAAATGCTCAAGAAGTCAACCCTTTAGAAAGAAGAGAGGATGGTGAGTTTGTTTTCAATCTACAGCCTTCTCTGTAGGCACCAATACTGACACACATCTTGTTGCTGGTTTCCTCCTGTGTTTCTGCACCTTTCTGAAGCCTGTGTTTTTAAGGCTCTTCCATCTTAGGTCTACATTGCTTTAACATGTGATTTCCCGTAACTGAGGTCTGAGGGTCACAAAACCATCAACCAATTTACTGGGACCGCAGAGTTGTGCTGCTGAATGCCATGTTCTGCCAAGATGTTTGTGGTTTCCCCCCTGTATCTCTTGTGAAAGGAGGCCCCAGTCAGTGTGTCCCCAGGGCTATGTGAGTCCTTGGCTGTGCCCTTGAGATTCATCGTCCTGCACATCAGCTCTCTTCACAGCCCAGGAAAACACCTGATGCTTCTGTGCTCAGCACATGCACGAGGTGTTTTGCCAGGTTTTGAGCTTGGCTGTCTTGTTTTGTGGAGCTTTATTAGAAGGCTTCTTGAATTAGAGAAAGGAAAGCACACACCAAATTCTCTAGAGGAGCCAAGAGAAGGGCTTTATTTTGTCAGTTTTATTCCTGTTAAAATGTTTATTGGTGTATGCCGAAAAGTGCCTTTTTCCCTTTGTGCCTTGCCATCAGTCAGTTTGTTTGCATTGCCTTCAAGGTCCTTCATGATCCTTCACTGGACTGGTTGTTTAGTGGCCTGTTCTGCAAAATCATCAAGGCATTGGACTGTCGGGTCTCTCCTGTGAGGAAATGGTGTGGTTCTTGAACTTTTATCTGTGAGCAGTGGTCCCAGCTCCCTGAAGCCAAGTATGTCAAACCAAAGCATTTCAAGGGTGCCCTGTTTGATGCTAGGATTAATTTAGTAGCTTAGGGCCCTCCCTAAGTTGTATTTTGTTCCCTGGGTATAGGAAGGGCTGATCCTGTCCCCGCTTTCCTTCATCCTGTCAGTTTAAACAGTTGTTGACCTTTTCAGTGGGAATCAGCACTGCAAAAGCAGAGTTACAGTACAAGGAGACAACACAAAGCCTTTTGAAGCTGAGGGAGAGCAAGATGATGATGAGGACAAGGGCGCTGGTTTCCTAGTGTAGGCCATGTTCCCCATTTATTTTCAACATACTTGTTAACATTTCTTTTGGTGATCCCAATATAAATTACTCAATTCCTGTTGAAAACTAGGGTATTAGATTACTGAATAAACTACCTTCATTCATATGCTTAACAGTTGGTTAATAAAGGCTCATATCAACATATTCTCAATATGAAATGTTTATTTTTGAAGCTTTGTCAAGAATAGCAGAAAAATGCCACCTAGTGCAAAAGCCCCAAATGAAAGTCCTGTTCAATATCTGCTTTCTTCTATTTTACAATTAAAGAAAAAAAAATTTAGGTTGGCACTTCTGCTGCCTTTGCATTTTTATCTTCCATAAGCCTGATTTTCTAGTTCTTCAACTGTACAGAATGTGTCAAACTGGGAACAGCAACATTTGCAAAGGCTTTGGTCTGCATGGACTTTGCAGTCAGTTCATGGACTTGGAGAGTTTGTCTGTATCCATGACTGAGCAGCTCTACATTTTGGGATTTCGCATCAGTTCACTTTTTAAAATTAGAATTTTTATTTTCCTCATTCTATGATAGAAGCAGTAGCTGTTAACAATTTTTTGGCTTTTAAAGAGCTTCTGTTCCTTTTAAAAGGACAGACAGTGTAGCACTGAAAGGTGTGTGCTCCTTTTCTACTGCAAGTTCATGTATTTTGTAGGATATTTTTCTAGATCCACGTTCAAGAGCCCTAGGTTAAGAGGCATGTCGTTCTGAAGCCTCAGAGAGACCAGCCAAGCCTTCATTGTGGTTTCTCAGTCCAGAAAAAAAAATGCTTTAGCTGTCTCATTAGTAAACCTTTTAAATTCTTCGTATCTTGCATCCTCATGAGCAAGAAGTGAGTTGTAGAAATCTAACATACCTATTACTGGCATTCCTTCTGTCTTGCATGTACAAATGTATGCATGCATCTACAGATACACATCCCATGCAACCTTTATTAGATTATCTGCAGAAGTATATTGCTGATATTGGTCTTTCCAGTGTGTGACCAGTGGTGCTGTAAACAGGAAAATAGATTTCCCTATTAATAGTGTCAAATATCATTGTGCCAAGCTGACATTGGTACAGTCCAAACAGCTCCAAAGTGGATGAGTGCTTTTTCTGAAGGAAGCCAGACTGTCTGGCAGAGTGGTGTTTTATGCCCTTTAAAAGAAGATATTAAACCTATTCCAGTTAGAAATGTGCAACTCCTGCAGTAATGTTGGCTTCAGGAACTGGGTTGTATGTGGGTGGGTGTCTGTGGTCTGATGCTCTCTCAGCATATTTGTGGCACGCTGGGCTTTGAAACTTCTCAGCCAACAACTGAGTTAACTATAGAACTGAGCAATATGCCAATAGCCATTGCCCTACAGTTAATTATGGGTGGGTAACTAGACTCTTAACTCTGCCTGAGATTATATAGGTGTTTTGGTTTATAGGTGTCACTGAGCTCTGTGCTTTAATATGGGCGGCCAGTCTGCAGGTATGAAGTTTGATCTGATTCAGATACCTAAAAAGTGCTTCAAGCTGAAGCTATGTAGCTGTTTACCCATCTGTCCAAAAGATGAGCAAGCAAAATATTTTGGAGAAGCTCTTTTCTGGAAATGTTTGTTACTCCTTTTGGTGAGAAGAGGCCAGGATTGCAGGGGGTCAGACTGAGGTGTCTGTTGCCATTCATTTTTAAAGGTGGGTGAAATGCACCCCATTTTTTGGCTCTGACAGTCGATCAAGTCGATCAAGAAAGGTGGTTATGGGTTTTGGCTTAGCTGACTGCATTCTGGAATGATCTACAGTGAAACAGGGTGATCTTATGTACCTTCTCTGGTCTGCATCTGAGTGGAACAAATGTCTCAATTACTTCTAGCCTCTTGAAATGCTATTGTGCTGTTAGATGACGCTAATACTGCAAAATAGATACAAATTATTGATGCGACCAGCTCGTTACTGTATTTTTTTTCTAGCTTGTGTCATTTATGTTGCCACTATTTGACTTCCTTTCGTGACAATGTTTCTTAATTCTGAGATTCTGGCCACCTGTGCATATAATTCTATTTCTGAGAACTGAGTTCTTCTCTGACTGCAATTATTATCAAAATTGCTTACAATTAGAACTTTTTGAGAAGCAGAACTATTGAGATGCATTCATAATAGCCATTGCATGCAATGCTGTGTTTATAGATAGACTCTAAATTCTTTGGGTCTATTGTGATAGAATCCAAAGTCTCCTGAGTCTGGATTACCAAAAAAGACACATTTTTGGGTTTATGCATTTATATTTTCAGATAAGTATTGCATTTAATGTCAATTATGTCTAGATAAAGGATGGAAGAAGTTTAAGAAAAGCTGATTTGGACTTTCAAGATAGAGTGAAAATGCGGTGCTGAGCACTTCTGTGGTTGTGTTTGTGCATGCTGTACCAAAATTGCTCTACATGATTGCTTAGCATTTGAGTTTTTGGTTCCCAAACCGAGACTGATCTCTAAGTTCTGATACGTGAATAGTGTTGGAATCCAACACTCTCTGACCAGTATCTTCTTGATATTCCACATGTGGAGGATGTGATGTTTAATATCTAATTCCCTCACCTAAAGATGGTTGATATTACGAGGGATTTCTGATTCAGCAGAGTAATACAAATTATACTGAAGACATAATACATTGTAAATGCATGTAACAAAGTAAAGCAATTGCACTACACAGTTCAATCACCAGTATGGTTGGTGTTACCAGTGTCTCCAGTCTGCTCACTGGGCATCCTCAGTCATTGGGAAGAAATATTGATGGGTTGAATCACAATGTTCTGTACGGTGTGGCTCAAAGCTTTTTGCTTTTGTCACTAAAGATAACTAGCTTGAATGTTTTCCTTCATCTTAGAAGAAACAGCCTGAACTTTTCTTACCAGGTGAGTAGTACTCAGGAGAGCCCTCTTGGGATTTTTGTTGACTTCTCCTCCTCACCTGGCCTTATTCAGTTGCCACCCAGCTGTGAGTGCTGTTGTAATACTCCCAAGTGGAGTATGGTGTCATGGGTGAGTAATGCTTGTCTTCTGTGTTTGTAGACTTAAAAGAGCCTTTTCATACCAAAGCTTAACTTACTAGGAGAAATTAGCCTTGTCTCTGAAAATGGCTGATAGTGTTGGGTAGGTGTAAAAAGGAAAAAAAAAAATGGAAGGGAGGAGAATGTGATGGTATAAAAATCTAGATCTATGGGAATGCTGCATTTCTTTCATGATCTTGTCAAACTCACAGCAATTTTCAAGCTTAGAAGATTTTATCATCCTTGTTTTTAATGGCCCTCAGTAGACTCTTCTTCCATGAATTAACCTGAGAGCTTCCAGGCTTTCATGTAGAGGTGAAGAAATGCCTTTCTGAGGTAAGGCTGAGAGCACAGGTGTGTGAGCTGCCTGCACAGCAAGTGTGTGCTTTCTCTCTGTGTGCTCAGTCTGTAGTAGTTACTTTCCTGACTGTCCTGGAAAAACGGTTGATTGTGTAGGCACCCCGTGCCCTATACTGTTGGGTGGGCTTTGTTTCTTTTCCCGCCCCCCCCAACACCTAACTTGCATATGAATCAGTATTTATTGCCATAGAATTACCTTACCTTCATCTGGGAGGAATTGTTCCCACCACTGCCTAGAGAATAACTGCAGGTTAAAACAGTCTGAGCATTGGCTGCCTTTATTCCTCACTGAAGGAATTGGAGCACCAGAACTAGTGTGTCCTGTCAAAAAGTCCAACCTGCCCTGAGGAGGAGGAAGCACCCCTAGGAACATGGGACTGCTTTTAGGATGCAGAGTGATATGAGTCAGTTGTGGACTCCTTTTTTGCCCGAGTGAATGCTGCTAACAGCACAGTTGGTGTTAGCTGGTGTGTTTGGAATACCTGACATGGTGCAAAGCGTTGTGCATTTCCACTCCTGGCCCTTTGTGCCAGAAAGGTCAGAATTCAGATATCTGGAGGCTGATTCCCTTTCCCACAGGTAAAAAAAGCTGCACATTACCTCGGTGAACTCCTTGCACATGCTTTGAAGAAATATTTAGGGAGTTCTAAATTGAAACTTGCTTTAATGCTTAAGGCAGTTCTGTTAAAGCCGAGGCCTTCGCCACTTGCAAGTGTGTAGGAGGTGCTGGCTATTAATACATCCCTCCTCCAATTACTGTATTTAGTTCATGAAATAATAAACTGTTAGCAACTGGGAGGTATTGCTTTCTGGAGAATGCACAGATCGTATTTATTTATTTTTGTTTTTCAAGCTTAGCCCTTGTAATTTTGAATACAGGTTATGGGGTTTCGAGTGTTGCCACACTGTGCTCTCTTGCTCTTCCTGCACTGGCCTTTATTACTGAACTGTTCTTTTATTGTCTTGTATCTGACAAACCTCTTTGCTGGGAATGAAGCCTCTCTAGTAATTCTTTTAACATGTTTTCTTCCAAATATTTATGTTTATCAGTTTATTGGAGACCTAGTTCAAGGGGATCCTATAAAGTAGCTCCAATAATGATTTTTTGCAAGTGTACTGTGAACACTGGCTACTACAATTCTCTCTGCCAAACATTAATGAAGGCTTGAGCTCAATTGCAGCTGTACCTTTATTATCAGGTTTTTGCAGAATTTCAGCTACACCATTTTTCCTATCGCAAAATTGTTTCTACAGCAATTGCCGAGACAGTAATTTTTTTCAAAATAAATAACATCCCTCTGAATTCAAGAATTCTGTTTTAACATTTACACAGTTCATTGAAAGTGCTAACTTTGTGAGACTACTGTCTTCCCCTTGTTTTCTGAGTTCACCTGACCCGGATCTCTGATGATCCTTTTTATCCTCTTCTTTTTCTAAGAGGTTTTCCCATTGGCAAGGCATGCAGGCTTGGAGTTGGATGACTAGCCATTACCTTAAAATGAATGTTAATTGGATATGGATTGATCTGTAGCAATATGCCACCTCCATTATCTCAGCCTACTCAAGTTAAGATCGCTGTGCCTGAGAGTGAGAAAAGCTCCTACTAATACCTTGTCCTTGGAGAATTACGTCTAATGCCTCCTCTTCAATTGCTGAAAGAAACACTGTTACTGAAAGACAACATTTTGTGTCAGCCTGAGTGTGTGATTATTTTCTTGACTTGCGTTTCTACCTGTCAATTATTAGGATTTTTAATCTTTTTTTGTTTTGTTTCACTGACTCTGCCATGACTAACACATTTTTCATATGGTTGCTGATTACAAGGCAGAGAAGTCCATTGTCTTGGTGCTTCAGTTTACAGTTCTCTTGGCATTGTGAAGTGCATTGGGAGTGCTTCAGTGGTCTTACTTATCTGAGCCACTTCTGTAGAAATTTTTGGCTAGTGACCTAAGAAATAGCCACTCTCCTGAAGTGTGTGCAGTGAGGTGGATCTCTGATGCAGTCTGTGATTGTACATTCATTAATGGCAGTGGGAAGTGGGGGGTTTTGACCGTTTTTCAGGAAACATCTTCCTGTGCATCCATCCCAGTTTAGCAGTTAGGTGGTGTGATTTATGGTGCCAGCTTTGGTGAATCTGTCTTCTCGGTTTTTTTTTCTGGGCTTAAAATAATAAATTGTTTAGGTTGGAAAAGACCTGTGAGATCACAGAGTCCAACCATTAACCCAGCACAGCCACAGCCACCCCTAAACCATGTCCATAAGTTCCATATCTACTTGTGTTGTAAATACCTCCAAGGATGTGATTCCACCACTTCCCTGGGCAGCCTGTTCCCATGCTTCGCAACCCTCTCAGTGAAGTTTTTCCTAATATCCAATTTAAACCTCCTGCCACAACGTAAGGCCATCTCCTCTTGTCCTGCCACTTGTTATGTGGAAGAAGAGACCGAGCCCAGCCTTGCCACAACCTCCTTTCAAGGTAGCTGCAAAGAGCAGTAAGGTATTCCCTCAGCCTCCTTTTCTCCAGGATAACTATTCACAGCTTCTGTACACAATTCTTGGCTGGAGAATCTTGCTTGAGCACAGGTTTTCACTTTTTATTTGGTGAATGATGAGTTTCATTTCCTTTAGGTATTTGTTTGCACTTGCTGCAGAATGAAACCAATTCCAGTTGTTTTGTGTCTGTTTTCTCTTTCCCACTAGGTGTACTAATAAAGGACTAGAACTTTTATTGGAGTAGATACTTTTTACTGTGGACAGACACTGTTCTGTGATGAAAAAATTAACATTAAGAAAAAATTAAATCCCTTTAGAGCTTCTAGAAGGCTCTTTTAGGAAAGACGCAGAATTCAGTGTGTGTTGAAAACTTGCTACAACACTGTCTTAAGATAACGTACATGATAGCCACTGGTGACTAGGGCATGCTTCCAAATATGAAATCAAAGGTATTTTCAGCAATAAATAAGTGGATTAGCAATATCCTTATTTTATGTAAATATTAAAACATGAGATGGATTATGTTTACCCTGCACATCCTTACATGACTGCTCAGTCCCTGCATGTTGCTGTCGAGGTCATTTGCACAATAAAATCAGTGAGGGCATTTTAATGTGGCAAGAGCCTGGCTCTGGCTTTACTGTTCCTAATGAATGGCACCTTAAGGATAAAAGATTTTATAAACATTGTAACTGTGCTTCTGTGGGCAAAACACCAAGATAAAACTTCTGGCTGCCAGTGCTGCCCTTCCTGATGATTTGTACCATGGTTGAAGTTACAGACCTCCAGCTTATTAGTCACTTCTTGAAAGAACCCTGTATGTTTTAGGATCAGAGAGCAAAAGTCAGCAAATGCTGGTGAAATGGCAAAAGCCAACCTGTGCAGAGAAAACCTGGTGGAGGGGCTTGGTCTTGCCATCTCCCCATACGTGCAAAGAAGAAGAGAGGAGAGGTGGCTCCTTAACACTGCTCTGGTCCTGTCCTGGGCACTTGGGATGGGAGGAAGCAGAAAACAGAGCTGCTTATTTCCTTATTTTTCAACAGTGTCAAAGTGAGCTTTTAGCTGGAGATGGGAGTGTTGCTACTGCTCTTCATATTTTGGGCTAGCCATTGTACTGCCTTGAATGTGGAAATAAAGCAGTTTTCCTTCATACTGGCCAATCCTGGGAGATGTCGGGAGCTGAGGTGGATTTCAGAGCCTTCTGAGGGTGCAAAAACTGTGTTAAAGCAGACAATGCTCCACAGCAGTCTCAGCAGTGAACACTGCAGCAGCCATTCAGGCTGTGTGACTGATGTGTATTGTGATCATTTGCTGCACCCGCGTGTTGGGAAGTGCCTGTGAAAAGGAGGAGCTGTGAGAGTCCTCAGAGGGACTCAGGGTCCCAGTGGAAAGTGGGAAGCCTGATGAGGATTTGGCAAGAGCCGGAGGCTGCGTTGCATCCGCTCTGTCTTGTCATCCCCTTGCATCGCTTTGTTCCTCTGTACTGGTAATGATTTATGAGTTTTCCACCTACAGATTTTGTTAGCTCATAATCTAGCTGCCTGCTGTCTTCCCAGAGATCAGAGACAGCTGCTGGCTGTGTGCTGACATGTTTCCTCTCCAGCAGAAGTGCAAGAGCAGCTCTTCCTCTGTGCTGCTCAAGTTTGGTAATTTGCTTTTAGTGTAACTTCTTGGCTTACTGCTGAAAGAAGAGGAAGACCCTCTTTAGTCTGGAGCTGTAACTGTGAGAGGATGAAAATGCCCAGTAACGCTGATGGATGAAAAAGATCCAATAGAGCCTTTTAAAGTATTTTTTTAAGTCCAGTAAAGTCCTGGATATTCTTTGGGAAAAAAATTGCCCTTGATATGTGGGTTGGAGTGTTTCCTTCATAGCAACTCTCCTTATCTATGCTTCTATTTTATTTGACTTTGTGATGAGTACCCATGTTTTGCATGATATCTCAGCAAGGGAAGGAGATGGAAATAATTCCTGCCAAGCATCTGTTCCTATGAAGGCTGGTGGTGCTGTGTTGGTGGTACTCTGGCAGCTCTCTCCATCACCCTGTCAGTCAAACCCCATCCGTGCCAGTCCCCACAGCAGCAGAGCCCTGCGGAGCAGTGCTGCCAAAGCCCCTGCTCTGGTGGGCTGCCCAGAGGGGCACTGCTTGCCTCTGTGGGCTGTTCTTAGTGCCCTGCATACACAGAGCCATAAAATTTTGGTAGGGAGTTTAATAATAAACTGTTGGTTTTTTTCTTGTTTGGTCTGGCAGTGATTTCTCTCTCTCCGTAACGAGGGCAGTGGAGTTTCGCTGCTGTGAAGCAACTGTTGCTGGATTCATCTGAGCACGTTGATGTTTGAAGAACCTCAGATGACTCTAGGATTCTGGTTAAAAGAAGTGTAAAATGATGCTTAGAAAAAGAGTGTTGCTTTGAATAAAGGTTTTCAGTTGTTTGGGTTTTTTTTCTTCAATTTGAGGAATATGTTTTCAAGAACAAATGTTTCCAGTATTTTAGTTTGGTAGAAACTTCAGCCTTACCGAGGCTTTAAATAATTCAGGAGCTAATCATCGTAAGAATTTCCCTGTGGTATGGATAGAAAACCTACATTTTTCTAACTTGTTGAGCAAGCTTATACTTGCTGAAGCTCTGAAGTAACTTTTACTTCATCTATTGCAGATTTTGTAAATTATTTTTATTAATTAATGGTGAATTTATTAATTAAAGATGTTCAATTTTTATTAATTATGTAAGAAGGATTGGTTGATTATAGTATTTGCTGTATAATGTAAGTCTAAATATCTACAACTGTAGATGTCCCTTGCTTTTACTTTAGCTGTTGAGGGTCTTTAGCATGTAAGTGAGGAGCAGCAATAGAGAAAGCTGAGCTTGTGGACCCCAAGCAATCTCAGGAGAATGTACCAACTCACCAACTTATGTATTCTTAAAGTATGAATCTGTTTTATACAAGCCTGTTAAGAGTGGGAGTAGAATTTGGGAAACCTTTAGATCATGCATTTTATTATTTTTCTGATGAATTTTGTAGCTGCAAGTTAGCAGTTAGCAGGCTTAGACATTTGTATGGATCATGGCTGGTGTGAAACAGGAGCCGTTTTCCACACACCACACGGAGTCAGTGCCTGGTTCCGTGCTGCCCTCTGACATCTGTGTGAGTATCGAGCACTAAATCGAGAGTGAAGCTTCTGCTGCTGAGCCTCTCCCACCCTCCGGAAGAGTGGAGTGTGTGAAGGGAGTGAGCTATCGTTTTTACAATCTTACTCAATTCCTTGCTGACATCTCGTATGAATCCTGGAGGATGTTTGGCTTCAAGATCCAAATTTGGCTGATGGTTTGGGTTTTCTTTTGGAGGCTATTTCCTTCCTACCCCTGTCTATCCTGAAGATGTTTGTTCTGAAACTGTTAAGCCATTTCAAAATTTGCTGTTTTCTTTAACCTGCCCAGGTGCTGTACCTTTCAAAATGAAGAATATATATGTATAATAGTTCAAGGTCTGGTGATTTAGAGGCTTTACAGCTACATGACACCTGGCTGTGCAATCAGTTGTGCTGTGCAATTTGAT
The DNA here is from genome assembly GCA_013399895.1 of Serilophus lunatus. Classification (NCBI taxonomy): domain Eukaryota; kingdom Metazoa; phylum Chordata; class Aves; order Passeriformes; family Eurylaimidae; genus Serilophus; species Serilophus lunatus. Next base: position 339,552 of record VXBA01002668.1, read on the forward strand.
ATGCTGCCACCCTGAATTTACAACCTTCAGCCATGACTTTTGTGCTGTTGATGTGTTTTTGATTTAAAAAAAAAAGGTTTTATATTACATCCACTTTAGTAAATTTTAACCTATCATCCAGGCATCTGTTATGGTGGCAACACCACTTTAAAATCTCATTTACAAGATCTGGTGCCATTTGCATTATAGTTACGTCCTGGGCTCCTGTATAGCTCACTGGGTTGGTTTTGCACAGCCTCATGCTACCGTTTCTTGATGAAAGATCTTGGGCCAGTGCTTGAGGCAGTGTCTTAAAAAGCCAGACCCTCACTTGAGCAGATTAGAACACTGTGCATTTAAAGCTAAATATAGAAGGAGACATATCCTGTCTTCTTAGTAATTGACTATTCAAGAGTCTCTTCTGTTGCACTGAACCTCTAGTCTTTAAATCTGCCACAAGTGGTGAGTCTTACTTGAACTGCTTTTTTTTTTTTTTTAAATCTCACTCCCAGCTGTCTTACAGGACATATTTTATATTCACAGACAGGACTTAAAATCTACAGTTGAGCTTCAGGTGCATGCAACTCTTCTTGCAGTCTAAAAATACACTGCATCAAAGGAAAAGAGTTGTGTGGTGCTAGAAATTTAGCATATGCATTTCTGTCTTTTATAGAAGCCAGGAAACTGTACCAGTGTGGCTGGGCTGAAGGCTTTTGAGTGGGCATTAAGCAAGTGGGCACTGTGGATCTCAGCCTGATGGGATGTTTGTGCTCTGGAAGAGCTGTGACAAGTGGATTAATTCTTACTGCTGTGAGGCTCACTCACTGGACATTCTCTTTCCAAACCTCGTGGGCTCCTCTCTTGCCATCTCTTGAAATGAACATTTTTAGGCCTGGAACAAGGCATAAAACATCCAGGCCATGCATAAAAACAAATTAAAAATACCTGGGTGAATGTTATACATTAGTTTCTTCACGAATAAGTGAAGGTCAGAAAGAAACCAGATAAGTATGTCAAGTCTAGCCAGCCACTGGCTAAAGGCTGGGCTGTTGCTTATCCCTGCAGACTGCTGGATTATCTGCCTAATTAATTTGTGAAGCACCTCCTGGTCTCTGCCGCCGAGACGGCTCAGGACGGGAAGGAGGAGTCTATTGAGCTCTGCTGTGAAGGGAGGCTTGGGTCCTGCAGCACTTTAAAAGCTCCCATGATATTGCAGTTTGCCATGTTTAATTCTCTTTGCTGATGAGCAAATTAATTTTCCAGAAGGCGATTTAGTGTTGCGGTTGTTTCAAAATGCTTCTTGGTCTCTTACAACTGCAACTTTAAATCTTAGCAATAAATGTGAATTTCTCAGTTTAACTGCTGGTTGTATCTTTGAGTTTTTATGGCTTGCAGGAAGCAAACCCAGTCTTTGAACTTTACTGGCTATTTCCAGTGCATGTGGGCAGTTTTTGACTGTGGATATGTGATGAACCTACACTAGAAAGCAGTAGTTTGCCAAGTTAAACATTTGAAATGCTGCAGAAGTGGCCAGCTAGGGATGCTGCACCTAGAAGTGGTAATCTGGCAAATGGTAACATATTGTATAGCTGGAGCATTGCAAACTGAGTTAAATGACCTTTCAGAGGTAGAGAGAGCATTACTTGGATAGTAACGTGTGATTGATGCCATCACAGAGCTTGACTTTCTTTTCGTTTGTGGTAGGAGGGAGTGTTGGCAAATGTATGTACTTTTAAACTAGACCTGCAGAGGCTACGATGAAGACAGAAATAACATAGATTTTTTTTTTAAAAAAACCTGAAGTTATTAGGAGAACATGCTCGAAGTCTTGCATGGGAAGGATTAGCTCTGAGTGCGCAAATCACGCTTAACAGAGTCCTGGTGACCTGCAGGGTGTGAAATAGGTGGCCTCTAAGTCTCAAGGCTGGCACTTGCTGTTGGCAGGACAGGGAGTGACCCGCGATGATTTCTGTGTGCAGCAAAGCTTCATTTTCTTTGCTGCCGTTTGCATTTGGCTGTCAAATTAGCTGCTCTTTGCGTAAGCTGTGTCCTGTGTGATTAAACTGATTATATCCGAAGCTGAAAAAAAGGATTTTTTTATTTAGATGAAATGGCATTGATATATTATCACTTTACAAATTTTGTGATATTGTGGTCGAGATTCACCATTAAGGTCTGAAGTCGTACAAGCCCAATATATTTTACTGTTACATGATGTGCCATGTAGGTCCTTAACTGTGTATTTATACACAGAGTTGAGGGATTTGTTAGTCATTTATTACTATTTCTACAACACCCACATACTTTTAGGAACTAAAAGTTATTAAAAATTTGATTGGGATTTGATGGTTAAAATACTGTGGTTAGACCACAAAATCACATCTTTAGCAGGACAGTGTGTAGCCCTGGGATCCATCTGCCTGTAGAACATGCCAGGGGGTGAGACCTGTGCTGTGCTGTGCTGTGCTGAACCCACTAGGATGGTTCCCAGATGCTTCTGTGCCCCCCGCATCCCCATGAGCTGCATGGGCAGTGCTGCTGTACCCCTGCACCAGGAGTAAGGACAGAGGCTCCGTCACCCTCCTGTCGGTGTTTAAGCTTCAGGGTTTTTTAGAGAGATGCCAAGAGCCAGGTTTTGGGAGAAGCACATCTTGTTGAAGATTGTAGTGCTCTTCATCTTTAAGATAATGTGAATTATTCTTTGAATATGCATCAAGAACCTCCTTGCCATTTCACGTGTTGGGATTTTACTACAATGAGTGTTTATTTTGCCTTTAGATTAAACTGTTACCTGTAAATTCCAGACTAAAAATATTTTTTTCCTGTTTTTCTTTCTCCAGAAATTTTATGAATAAGAATCAGAAGCCAGTGCTAACAGGCCAGCGGTTCAAAACTAGGAAGAGGGGTAGGTTATATTACATTTCTTACTTTATTTACCTCTTTGTTAAAGTGACTAAAAAGAAGGCAGGTGGAGTAGTTTAAAGTTCAATAAATTAAGATTTTTCTTCCCTTCTTTTCAGCCACATTAAGATTGCAGATGTTGTTTTTAACTAAGCTCTATGAATTTTACTTTTTTTGCTATATATCTTAGGACCTTTAAAAATTTGTGTTTATTAGCTGTGAAGTCTTGTAGAAGCCTTGTAACAGGTTATTACAGCAGACACAGGTGGGGTTCCTGTCTGTTTCTGTTTAAAAGCTAACACCTGGTCTTAATGTCTTGTGAGAGAAAATGTAAATAAGAACATTTTTCTTCGTGTGGATGGGAGAAACAAAAAGAATTGGTAACCTTTCCCAGGAAATTGCAAATTCTGTCACAAGTCTGAAGAGCTGAGTGAGTGTGTAGAGATCTAGGATGATCACAAAGCTTAGATGAGAACTGCAAAATAATTTTGTTTCAGTCCTGTTAAAAAGCAGTGCCAGCTTTCTCTTATCTTTCCTCCCTTGCACCCAGCACTTCTCCAGTTTGTGTTGATGGTGTGGTCTCTTCAATGGAAAATGTATTTTCTACGATGCGCATACAGCATTTGTAGGAATAACTAATTTAAAAAGAAACCAGTATCGTTTGTAATTAAATGTCACAATGGTCCAGTAATTAGTGGAATTAACTTTCTATCAGCATGGTTCAGAGCATTAGGCAGTAGGAGCTGTGCACTGCCTTAACTAGCAACCATATAGATGTCGTTAGAGGAGTGGAATTAACAATCCCTGATCTGTCAGAGCCATCAGTGAAGGCAGTGAGACGCACACATTGCTGGGATTGATGCTACATGTTTTCAGTCTAGGTCAGTTGGTTATGGTACATATGTTATACGATAAAGTTTTCTCAGAAAACATTCTTTCTCTCATGAAGACTTTCCCAGCCCATGGTTTGGACTGTGGCATTATGAGTCCTAATACAGATTTGGTCTTTGATTCTTATTTAATACAAGCAGTAATTAGAATAAATAAAGAGATTTGATTTGTAATTCTGTGCCTATCTCTAGGATTTCTGTTACAGTGATTGGGAGGGGCACTAGATAACTCACTGACTACATGACAGAAGGAAAAGACATGGTGGGGGGTCTGGAAGGTCAGGAGGTGAGATTTTGGTTGTTTTGTTTTGTTTTGTTTTTTTTAATGGGATTGTGGATATTGCAGGGCTTTAATACAGAAATTTTAACATGCAAACACTTCATTTTGTGCTCAAAGCATAAAATCTCTTCTTCAAACATGGTGGGATTCTGGTTGCCCTAATATTTGAATATCTGCTTAGAAAATTGTAGATACTAGAGGGCTTGAGGAAGAGAAATGGCATCCAAGTATTTTTAGTCCCTTCTGCTTACGTATATTTTTTATATCACAGCAGTGTCACAAACTGTTTTTTCTTGAACTTAGACTAGAAGATAAATCAGGGGTTTTTATGATAACTTTCAGCGTATATCACCCAGGTAGGACAGAGTGCAGGAACTGTGGTTTGACCATGGTATTTCAGTAGTCAGAGACTGTTTTGTGTGTAACAGGCAGGCAGGTAGTGGGGTCTGAACCATGCAATGATGAAGGCAGTGAGCTGGCTGAGAGGTGACTGCTTCCTTTTACCAGTTGGTTTGTGTCCCTTGATACTCCTTTTTCCCTTCTGCAGCTCCCCAGAGCACTGCCATGTGGGGACACGGTGAGGTGTGACACTGCAGTCAGGCATCTCATAAAATTAATTGCCTATATGAACTCCTATCATTGGTCAGCCTGCTGATTGTGAACAACTTCTGAGCTTTCAAAGAGCAAAAGAGGAAGAATACAATGGTTTTAAAGTTTGAAAATTATACTTAGTGTCTAAAATATTTTTGAAAGAGGACCATGAAGGAGAAGATTGTAAATTCCACTCTTTCCAGTTCTGTTAGTTGACCAAATAAAAGGAATAAGCATTCTCTCTAGTGGAGTTGGCAGCCATGAAAGTCACTTAAAAGAGATTTGAAAGAAGAATGATATTGTTAAGGGAACAACCGTCCAAGGGAAGGAGGCAGTTCATATCAAGTTTTTAGCAGTTTGGGCAAGGAAAATAGTTTTGTTAGTTGTCAGTGTAATCTCTGTACTTGTTGAATTACTGCTGTTTTGGTGAGGGTCAGCAGCAGTTGGTGTCTGGCCAGAATGTGTGTTTGTGGAGCAGATACATGGGATGTGGACTGAATTGACTGCATGCATGTGTGTTATGGAATGGAAAAGGAAGAAAGAGGGGTAGCAAAAATGCCAGTAGATAGTAGGAAAAATTTATGTATCCAGACAGTTGACATACAGGATACCTACAGGACAGAAAGCTTCCTGAAGCATTTACAGGAACAAACAGTGCACATTGTTTGAAGCTGACAGGCAGTACCTGGTACACAAGTTTGTTCCCATGGTGTGGATGACATAAGGTTAATAAATATGCTAAAATGATTTAAAATAAGCTAAGCAAAATGACACATAATTCTTTCAGGAAGCAAATTTTCTATTGAAAAGCCAATATATTAACATGAAGTGAGAAGAGAGGCCAAACAAGGCATCTTTATCCCACAGAAATACAGTTGTGGGCCTTCATAATTAAAGAAGTTAAAACTAATTCTTGAAGAGAAGTATAAATGTACTTTGTGATTTTCTTAGAAGCAAAAGAAAGGATATAAGGATCTGGGAACACAGTGAAAATTAAATGCTGTGTATAGCACTGCTGCATTGGATATTGTGTGCATCACATCTGCAAGCTACACCTGCCTCTGCTAGCCTGTGATTGAGGCTGTGCTCGTTTAGTAATTGTGCACTTGACCGCTCAACACACTGACACCCCTTCCTGATGATGACTTCTTACTCAGCCTCTTGAACCACATCAGCATTTTCCTCTCCACTACATTAGCTTGGTAGGAAAATGTGGCAGCAAAACTATAAATAATTTTTCAAGCAATGAGTTCTCCTCCTGTGTAAAATTTTCAGATTGTGAGAGACAAGAAAATAGTAGGGTACTATAGATGAGAGAAGCACTTCTGAGGCAGGAGAAGAATATTAAAGAAATATTAATCATGGTGTTTGTATTTGTACTGAGCACTGTGTACCTATGATACCAAGCATATAACAGCTTTCAGTTTAAATATGAACATCTTAAATTTTTAGACAAAACACATTTGAAAAAATAAAACAGGACTATATTTTTAACTTCTCACTTACAGGAGAACTCTGTCTTCTTGCTGGTTGACGTATCATCGAGCATTTTTTTTTATCTTGCAAATAATACATACTTATTGGGTAATCCAGAAGAGAATAATTATAGTGAGATACTTATTTATGGGTGGAACTGTTTCTTGTGCCTGAAGTACACATACTGAAGTACTTACACTTCAGTAAAAGACTGGTTTGCCTGTGGGTTGGTTTGTTCCTTTGTTCCTTGTTTTGGGTTGTTTTTTGTACTTCAAGTTGGAAGGGAGCTGCAGTTGAGTATTTTGTAATAAATCTGATTGCTCAGCTGGGATTCCAGTGGTATGCTTCTCTGTGGGCTTTTCCCCAGAAAGGCACGTTCCTCCATTTCCCCCCTCAGCCCTCTCTGGTTTGTCTCCCACGGGAAGGCCCTGCAGGTATGAGAGGTGGTTACTCCAGCAGCAGACTCCAGGTTTCCATCACAGCCAAAGTCAAGGTATCACAGCTGAGAGCCCGAACATCTCCAAGGTCTGGCGTGAAGTAAAAGTTTTCAGTCCAGAGAAGGGGCATATCAAGTAGTGAATTGGATGATGAGAGCGTGGTATGGGAGAATCTGGGCTGGCACTATGGTTGTGTGCATCACTTCAGGATGAGCTGGGTTAGGAGCAGATGGTTTCATGAGTGTATATATGGGTGTCCATGGAGTTAAGTAATCCTCATCTTTATTCTGAGCAGGTCAGGGTTTGGGGAATGAGGAAGCAATCCACACAGAGATAGGAAGTAGACTCAGTAAATCACTAAAAGCTAGGCACAGCAGGGGATTTCTGGAAAATACAATTTTCCAGTGCTTAGCACTTGACAGACAGCCTTTGAACTGCAGTTGTCTGCATGCTGTGTGGCTCCTTGGAAGGACAGATTGGCTAGTCACCTGAGCTTCCCAGTGGGCTGAGACATCGAGTGGAAGGGATTGATTTGTGCCTTCCATATGTGATTGTTACCAAGGAAGGGGATGCATTGGAAGTGGTGGAGAATGAGCAAGTGATGTACAGAAGATGGTAGAATGAGTGCACCCCAGGTACATGCAAGGGAACAAGGAGAGAGAAAATCGTTCGTGTATTAGAAATAAGAAGTTAATAAAAGGAAAAATTGTGTGTAAAATAGTTATTGCTGTAAGACTACTGTGGCAGGAGGTGGAGAGATTGGGGAAGAAAGGCTATTAGAAAGCAAGATCTCTTGTTTAATGGCTGGGTTGTAAAGCTGCCCTATGAGTAGCAGGGAATGGAGGCCTGCAGCCAGAGGATGTGTAAAGGCCAGAATCTTCTTGTCACAAAAAGTCTGCCAGAGTTGAAGCTGGTATGTTTCAGTCCGGATTAGCACATATTTAGACAGGAATTTAACCAATCCTCATTTATCCTAATAAGTAAAAATCTCCAGATTGATTCTCTGGATATGATATTTGCAGGTTTTTCAAGAACTTTTATCAATATTTGTGTCAGCAGGTGATAATGAGGCTGCGTTTTGAGTGCACAGAACAACTTGCAGTTCTGTTTCTGAAGTTCTGTTATTTTGACTGTTATTTTGACAAGCATTTCATATGTGCCCTTATGTAAAGCCAGGGCCTGTTTTCCCAGGAAGCTTCAAATGTCCATGGTAAGCTGTTAACAGCCTGCACGAATAGGCAGCAGGAGGTATGGGCAGGTCTGCCTAGATTTATCTGGAGGTTGCAGTTACATCTGTTGTGACTAATGACATTGACGTAGGGACATTGTCTACGGGTCAGGCTGTACCTTAATCAAGTTCAACAAGGGCCAGCTGTAGAAAATGCAATGTGAGCCTGGTGTTTCTGTGTTCCTGGTGCTGCTTAGGTCTGTGAATGTGAAAGGTAAGTTCTTGTTTGCACTGTGTTGCCTCATCCTAAATGTTTACACAAAACTTAGTTTTATTGATACCTTGATCTCTTTTCCTGAAGACTTGTCTTTTTGAAAACATTTTAGCTATGGGACCATAGTTATTTAAAGAAAAATAACAAGAAATGAAAAATGGACTGTTCCTACAGTGAGATGACGTACATATAGCTGACATTCCCTTCACTCTGCTCTCAGATTTAGCAATGCTCAGTGATACACACATATGACAATATCTTCAAGAAGAGAAATAAGAGTATGAAGTTTGAAAACAATTTCAGTGGTTGCTTTTCCTCTCCTTCATTTATTTATTCCAATATGTTTGTGTGTTTTGATGTTCAAAGAGATGTTCTGATGTTGGGAGATTAGGAGGAGAGGGAAGCAAGGGTAAACATTGCAGAATTTCCAAAGGCAATACAAGCCAAGTTTTGGGGTGTTGACCAGAATGAGAAGAATATATTTAGGTGCCGTGGTGCATTTCAATTCCTGCCTGATACAGGATTTTAACAGAAAGTTTAAAAACTGTCTCTCTCCTTTCTTTCTCCTTTATCTCTGTTTCAGATGAAAAGGAGAAATTTGAACCCACAGTCTTCAGGGATACCATTGTCCAAGGCCTCAATGAAGCTGGGAATGACCTGGAGGCTATAGCCAAGTTTCTGGATGCAGCAGGCTCACGGCTTGATTATCGCCGCTATGCCGACACACTCTTTGATATTTTGGTAGCTGGCAGCATGTTAGGTAACCTGCAGAGTATCTGACAGAGAATTTTGATGATCAGCATTGCTTTCTTCTTTTAAGATGCTATCTTCCTCTCCAGTGGAAATTATAACCTGTATTAGGATTTCACTTATCTAGATGCTGCTTGCATCTCATGTCATAGCAGCATTTGTTGCAATTCCTCAGCACTTGATGGATCTTGCTCTGAGAAGCCTTCAGTCAGAGCTAAGCCAGCATATAACTGCAACAGCAAGGAAAACGAGAGATACACTAACTAGGGGAAGCAGGGGGACTTAATAGCATCAAAAGGTGCTATACAGCACTCCAGGCCATTAGCTGTTGCAAATCTTGCTTTGTAGATGTTGCAACAAAGGCTAGCTGAGAGGAGAAGTGAAAAATGAGGAGTGCTTTACGGATGTTCATGGGACATGTCTCCCAGGTATGGTGGCAGCTCTGGCAAAAACATGCCTTTCGCCTTCCTCTATTTTGCATAAGTTGGCTCCTTTTAGTGGTTATATTGGTTTGATTTCTGATTCCTGCTCTTTGGTATGTAAGAAGAAAAGATGTTTTTGTAAGATTTAAAGTAATGCAGGAAACAAAAGCTAGTGGAAATACCTAGGAAAAAACCCTCAACAAAATAATCCAGTGTTTTCAATGTTTACGAGCCTGGTAAGCATTAGTAAGATGTTCCAAGTCCTTAAATTCCTAACAGAGTGCTAATACTTTTCTCTTTGGAAAGGATTTTCATTATTATAGTGTTTCAAGTAGTAGTTAAAATATGTATAAAGGTTGTGCTCCAACCCACACATATTTGATCACTCCATGTTCTCAACACCAGCTGAGATTCCTTAGTGTGAACTGAGTCATTGAGTCCTGTTAGGTCTGTGTGATCCCTTCTGTGAGGTGCCACCACACCTTAGCAAAGGTTGGTCTCCCTCTGCTCTTCCCATTCCCTTTCTAACTCTAATGTGGCCTTTTGCCTCAGTGATACTAATATAAGACTTACTAGACTTATTAAATCTTTCATATAGAACATCCTTCAAAGTAAGAAAGCATTCCTTGCCTTTTTCTTTCTTTTAGCTCCTGGAGGCACACGCATAGATGACAACGATAAGACCAAGATGACCAACCACTGTGTATTTTTTGCAGATGAAGATCATGATGCCATCCGAAACTATGCTCAGGTCAGCACAGGCGTAGTTGATTACTATTTTCCATTTATGTATCAAAAGGGATTACAGTGGAACATCTGCAGGCTGTCTAGGCTGCAGTAGGCTAGTTACAGGCCAATTGAAAATCCAGTTAATCAGTAATCTGCCCTAACCTACACATTTTAGGTAAGAAAATAGGATGTCTAAGATAATCCGATCACAGTTGGCAATGCTTTCTTCTACAGAAAGCAGTCTTGCTTATCTCAGTCTGCTGTGGGTTGAGTCTGTTTCTAGACACCACCCTTATTTTTTTGTTGACCTTCTCTACATGCCAACTGAAAGATTTGTATGAATACAGATGGACTGTATGAGAAATACAGCTTGTATGAGCAATAACTTGGCCAGCAGGAGCAGGGCAGGGATCATCCCCCTGCTGGGGCACTGGTGAGGCCTTGCATCAAATCCTGTGCTCAGTTCTGGGCCCCTCTCTGCAAGAAAGCTATTGAGGTGCTGGAGCAGGTCCAGAGAAGGGCAATGGAGCTGGTGAAGGATTTGGAGCACAAATCTTATGAGGAGTGGCTGAGGAAGCTGGAGAACAGCCTGGAGAAGTGGAGGCTCAGGGGTGACCTAATCACTCTCTACAACTATCTCAAAGGAGGCTTTAGCCAGGTGGGAGTTGGTCTCTTCTCCCAGGTAACAAGTGACAGGACAAGAGGAAATGGCCTCAAGTTGTGCCAGTGGAGGGTTAGATGGATATTAGGAAAAATTTCTTCATGGAAAGGGCTGTCAAACATTGCAGTAGACTGCTGAAGGAAGTGGTGGAGTCACCATCCTGGAAGGTATTTAAAAGATGTCTAGACATAGTGCCTAGGGACATGGTTTAGTGGGACTTGACAGTGCTGAGTTAACAGCTGAACTCAATAATGTTTAAGGTATTTTCCAACCTAAACAATTCTGTGAAGTATAAAAATGACAAAAAGATATAAAGCTCACACTTCCAATCTTTAGTTGTATAACTAGTTAGGAACTGGGCATGTATTCCAAGAGCTTTCATTTCTGCTATGTGTGTGATATATAATTTCTGCTTGTAGGAATAAGGCTTGCAAAAATAGGCCTATGTGAAATTAACATAAAAAAGCAGTTAAACCTAAAACATTCTTGACAAGAAGCTAACTCCTTAATGGAAGATAATGACTATATGAGAAAGTACAGTAAGAATTCTATGGAAAGTTCAAATATACCATTCAGTTCTGGATATATGTAGGATTGCATAAAAGCACAATACCATTTCAACTCCTATATGTCAAAAATCTTTTTTTTAATTAAATAATCTTTTAAAATTAATTAATTAAAAAATCTTTTAAAATAACTAGTTATTATTGAAATCCTGGAGACAGGAAGTGAAAGCATAAAAGCCATTGTTCCCTCGTAAGGTGTTGGAAAGTTGCTGGAAAGGTGCATGGCTGATTTAAAAGGGGATCTAAATCTGCATCACTAACAAATGTTTGCTTAATAGCAGAAAGCTCCTTTAAAAACACCTCTGATAATAAGTGAAATGTACTTATCTTTGGAAAAAAGGGTCAGTATTTCTTGTGCATCATCTTTATCATCTCTTAAAACAGAGTATTCTGCTTCAGCAAAATCTTTGTTACTGGTAAAGGCATTGATTTTGTCTTCTTGAATTTTAATATTTTAATGATTTTGTAACAGAAATTGTCAGTACCAGTCCTCCAAGGAGAAATTTAAAGTAGAACACTGCATATTGGAAAATGGAACTTTGCTTCAGGATGTGAAGCAGTGGAATTTTCAGTGTATTCTGTGCATTTTGAAACAAAATCCACCAAAATAAGTCAACATTTTGTAACTAATGCCTGAAGAGATGTGTCCTTTTATTGATCTTCTTATCCTTTTCATGCACAGTGGTAAATAGAGTTCTTACTCTATTAGCAAAAAGTGGAGTTAGTCTAAAAGAGTGTTTAGAGCTTCCTTACCTAGAAGATACCTAGAAGGTAATTTCTTACTCTGTAGCATGAGGGTTTTTTTGCGGATTTAGTCATGGGAAAAAAAGACTGAGAAGTATTCAAGTAAAAAGACTAAAGCTATTATTGATATTTTAGCAGATTATTTGCATATGAAGTATACTTCTGTTATTTACAGGGATTATGAAAATATACAAAATTTGTTTGGAATGTGAACAAGAAGATAGCTTACATTTTCATCTTACACCTTATTTCGTTAGAATTCTGTGTCTCTCTGCCACTCAGCATAGCCACAGCTTGATTCTTCACTTTTTCTGAGCCAAAATACCACTACCATTTAGGATGTTTGAATGTGTTTTATGTTCTGAAAAGTGTGCTAATAGTGTCATTTGTTCCTGACATAAACCTTTTTACCTGTGACAAGAAGTTGTATGTTTTATGCTTTTGTACAGTAGTGCGAGCACTGATTTATTTAATTTCTTGTCTCTTCCTTCTTTACCTTGAATGCACTCTGCACCTGTGCTGCTTCTGGTTTCATAATCATGGTCATATGACGGGAAACAAATGATGAGAACTGGAGAACAAGTGTTTCCAATAACATAATTGTAGTGAAAGCTTTGTCAAATGTTCTTCCTCTCCTTGGCAGTAGCGTGTTTTTTCAAACAGTTATGTTAGTTGATTTGCGAAGATATTTCATCTACTGAAGATGCCCAGCTGCCTCACTTCATCAGCCTCAGCTGACAGGTTCCCCAGAGCTGCATTTCTAGGGGAAGGGTGCAGAGTTAACCTTCTTCTCCTCCTCCTCTCCCTCGCTTTTGATCCATGGATGAAAAGTAGGGTAGGAATAAAATCTGGAGAAATGTGGTAAGAAGCCTCTCAAACTGCAGTAAATGCTCTGATTCAAGCACTGCTCTGTGAAGTAAGCATGTATTTTCCTGCTTGTGAACAAACTGATAGAAAGGGATGTTTCATGATCTCCATGAGGCAGATAACAACAGATAACTGCAGAGATACTACTCTGCAAGCTGCTTATTTCCTGGAAACATATCTAAAGAAAACTGTGCAGTGGTATATTAGAGTGTGAGAAGCCAGCATTGCTTTCTACATTTTTTTACATGCTGTGGAGATAATAAAAAGAAAAAGTGTCTTGTCATGGATGAGTCAAAGATAACTCGTTATGGATTCAATAGTGGCAGTCTTGTTTCCCTTTGCTTTTTTTTTTTGTAAAGAAAGATGGCTGCAATTGTTACACTTTTTAAGTCAGTCTGCATTTATCTTTAGGTCTTCAATAAACTTATCAGGAGATACAAATATCTGGAGAAAGCATTTGAAGATGAAATCAAAAAGGTAATGATGATGGCAGTCTTTCCTGGAATGTTAATACTTTTTACCCTATTTGTAATATAATTGTATATGTACAAATGTGGCACTGTTCAATATTTTATTTAGCTCTACTGGAAAAGAGGATGAAATCCATAGGAGACAGCTTTACTCTGCAGATTTAGTTCTGTGGGAATACTGCAGGCAGCACTTGATGTAGAGTATTTCTGAATTAATGATTCCTTTGTTTGCTTTGACCAAATTCACCTTCTTGTTCAGGCTTCTTTGTGCAGAACTTTGGTATGCTTGGAGTATAGCTCTTAAAGAGAGGTAGTGTTACTGTCCTGCTAACAGAACAGCTCTCTGTCCTTTTTTTTTCCAAAAAATAGTTGCAAATCTGCTGTGAAGAATGTTACTTGATGTATGAGTATTAAACCCCTCCTGCATTGTGGAATGAATCCTGACTACAGGGTTTTTTTGTATTTGAGGCCACAGATACGTGCAAGAGAAAGTCCTCACCAGTGACAGAGTGCTCAGGATTTGCCTGATAGGCTGTAGTGGATAGTTGTGGATACTGTTTTGTTTTGTGATAATGAATTCTAAGGAGACAGGAGATTGCAGGGTAGAAACGTTTGAAAAACAAAATACAGATTTATTTTGTGTATTTTGAGTTCCTAGTAACAGATGTAAATATAATTTTCTAATGTCCTGAACAAGCAATAAACACTGTACTGTGCTGTAACTTAATTGGCATGCTGATAATGTCAGAACCTGTCCTAACTGAAATACCATGGTTGTTAACTCTCAAAGTGTGTTTCCATATTATTTAGACATTAGAAACATTGCTGCAAGGGTCAAATGAGGGCATGCCTGGAGCATGATGCCTCAACACCACCTCTTGTGGCTGAATAAATTTGGCTCTGATTTATGCATTCTTTCTCTTACAGGAAATTATTTTTACACTTGTGGCCAGCATGCCTATCAACTGATGCTGATTACTCAGTACATCATTCTAAAGACCTAAATTTACCTCTATCCCTGCACAAATCTAATGTTCCTGCTGTTAATGACTATAATCACTGACATGAGAAGCGCTGACTCACAGCATTCAAGTTTCAGAGAGTGTTCAGCATATTAAGCAAGTGCCACGTCAATTCGAGCCACCTCCTCTCTCTTCTGTGACTTGCTTGCTTTTGAATCCTCTAAATTTCTAAAAATTTACTTTGCACACTTAGAGACAAGATGAGAGTATGGTTAATACATAAATAATTTAAGTCTTCAGGTGAGGAGCAAGTGCCTCTGATGTGACGTTTAGCCATATGCCAGCTTGAAGGAAAGCAGTAATTTGAGATGGAGCCATGCTACTCATTTGGAGCCATTGGAATCATCCTAGCCATGGCAGTGTGGGATCAGAGCAGGCTTGTCCACTTTGCAGACTGCAAACCTCAATTTTATGTACAATTTTGTGTAGTTTTCAGTGTCATGAGATGAGGTTTGCATAGTGGTCCTAGGCTGAGGGGGAATTTTTCCACCCACTCTTCCATCACTGACCATGGCGCTGGTGCAAATGTTTGTGTTGCTCCTGGAGATGCTGGGTGCACTATCTTCCTCAATTCATGCAGTTTATTAGAGAAATAGAAACTAAGGAGGTAGTTGTGAAGGTGTTTAGGCCTGTGTATTGCACCTCCACTGCTATTGCCCATAAAACCCTTGAGAATATCTGTAGGTGCCTTTTGCTTACCTTCTTGTGTGAACCCACCAAGTGACTGTATTCTCACTGACAAGTCTGCTGGGATCTTAACTACTTAATTCTTGAATCCCCATGTGCTGTAATTTGTACAGGAGCAGCTGCCCATAGAGGGCCAGAAGATAGATATATTTGCATTTTTAGAATGTGTTCCTGCAAGATCAGGAAGATCAAAACCTACTGCCATTAGTGGTAGTTAGAAATGCAAGAGAGCAACTCCTTGATGTTTTTTCATGTCCCAGCAATGAAAGCGATTTTTGTGGCAAACTCATTAGGCAAATAGAGCACTTGGGGAGATGGTAGCTCTTCTTGAAGAAAAAGGGATGCTAAAAAATACCAAGGCAATACCAGCAGTTTGCTGTAAAGAAGCAGATGGTGTCAGTGGGACTTCTCTTTTGAGAGATATTATCGTAAATGGTAGTATTTGCACAAGTACTTGTCTTCTAGGTCATCACTTTGTCATTGGGTTGTCATTTACAAACATCTTTCCCATTTTTATCTGCTTCTAGCCTTCAGTTATTTTATTTCTTAACTTTCTCCCCACAAAATTGCCATTTATTGTTTTTTTCCAATGGAATATGCAAACCATCCCTCTAAAATTTTACATCTAAATTATCTTTGCTCACTTGCTGTTTTTTTATGTAGGCAGCTTGAGTTCATATGAGCAGTGCCCAGTGTACTGAGAGACCTATGACAATATTTTGCAATAATTTCAGTAAAATTCTCAGTTTCAAATTTGTGTTCATTTTTCTCTATGTATGTGTTTCTGTTTGTCAGTGGATACAATATTAGCTGTATATATAGTGTTGCTTGCATGTTTAAGAATATACTTTCTATATAGGTTTTTTATTGTGAAAATTGGGATAAAGTACAGATGAGTTTATTTTTGGTCTCAACAACGGTAAGTATTATTGAGTCATGTGAGGACATACCAAGTATTGAGAGATGTTGTGATGTCCTTTATTTGTGTTCCTATCTTCCTAATGAAAGAACCATAAATCAAGATAAGAATTAGGAAATAAGAGGAGAGTAACATTCTGAGATCAAATGGGGAGTAGACAGAGATGCTTTTAGTCAGCTAAATGAAAGGCAAGGATCAGTCAGTGGAAATCTGTTGCTGTGTTAGCTGTCCCCTCCATTGCTTACAATTCAGTGCTGTCTACAGATGTGACAAGCTGTCAGCAACAGACCAGTTCAGATAATGAAGATATAAAAAGACACCACACTCCCTGTGTGGGTAGAGTTCCTTAATTTTCACTGTTAAGATTTCCAGATCAGAAGAGGAGGGCATAAGTTTTTCTTGTGTGCTTTCTAATGTTGCATGTGTGTCTTGTCTTGTGCATATCTTTTATGCCCAGAATTTGTGCTTAAAAGACCTTGATGACAAAAATAGCATGGAACAGCACATTAGGTCTGGTCTTACGCTTATTAGGCATTCTAAACTCCCACTTAAACAGGTAGGAGTTCTTATAGCTATAATAGAAATGCAAAATTGTGAGCCAGAACTGTGCTTTTTGTTCCTGGAATCAGTCTGCTTCTCTCATGGAAGCAGTAATGCCTGTGCTTGGCTAACAGCAGGGAAGCATCAGCTTGGAGAATGTTCTGTGGGTGGTTGGGTACTATTCTGAAGTGACTTGGACATTTTGTAACTTCCCTGCTGAGGTCTGTAATCATGGTAAGAGAAGAGCTCTTAAAGTAATCAGCAATAAAAATCTGAAATAACAACTTTGGACTGAAATTTTTGTTATTTTTGATGCTTTTAAAATGGGTTTATGAAAGGTTTTGCTTCTTTCTATCACCCAGTCTCCCTCTAAATTAGACTATATATTTTACAGTTGCTTGAAAATATAGAATAATATCTTTAAACGGCAGAAAATGACAAGTCTGAGCTGCTTTTAAAAATATTAGTAAAGCAAGAATTATGCTAGTAGCACTAACAGTACTTTAAGTAGTGAGAGATGGGTAGAAGATGAGGGTGCTGCTCAAAATGTACTACAGTGAGGTACAGTTCAGGAACACCAGAAACCACATTTATGCTAAAAGACTTGCAACAAGCACATTTCAGAGGAAAGGGAAGAAGATGAGGCTGCAAACTGGACAGACACATGATTTCAGGCCTTCCAAGGCCTCTGAATAAATACAGATTTCTCAAAACTACAGCTGATAAGTTTCTGGATGTCCTTCTCACAGAATCTGTCTCCACCTTGGACTGTGTAACTCTGTTTTTATAGCCGGATTTCCTGACATTGCTGCTTTCCTGACTCAAATATGACATGAATGGGTATAACTGTTCATGATCTACATGTTACTGACAAAACCTAATGGAGGTTACAGCTCACAAGTATGTCAAAACCTGGTCTGTCATGTTAAAGCAGTCAGTGTGACCACCTCCCAATCAAAATCCTCATTTATGGCTTCTATAGAAGCAAAAGGAAAAAGAGCTAAGTAGGCTACACAGAAGTCTGAAGCTGTTTCCTCTTTGTTAACAGTCTCAGTACATACTTTTGCAAAGAGCAAAAAGTCAAATTCTGATCTTTTTTTTCTTGTGCAGATTTCATTTTATTATAGTGTTGTTGATAAAGCTTGTATAAAGAAAGCTTCAAATCCCCAGGCTTCCATACACTAGGTTTATACTGAAATTCTGTAAAAATCATTTCAGTTTTCCAATTACATATGGCCCTGGAGTTCCTTTACCTGCACCATTCTATACACCAGTTAGTTTCTGCATTTGGAAATACAGTGCACCACTTGTTTCTTATTCATGTATTTAGAGATAATAGTTCCATTCTTCTGCATCCCAAATTTTGGTATGTTTTTTGGTTGAGATTTTATAGTTTCATAATTTTTCTTTGAAGCTAAAAGTGCATGTTGCAATCAGTTAGCTGAAGCCCACTAAAAAAAAATCCCAAATGATTTGTCTGTAGCTGAATCATTCAAGCCTGTAGAAGCTGTAATTTAAAATTGATGTTATTATGTAAGTACTGCTGTATAAAAAAGGTTTTTTTCAGTTCTGTTCACTAATACAGAGCAGAACTATTCATAAAACACTGCATGACTTAATAACTTAATTAGTTATCTGGATTTTTAAAACATCACTGCATTCAGAAAGCTTTACAGTTAATGATAAGCTGCTTAGATATCTTGAAGGAGATCTCTCATTGCCCATGGTAACAAACAAGCACAAGGGCATGTGATATTCTGTTCCCATGTAGGGGTAGAATCTGGTAATTAGTAAATATGCATAATGCGGAAACCTGGTGGGAATTTTCCATCACAACAAGCTGTTTTGCTTTGATTGTTCCTGTTGCTCATTTGGAAAAGGAAAAAAGATGTCATGGCAGCAGAAGGTCATGACACCCTTTTGAAGGGGTGTCATTTCTTCTTCATGAAGAAGAAAATAAGAATTATTTTTTAAACCCAGAAAATCATATCTGCAGTATTTTTTCTTTTTTTTTTTCTTATTTTCTTTTTCTGTGATGATGGTAAATTTGTGAGCCAGCATTTAATGGAGTCAACAGCTTTTTTCATTGAATGAAGCTGTCCTTTTTTGTCTCACTTCCTCTTTTTTAATCATCCATTGTGAACAACACGCTAAGAAAATACTGTTATCAGTAATGCCATTTTGCATGACATTTTTTCTGGCCTTGGACACTGCTAGGGATGAGGCACCCACAACTTTTCTGGGCAACCTGTTCCAGTGCCTCACCACCCTTACAGTAAAGAATTTCTTCTTAGTACCTAACCCTACTCTCAGTTTGAATCCATTCCCCTTTGTCCTGTCCCTATATGCCCTTGTAAATAGTCTCTCTCCTTTCTTGTAGGCTCCCTTCAGGTGTTGACTTGTGTCCTTACAAAAAGTGAAATTGCTGGGGATCCCTAAAATGGCACTTCCATGCTTCAGGATAGCTTTTGATGTGTTTGCTATTATTTGTAGTGGAACTTCTTTAGAAATAAGAAATTAGGCTGTTAATATTCATCTCTACCTGTTATCATTGCCTATGCCTCAATTACGTCATCTTACTTAGTTATTTTTCCTTGTCTGACCCATAGCTCCTGCTGTTTCTCAAAGCCTTTACTGAGACGGAGCAGACAAAACTGGCAATGCTTTCTGGCATCCTGTTAGCCAATGGGACTCTTCCTGCTACAATTTTAACAAGCCTCTTCACTGACAATATAGTCAAAGAAGGTAATTTTTTGTATATTTTTTACTACATTAGGTTTTTTTGTAGGAGATATATTTTCTTGTAACGTGATATTTATGTTGCAGTAAAACGGAAGTTAGAAACTTGTGACTGTACAACAGAAATCAATATTTCAAAGCAAAAGCATTTACAGACAGCAATGGCCAACATGCTTTGTGGAGTCTAGTAAGAGGGCAGTCAAACATAGAAAAAAGCAACAAAAATAGCAAAAACAAACCCCAAAGGGTTTATATTTTTCTGGAAGTCATACTTATGTGTGCAAAATTGTAGAATGCATATATTATTGTGATACTATAAAGGTGTGAAGTGTAACATCTATTCCTGAGATATGTCTGCTAGCATTTTTTCAAGTGTTTCCAGTGTCCTCTGCAGGTGAGTGGGAAGTGGGACAGCAAGCATGTGCAGGCCAATAGGATATTGCAGAAAAAAAAATCGATCCCTCATTTGCCTTCACACTGGTAGTGATCAGTGATTGATAAATTTTCCCATGGAATTGTATTTGCCATATGAAGAGTCAATGTTCTTTCAGTCTTAGGGTATATCATACCTTTCTGAGATGACTTTTTTTAAGGAATTTTGTTATGTATTTGTAGCCATCTATCTTGGAGTCCTGATTTTCCAACTGCTTGCTTAACAATTTCTTTCTCTGACAGTTACTGACTACCTGACAAAACTGCAAATGTACTGTCAGTGTGGAACAGTTCTCATGACCATTTTTGTGTTTTGTTAAAGAGTTATGTATTATCTAAAATGTACTCTCACTTTCATTTAAAAAAATATTCTAACTTCATGTTCTCATTTGCAGCACGCCAACCATTTACATTTGTTTTCTAAATGCTGCAGAAAGAAAAGCCACAGCTGCAGCTTTGTTATGTCATCACGCATAGCTTTTGGAATCAGAATTAAACGAGGAAAAAAGTTCAAAGAAAAGCACTAATCCATGTTTTAGGGTGATTGTCTGCAATGATTTTAAATTAAAGTCTTCCTAGTTATGGGAAGACAAGGGCCGTCTGAAAATTCAAGTTTTTTAAAATCATATCAATTGCTACATTTTATGAACTTGTGTTTCTAGGAGCCCTGAACTTTTGTCAGGAGCTTACTTGTATTTTGGATCTTGGTTTATATATACCATGCTTTGTATATCATAGGTACTAAAAATGTACCTGTGACAGCATTTGAGGAAAGATTGTTCTATCGTTGTCCTGGAATAGATGGTTTGTGGAAGAATAATTAAAGATGCAAAGATAATTTAAAAAAGGGGAAAAAGTAAGGCAAAACAGGTAGGTCATATTATGAATAAACTTGAAGCTTTATTTGATTTACAAAAGAAACTGCTACAGGCAAGCGAGGTTAAAACACATGAGGAAACAATTAGGAGAGGTGAGAGAGTAATTGATTAGATTGGGAATTGTAACACTGGCAAAGAATTGGCTGAAATAGAGACAAAGGTAGGCTGTGCAGACAGGAGATCTGACAAGTTTGGGCGCAAATACCTAATTTATTTTCAGATTACCCTAATTCAGTGTTGTCATTAGTTTTACTGTCATTTATAGATGGAAAACAAAAATGTCTTTTGTGGATTGCTGATGTATTTGTAGCAGAGACAGAGAAAGGTCTACACAGGGGTGGAACCTTCTTGTCAACCATGCTGGAAAAACAGTGCAAAGAGCAGCTAATGGGGTTAATCAATAAAGTAAATGGCTGAAGTTACTTTCTGCAAGTAGGAAAAAGAAAAAAAACAAACTAGAAAAAGAGAAGAGCTGCTTAAAGGGAAAGACAGTGGCAGCACATGCATGGAGTACAGGAAGTGGCCAGTGATAAATTTGGGCTGTACATTAGAAACAAGTTTGAAAATACGTGGGTAGCGAAGCTCTAAAACAACCTCCCTCTAATACTGATACTGGCGTAAAACTTACCTTGTTTTAAGCTAAAACTTGAAAATTTAGGATATGTATTGGGACGGTGCTTGGTGACAGAGACCATTCCACTCAGTTTTGGTACTGAGCACATAAGAACATATTTGATATGCCAAAGTGTGTTTGCAAGTGGAAGCTATGCCTAAATCACCTCTTGGTTGACCAAGTTTTGTGAGTTTTGACTAGTCAGCACTACAGCACTTAGGATTGCTTCATTGTACTGGTTCCTCTTGAAAACCTTTGTCCAACACGTAAAACAAGGACAAAGTAGTATTTGCTGGCCTCTCTTGGCATGGCATTGTGCATCCATGGTTCCATATAGTGCTTCTGTAAGGATCATGCCTTACGACTAAGCTCCTGAAATACAGTTGTCAGTTGTTGTCAAGATCTGTAGTGATTGTCAATTAACTTTATACTGCTCTGGGAATAGTCTCTTCCATTCTTGTTCGATGACTCATTTCGTCAATGTGTTCTAGAAATAAAAAGAATGCATTTCTATCTATAGAGTGGCTAACCGTGACGAAGCTCCTTCCTACCAGTAGGGTCCATCTCTAGCTCCCAGAGCTTCTTGACTGTTTGGAGGTGAAACAGAAAATGACAGCATAGGATTACACTTTTCATGATGCATCATCATTCTCACTGCCCTCGACAGCACTGCAGTGTTGGGATGAGTGTAATACAGAGAAGCTTCCTGCACTTACTGCTTGCAGATGAAAAGCTGGAGCAGAGCTCCAGGTGGTGCAGCTCTTGGAAGTAGGAGGTATGGGCCTAATGGTTTATTAGCAACTCTGCTGGCAGAGGTTTGATTTAATGTGCAAAATACTAACTTTTGCCTGAAGGAAGGAATTTTTCCACTTCAAATAGTATTTGTGCCTGGTCCTACCAACTACTAAATGCCTCCTAGGAGGACGCAGTACAATCAGTCACCTTGAAGTTGCAAAGTTATTTAACCCTATTCCGGGACTTGCTAAAAACCATTTGAAGATAATTTTTTTCAGTTTGTATTCCCGACTATCCTTTATTGTTTTGTGCCTTGATTTCCTGACTGATTTAGTGCCTATTTTTTCCTTTTGCATTGGACTCAGTCTGTGAATTGGGGATGTTGGAAAAATAATTGCCAAGAAAAGTTTTGAACAATTGAATGGAGATGGGTGATAAAGAATGAAGAAATTTTCAAACAATCTCGCATGCTTCAGAAAATTAGAATTACATTAAATAAAAAACCAAGTGTTTCAGCTCTATGTATTTGGTCTTGTAGTCATAATGTATTTTCATTCCATAGTCTTTAACATTTTTGTAACCTTGTAATGATTATAGTGAACTCCAATGTTGAAAATTGCTGAAACATGCTTTTCTCAAACAGGGATTGCAGCCTCTTTCGCTGTGAAGCTTTTCAAAGCATGGATGGCAGAGAAAGATGCCAATTCTGTTACCTCTGCTTTAAGGAAAGCTAACCTTGATAAGAGATTGCTAGTAAGTACAATATATTTTCAATAATCTTTATCTCTCCTAGGGAAAAAGAAGGAAATAAAATGCAGATGGTAGTTTGCCATAAGCATGTTAACTCCCCCTCAGACTCTGTTAGCGTTTTTAAAATATTTTGAATCACAGCAATATTGTTATGGCTGTAGCATTGATACAGGTTCAGGAATACTAAATATCACATGTTTTTACATTCTGTCTCTATTTTTCCTGTTGTCAAATGCCTTCTGAAAGACTCTATATGTGGGGCTTGGGAATTAATTAAATGGCTTTTTCCTAACCACTGCTAACAAAACACACATCCCCAGCAACTAGGCATGAGAAGCTGAGTTTTTTGAATATGTTTTCCTTTTGTAAATAATATTGAAGTATAAAGGGTTAGGATTAGAATGTAAGTTTTTGAAGCAACAGTGTTTAAATAGTATGAGGAATGCACAGAAAGCTAACTTTCTGCAGTAGTAGCCGTCTGGGGAGCTTAAGTGGTCCTGCAGTGATGACAGGAGGCCTAGTGGGTGCAGAGCAGGAAGGCTTTCAGCCTTTGGACTCAAAACCTGTGTTCTGGGTTTTAAGCAAGGTATTCAGAGAATATATGAATATGTAGCATTCTCACGCGCCTTTCTCTCCCAGTATCTTTCTGAAGATCAGTAAGTGCTGTTTTTTTAATCCTCAGAAAGATTCCTGCTGTGATAATCCGATCAAATACACATCCTGTGTAGCACTGCCTGGAGACTCAGCAGTATTTCCTGTATCTACTTCAATAATTTAGAATTAAGCAAGTATCTTTCAAAAGTGAAGCAGTCTTCTACACCCATTCAGCTCTTCAATTTGTAAGAGTCCAAGTCATAAATAATTAGCTGCTAAGGTGGGAACTGGGCTAATTGCTCTGTTTAGCAGTGAGGGGGGAAAAGCAAACTGCATCTTATTTGTGTTTCAGCTATCAACTCTCATTATGCTGCTAAATTAAACATCTATAAAGTATCAGATGATGTTACCTAGCATAGATGCCTTCATAAAAGTAAACAGATGGAGGGTCTCTAGCTTCTTTGTTAAAAAAAAGTTGCTATCTATCCCACAGATCACTGTTAAGACACTAAGAACTGGATGGTAAACAAATGCCATTGAGTCCTTGCCAAGATGGGGCATTTTCTCTAGTCATTTTTAAGGATAATTTTAACTTCTCTAAGTAGTTGGACTTTCATAAATTGACAGCGTCTTTGAATTAGAGATATTTTCAGGAGTTAACAGTACATAGTGGATGTTGCAATTTTTGTTAAATGATGCTTTAGTGGTAGGCCAGAGTGCCTGGACCACTTATTATTACTGAGTATTATTGAATATTTTTCTTAAGAGGTAAATGTGTAGACACACTGGGAGGGCTTGCTAAATGTGCTTTGCATATAATGGCTTTGCCCTCTAGTCCTGTGTACTTTCCCTACAAGGCTCTTGAAATCTGGAAAAGGTATAGTTCCTTCTAGGACTGTTTGGAGCGACATCTTCAGCTCATAGCTATTCATTAGTACATGCATTTCACATGGAGTGGGTGTTAGGTTATTTGCATAACTGGACATCTTTTTTTTCCCCTCTGTTACAATGAAACACAATGAAGTGTTGACTTTTCCAGTGTGGATACAAGCATTCACTTTTTTTTCTAAGTGCAGTACCAGGTTATTCCCACAGTTCATTCTGAAAAAACGTGCATTCTGTCAAGAATCATAGTTGGTTATTTATTTAACAGAGAGCATTCCCGTCCTTCTAGGAACTATTCCCAGCCAACCGGCAGAATGTGGACCATTTTGCCAAGTATTTTACTGAAGCAGGTCTGAAAGAGCTCTCAGATTTCCTTAGAGTTCAGCAGTCCCTGGGGACTCGTAAAGAACTTCAAAAAGAACTACAAGAACGTCTCTCTCAGGAATGCCCAATTAAAGAGGTAAAAGTGTGTTTTTACAACTTTCTGTTTATATAATCATAGTCAAAGATTTAAATCAACACTAGGTAGAGAGGAACAGATTTCCTCTGTTTTCCTCGTAGATTTCCTCTGGTTTTCTTTAATTTTTTTTAATTTATTCATCAATTCACTCTGCTTAAGACTAAAGCACAAATATCCTCTGGATTTACAAGTGCAGCAGATAATGGGGTGATGTTTTTTTTCTGTTCATTTATGCTTGAGAAAGTATTGCCTTTATCTGCATTAACTGTTAGGTTGGAGCGGAAGAACAAAACTTGTCAAATTACAGTAATGTCAGGCTAAATAGTTCTTTTTTATTATTCTTGTTCTAATTTTGTTTCTTATTACTTCTACACCATGGTGTTACTTGTAAATGACTGCAAGTATTTGGAAAGTCAGTATCATTTCTGGTTCATTGGAAATGTTGCTTATTTCCTGCTCCAGGTAGTGCTTTATGTAAAAGAGGAAATGAAAAGAAATGAGCTGCCAGAGCCAGCAGTGATCGGTCTCCTCTGGACCTGTGTCATGAATGCCGTGGAATGGAACAAGAAGGAAGAACTGGTTGCAGAGCAGGCCCTCAAACATCTGAAGGTGTGTGCATGGATGAAGAGGGGAAGGAAGTTTTGAATTAACAATACATCCTATGGCTGACAAGTTTTTACCTGTTTAAATCCAGGAGATGCAGAGTTTTGACGGCTGATGCTGAACACTCCAAGCATTGTGTATAGTCTGACTTCAGTCAAACAAATGTTAAACCGAGGTAGTTCAGCCCCCTGAGTGCCCTGAGGCATATTCGGTGCAGAGGGCCAGGGTAAACCGAGGTGGTCACAGGATGAGCCCCTCTCTGTGTTTTCTCAGTGAGCCGGATCCTGAGAGGCTCCTTGCACTGGAGACAATGCTAAGCAGGTGCTGGGATTCAGCCTGCTCAGGTCTGACTAGGAGCTGCCTTTGCAATGTCTTTGCTTCTGGCAAAGACATTTTGGGAACATGGTGAGGTGGCATCTGTGCTGGCTTTGCACAGAGCTGGTTAGATCCAGGGAAGAATGCTGTGAAATGGTTGTTGTCATTTGGATACTCAGAAACTTGTCAACTAATGAGCCAGAAGCTGACTTGGGACTGTGTGCACTGTTTATTGTGGTTACTCTGATCCAGGTATTGTCCTTGTGGATGAGGGAATCACTATTGCATCTTGGTACAAAAACTCTTAAGACCTTGAAGTAGGAAAAAAACCCCAAACTAAAAACCAGTGCAGCGATATCAGTCACTGCTATGATTGGTATTCCTCATCTAAGTCTGAAGGAATTGTGCAGTCCAGGCACTTGAGCTGAGAACAGAGGTAGAGAGTCTTTTCAGCAGAATTAGTCCTTTTAAGCTGGTAGACCATGACCAAGAGAATACTCCCTCATAGCCAGGGCTGTGAGGATTTGCCCTAGGACAGAAGCAATCCGAGCTTTATTCTTTATGGCAAAATAGATCTTCCTTTTCCATATTGAATGTCTCTCCATACTTGGGAGTTCCCACATTGGTTTAGTTCCTACTACTGCTGTCTTTACATCTGAATTTGGTTTCCCAATCAGTCATCCTAGAAATGCAGTCACTTGGGATATTGTGTAGGCTTTGACAAGATTGAATGCCTTGAAGTTTTCTCAAATGACCCAAATGGGAGTAGAGAGGAGATCGTTTCCAGACGGAAGACAGACATTGTTTTTCATGTTCTTTTGATGAAGAAATTGAGCCTATCTGAGTTGTAACAAAGTATCCATTGGGATTTATTGTCTGGTACTGCCAGGCAAATTAACAAACACTTTCTGAAATATTTGAAAGTTGAGAAAAGAGAAATGCAGCTGGCTTTGTGCAAATACTGTTGACTGAATATTTAGTCCTCTGCATCTTACTCAAGCCATCAGCTATATATGCTGAATTAGGTAAGGCACCTTTCTAGCTACATCCACTTTCTAAAAAGAGAGGACAAATTTTTATGGGGTATTTACTATTTGCGCTTACAAGTAAGATGTTAATAGAAGTAGTACAAATAGAAATTCAGACTTTGAATGCCACTTCTTTACAGTTCAGTGTTCAAAAATTGACACCATTTATTTCACATCCTCCTCAGGATACATAGAGGCAGATCTTGGATTCTTCTCTTTGGGCTCTCAGCTGACACAGTGTATAAGCCAACACCAGAAATTGGATTAACAGCATTAGCATGATACAGAGCTTAGTTCTGTGCCCTCCTGTGCATCGACGTGCCAGGAAACAATCAGGGAGTTGCTTTGATCTGGTGTTGTGATTCAGGATGTGTATAAATACATACGTGATGTGCAATGTGTCAGGATGGTGGGATTTTTCTTGTATGGTTCTAAGGGACAAATAACTTTCACAAAGCACATTCACAAAGCTTTGACATCCGGGTACCAGTCTCTTTAATTTATTGGATTTCTTTTAGTAAGCTGTATACAAGGCACCCCGAAAAGGTTTGTCAAAGCACAGAACATTGTCCTAGTTTACAGATCTTAAAAAGCCTTGTTGGATGGCTGGCTATCTGATGGAGGAGGTAGGAAGCCATGAACCAGCATGCTCAGGCAGTGCAGTGAAAGTCCTATGTCCCATCCATATGGCAGGAACAGCAGGAGCAGAACCCAGGAGGAGACAGGGCAAGCTGTTCATTCGTGAATCTTACAGAATAAGCTCCTTATCGTCCCAGTAACCTCACTATGACACTGGGGCTTAGCACCTAGACCACCTCCAATGCAGAGAAGAGACGTTTTCCATCGGTGGGGAGAATTTTGCAGACAATTCCCACTAGAGGCAAGGCTGTTGTGAGCTTCAGCAGGTGCTGACTCACTGCTCCCTAACCTGACACAAATAGAAAATAATGCCACTCGGCTCAGCCAGCAATGAACGGAAACTAATTTTATGGATCCTTAATCCGTTAGACTCTTGCAAAACACGTAACTGAAAGTCTGTACCAGTTGAGAAGTGAGAGAGAAATGCAAGAGGAGTAAGTCAGATTTGGCAAAATTAAAATATTTTACTTCTAAACTGAAAACATAGGATTTTTATTAGAAATTCCTTAAAAGAACTAGAAATACCTTATAGGCATAGACAGCACCACTACACAAAACATATGGATGGGGGTCAGTTCTGATGAGCTATTACATTAACGAATTGCAATGTATATTGCCCTGCTTCCCTGCAACAGCTGGATGTTACAGGGGCTGAAACAGGAAAAAGAGATACCCAAGGCCTGCACAAGTTTTTCAATGCTTTTACCAAAGCAGTTGATGTTCTAAAGATGCAGCCTTACCTGCTAGAAGTTCAAAACCTTAGCCTCTTATTGTTAGCTACATCTTGTCATTTCTCATAGTTACTGTGTAGGGGAGTTTCTTCTGGAAGTACTAACACTGCCTGCTGAGCTGCTCATTACTGTTGCTGTGGAGTTTCTTGTTCTCTGTGCCTTTAAATTAATAGCTGATAATTATTTGACCAATCTTTCAAATTTTAGTTGATTTTTTATAGTTATGTCTGTGGATCATATTGGGTAAAATCCTCAGGACTTAGCCCATGTAGAGAAGTGCTGAAGTGTATGTACTTTTAAACATGCCCATCAGTGCTGCGAGTGATGGATGGTTTGTTACCTGACCAAAACCATCAGCAGCCCAGGTCTCACGTACCAGAACTCTCTGATGTCAGGTCATTGCAAACTCAGCTGAAAAATGCCAGACTGGGTGTTACTGAAAACAACAAAGAAAGGCTGAGCTGATCAGTGCAGGAACAGCTTTAAAGAGTGACATTAATGTATGTTTGTCCAGGGGCTCTGAAGATCAAGGGTAATTTGTGTTCCCTTCATCTCTGAAAAATGCTCTTAATATTACCTTAAATTTAAGATTGCAGTTTTATCTGGACTCAGCATAGGCTAAGATGACAGGAAATTGGAGAGATGTGAATTTAAACGCTAGCTTTTAAGGGAACAGTGAACAGGATATGGTTCTTTAATGTAATCATTAATCTTCAGATCTGAAGAAAGAGGGGAAAAATGCATAACAAATAAGTTTTTGCTTTATCTTTTATTATATGAATAAACTCCAGGAAAAGACAAGGA
This sequence comes from Serilophus lunatus, assembly GCA_013399895.1. Classification (NCBI taxonomy): domain Eukaryota; kingdom Metazoa; phylum Chordata; class Aves; order Passeriformes; family Eurylaimidae; genus Serilophus; species Serilophus lunatus. The sequence goes on from VXBA01002668.1 coordinate 368,131, forward strand.
AATGTACCATTACTGTCTTGTCAGAGTAACATTAGCAGTTAATACTGTGCATGGAAAATGTTGCTGTTTACCAAAGAAAAGGTTGGCATGATACTCTTGATTGTTGTAATGAGAAAAAATAATGACATTTAATCACAGTTAACTTGGAATAATTTAATTTATTTCAGTTTCCTGGGACTTCTGAAACTCCTATGAAACTAGAGATTTTTATTTTCATGCATTTCATCCTAGGATGTCTTATGTTATGAGCATCAATAAAGCATCACTCCTGAATCAGCAGCATGCTGCCTGTGAAATGTATGACAGCAGTACTCTTAGACTGTGGGCTTTATAAATTGATTTTACAAAATCAATTTATAGAAAAACCCATGGACATTTATGTATATGCATTGTGTCTGTTTAAGAAAATACAATATGCCTGTAAATCTAAGATTTCAGTGAAACGGATTTTCAGGGATGAAATTCATGTTGCATGTTCTAAAACTTTTTTTATATTTAGCATACTGACATTTATTTTGGTTTTTACCTTCTTTCTTTCAGCAATATGCCCCCCTGCTTGCCGTGTTCAGCACTCAAGGCCAGTCAGAGTTGATCCTTCTCCAGAAGGTGCAGGAGTACTGTTATGACAACATCCATTTCATGAAAGCCTTTCAGAAGATAGTGGTACTCTTTTATAAAGGTAAAAGTCTATACCCACTGCTGTATTCTATGCTTGGATTCTCTATGCCAGCCACTCACCTGTGATGTATGACCAGGTACTGCATATAAGAAGGCTGTGTTGACATTGAACTCTGAAATGCATTATGCTTTGATAGTACAAAGGAATGTGTGGCAGCAGGAAAACAAGCCCTCTCAAATCTCTCTGTTGCTTTTATCCCATAAGCAAGGAGCATGAGCAGCATCCAAGCACTGTCCAGACTGTTCAAGTGCAGTTTAGTACTTGTATAAAACCAGTTCTAGTTAGACATTTCTATAAATTTCTGGCCGATTTAAAAAGTAGATTAAAGCCTGGTTTTAAGAAACCTTGAAAGTGCAAACCCTCTTGGCAGGAAGATTTTTCAGGGTTTTGGAGCTGGGTTTTTTTTGACTCACTCCCTGCCAAAATGAGCTTTCCTTACTCTTCTTTCCCTGCCAATTTCTTACAGGTGCTATGGTTTGAGGGATTTCATTTTTATTGTGAAATTGACTTCTTCACAAGTTTATTCTGATCAGGTTGTCATAGAGACTAATGGTCTTGCACTGCGTGTGATGGGTGGGTGCCAAACAGTTTGTTCTGATGTTTTTGCTATAAATAGTTGAAGGAGAAAAATCAAGAGTAGAAACCCAATGTTGATCTTTGTTCACCATTTTGAGTCCAGGGTCATGGCAGACAAGTTCAAACTGTTAAAATCATTTCATGGCTTCAGAAGACAGAAGTAAGGGAATCATGTGGATTTATTTCCATCCTTGTGACAATATAGTGTGGCCTCAACAATAAATGAAAAAGCTATACACCTTGTCCCTCTGCCCTCAAGTTCTACTGTTCCTAAATAATGACTGTGGAAAAACTTGAAATTGCAATCTGCAGCAAGCACTTTATTCAGTTTTCTTTGGAAAAGAACATTCACATCAGACATGATGAATGAGAGGCGTAACTGCTGTGCACTTAGAGCGTAAGTGATGTTTAAACCAGAAATAGTCTTGTGTAGGATTGCCTTCAGAATTTTTGTAGATTCATTACTGGGTTAGCCTGCAAGAGCAGCCCTGACATTCCAAAGCATTTAAAAATTAAAAAGAAAATAAATCACTAAATTGTATGTTAAACTTAACATGCTTGAAGAACCCAGTGCCCAACTACTCTGCTCACCCCACATGTTCTTGTTCTGACTCTGGAGATGTAGTTGGGCTGGCTTATTCAGAGGGGTGAGAAGACTTCAGCCTCAGCACTGCAGGTGCTACAATATTGATTAGGATTCACATGGTGTCTGAAAGAGTGTTTTGAGCTACCATAGGGCCAGTCAGTGGAAGCCGTGAGTTCAGCATATCCAACATGTGTGATACGTGCTGTGCCTGTATTCCTGCTTGGAATATCTGGGGCAGGCATGCAACAGCACCTGCCTCTCAGCCATCTGATGCAATCATGATGCAGTCATGTGGTGGCACAGCTGCCAGCCCTTCCTGGCCCTGTTTAGGCTGAAGCTGGGTCTGTCCTGTTTGGCAAACGTACTGCTGCCTGCTAGAAACTGCTCGCCTGCTTTTACAGCCACTGCCATAGGGCTCTTCTGAGCAGTGAGGAAGTCATCAGCTCATCTGTTTATGGCAGCTTTGGAGTTAAACAGTGTCCATTAAGTGAGGACAGGATCCTCTGTTAACCAGGGAATACTCTGGAAGCACTAGTGCTTGAATTCCTGTTTCTCCCACAAGATGCTATCGAGCTTTAACAGATCATGGTTTGGCTTGTCCAAAGCCATGCTGCCTGCCTCTTCATTGTTTTAGTGCCGTTAGATCTCACCCCCTCTCTCCCCAGTTGATACCTATCCACAAGAAACGAGCCATCAAGTCTTTCTAGAGACATACAGTTTATTGCAGATAATTTACTGATGACAGCATCTCTTCTGTTTCCTAATACTCAAATAAAACAGTCCCCTGAAGCTGTTACTGGCCGTGTTGGTGGTGAGGGAATCAGAGACACCCATGTTCCCCTTTCTGTTTTAAATAAGTGTAACCTGCACAGGATCAGGAGAAGTTTCAGGGTACCTAATGAATTTTTATCTAGTGACAAATAAAGGTATCTGAAGTAACTGTGAATGTGGAGACAGAAATGCACTACCAGCATCAACGTGGACAGTTTGTTGCTTGTTACTCATTGTGAGGGAGTGCTTCCTGGACGTGAAAATAGTCGCCAGTGATGATAAGCACCAAATGCCAGTCACGCTTTGACAAATTTAGTTCTGTGACTACTCTCATAAGGATGTCCAGCATCTTGCATCTGAGTGCTTTTCATATTTCTATCGTAAAACAGCCCTTGGACTACTCTTTTGTGAATTACCTGGAAATACCTAAACATATTGAGAGCCAAGACTCATTACCACCTAGAAGGTCTTGAAAGCCTGTGGTGTTGATGTTTTAATTTATTATTCTGTCTCTAAACAAGAAGGAACAACTACTTTTTCCTTAATGGAAAGCCAAGCCCTATTTTCCCTTAAGTAGCAGCAGCTTCTTACCAGCTTGTAGGTGTAATCTGCAAAAGCAGTTATATAGTCAACTAAAGCTTGTTGACATCATTATTATTATTAGTCTCCCTTTATGTTCCTGACACACTATAGGGGAAAAAAAAGCTGTTCTCATGGTTTTAAGGCCAGCTGGACTGCATCTACCCTACCCTGACTCTACCCTAGCTAAAGCCAGGACAGCTCTCCAGGTCTGTACCAATCCCTGGCTGGGATGTTGCTTCTCTGGTTTTCACTTAAAGGCAGTACAGTTTTTAATCTGCCAGCTGTGTTTTGATCAATAATCTAAAAGCCAGTTTCAGAATAAGAACTTCTGAATTCTCCTGAGTGACACTCAATAGGTTTGCCAGTCTCCTTGCTTGCATTGTACAATGTATGTCATTTGTTAGTTCATTCTGTGTTGCAGTGTGTTCCTTAATTGTGGGTAAAACAAGTACTGTTATTATTGAGTTGCATCCTATGTGTCACATCAGCTGTTGAATCTCCTTTCTTTTAGGTTTTGTTCATCCTTGAAACTTCAAATGTGAAATCAATGTTATTGAAATTCATACCCTTTCATGAGGATCAGAATTTCACCCTCTGAGAAAACACAAAGCCTCTGTGTATTTTTTCATTAGAATTCAAGATAACATTTACAAAATACAAAAAAATAATTGATCACAAGTACACATGAAGTAGGACTCTGGTTTGTGGCATTTTTAGGTCTCAAATGTACTCTTCTGCATTATTGAGATACAGTAACCAAATGATGCAGACTGTCAGAGATTCTCAAAATCTGCAGGAATTCTGCACTTACAAGAATGGAATCTTCAAGTTCAACTTCATACGCAGGTTTTGGTTTTTGATGGTTCACAAATATCTTTAAATATCTTCACAATTCAAGTAGTTTCTTGCGGTACTGGATGCAAAATTTTCTGGGGAAAGACTCAAAACCATAAAGGTCTTAACTGTACTGTGGGTGACATTCCTTGCATTGAAAGAGCCCTTGCCCTAAGGCTCTGTTCTCCCAGCTGAGTTAGCTGCAATAGAGTTGAATTTTGCAGATTGATTGAACGTGTTGGCAGCTGCCAGGGTGTGCTTTTCCCTTTATTGCCACTGGCTATGTGGTTTGAGTTGAAAGCAGAAATTCATTTGAACTGGGTGATTGAGTACAAAGCAAGGACCTGAACTTCAAGTACTATCCTGTTAATCCTGAAGTAAAGACACTGGGCTGTTCAGCCTTTCTGCTGTGCAGCTTCTGTCTTTTATGAGGGACGTCCCTGGAGGCTCTGGCCGTGGGTGGTTTGAGTGGCAGTTGGCTGCACCTGCAGGAAAACCAGCTCTCTCGGGCTTACATCACCCGGGACTGCAGTGAAAATGATGTGCACACGCCCACAAACCACTGTGTTCAGCTTCAGCCATTATAATGTATCTATAATCAACAATAATGAGGAATAACTGTATATACAGAATGAATCATTCCCTTAATCCTCCCTCCATTTTTCTTCAGTGTTCCCACTGCTTCAAAGCAACCTAGAGGTATGAGTAACTACACCCTGTCCTGCATGACTGTTGAATTGAGCATCTCTGTGCTGACAGGAGAATGTCATCCCTTATGAGCACTGGAGGCATGAATGTATTACACATAATATTTCTCGTAAAGGACAGTTGCAGTTGTCCCTTTTGTAGTTCAGTGCATTTTGTTCTTCTCTGTTAGGATAGAAAGTTTATTGCTATGGAGTTACATACAGGTGAATTTTTCATCCTCCAGACTTGGAATGTTTTAATCCTCAAGGTACACAGTGGGATTTCATGCTGCTACTACCAGACTGGAGTCTTGAGGAGGGAGGGAGAAGTTCCTCTTTCCTCTTTGGCAACAAAACCACTGAGCTTAGAAACTGCAAATCAAAAAGCCAGACTTAAATCCTATTACTCTTGAACTGAGCTATGTGCCTACCTGCTTCCTTATACAATATCATGTGAATGTAACACAGCAAGAGGCTTCAGCATTTTCTTCCATAGAGCATCTTCATGCTTGTATGTGACAACAGTGCCCCAGAGATTGAGCTGGGGGTGGTGTTGTTGTTTTGGGGTTTGGGTTTTTTCTTTCATTGTTTTGGTTTTTTTTCTGAAATCTCTCCTGATTTTCTTTGTCAGTCCCTAAGATTCATAATATATGTCATACCCTGTGTAATTTTGCACATGTAGTTTTGTGAATTTCAGGACTCTGTGGTGAATGTAAGCTTTTCACATACATTTTTACATTAAATTGCAGATTTATGAGTCCATATTAAATATTTTCAGGTTTGCTAAATTAAAATCCAGATTTGTTAAATACTGTAATGCCTTTGAGCTATTGCTAAGGTCTACTGGCAAGTATTTAATACAGCATATTTGAAACCACTTTCTTAGCTCCAGCATTTCTGTAACATTGGAGAAAAAGTTCATTGCAGCAGGTTGTGATTTCAGGCAGGTAGTGGCTTTCTGTGCCACTTGTAGGGTTCACTCAGCACAATTCATATGTGTGGAAAAAAGCCCACAGCCAGTGCAGTCCTGTTTTCCCTTCATTTTTTCTGCATTACTGTCAGTTGCAGCAAACTGCAGAAGAGGTTTTATTCTGGAAAAGAGTCTGACAGACAGTAATTTCCAGTCACATGCACTCAATAAATTCATGATTTTCAGGGAGACTTCATATTCAGTTACTGTTGGATGTCTTGGGATAGTTTTGGTTAAGTTCAAACGTATCCCTGGTTGCTTCCATCTGTTTATTATTCAACAGCATATGTGAAATACGTCTCCTCTGTCTCATTTGATCAGATGCTTTGGGTTTTTGGTGTCATTTATTTCAGTTGCTCTTCTTCCCTTCCTTGTCACATCTGCTGTAACTTTAGGCTGAAGCAGAAGGTGGTGGTCAGGGCCTGTGCTTTGGCAAGCAAATACCCAGTGGGTGGGATGGCACCAAGGAGCTCAGGGAAGCAGAAAAGTACATAAATGTGTTGATTTCGCGGAGGGAGGGAGGGTAGTCTGTTCAAAGACAAAAAGAAAGGAAATTTTAATGAGGTGTAGAAAGCTGTCTTTAGTCTTTTTATAGAACGCAGTTTGATTTTTTGTTGTTGATGTTGTTGTTTGTTCTTGCTTCTTGCATTACATAACTGCCAAAATGCCATTGTGGATCCCAGGGTTTGCCTCTGCAGCCATCAATTACTGAGATGCTTGGCTTGGCTGGATCACAGGAGCTTTGTCCTGGGGCTAGAGGTCTGTTGCTAGACCTAAATTTGCATCTGTTGGAAACAATATGTGTCCTTGCTATTTATTTTTCTGAACTGTACTCAGCTTCACATTTCCTCACTGCCAGGTATTTTGTTCCTGGTGCTTGACACGAAAATGTCAGCTGAGCTGTCCATCCAAGCCAATTCCTTAAAATGTGTGGTCTGAATAGTGACCTTACAACTTACTAACTAAAAACAATATAAAGCCTTTAGGGACTGCAGAAAATCCCTAGTGGCTGTCTTTTAAGTGTTCAGTCAGGAGGTGTCTGTTCACATCAGATTTCTAGAACCATGCACAGTTCTGTGATACAACAGCAACAAAAAGCATGGTGTTTCTTATTGTGGTAATTTCCAAGATGTGCAGGCTGATTATGATACTTCTTTTATCCAGCCATCTTATGTGATGTATTTAAAACAGATGAATAGAGAACTCTTCTTTACAGAAGGACAATATTTAGTATATTATTTTAAGGCTAATATGTTACACATTTTATTGCATCTGGAACCTGCAATATGTATCAAATATTCTGTATTTGTAGCCTAATAGAGATCGGGCAAAGCTTGTTCCACTGCGATCACATCCACTTACTTTATGCTGCCTTTATAAAACCTTTCTCCTCTCATGTTTGAAATCTGCTAACCTCTAAAAAACATGTTGAATTTTTACAAACACTGATCTGTATTTCAGCTGATGTTCTGAGTGAAGAAGCTATCCTCAAGTGGTATAAAGAAGCACATGTTGCTAAAGGCAAAAGTGTTTTTCTTGACCAGATGAAGAAATTTGTGGAGTGGCTGCAAAATGCTGAAGAAGGTATGGGTTCATTTGAAGAGCTATGGTAGTCTCTTTACAAAACAATATTATTTTTTCAGATTTTAGTTGTACCAGGCATAGGCAGGACTTAGAACAGAAAACAGCAGGCATCACTGTCCAAATTGTTTTGGGACATGCCTAAGCTTAACAACATTAGCAAACAACATTAATGATTGTGGTGTCCCTGTGAAGTCCTTTAATCATCAGGTACTACTTGTCTGTAGATAAGCTCTTTAAGCTTCTGCAGGGAGAAACTCTGCAGTGATGACAGCATGAAGTACCTTGGTGTTAGCACACACAACCAAACGGTTTTCTGTCTCAGTGTCTTTTCAATTATTATAATGTTTAATGGCAACATCATCCTAGCATAAGATTGCCTGTGCCATGGCACTTGAAACTGGATTGAGCTGAATGGTCATACTAAGATTACCTGATCTGTATTTGCTGCTTTAAAATGGGTATTTGGGAGAGGCATCTGTTTCTTTAGTCCCTAACTTGTTTTTTCTCATGTTCCACATAGGAAATACCTCGATTTGTATAGAATAAGTAAGTTATCTTTGTTTGCATGGAAAAAGAATTCCACATCAATGGGGAAGATAAATCCATTTGTAACAGAGATGGAATTATTAGTGTTCCTTTGCATCCTTTTAATGTAATGAGTTTTATAAACTTGGAAGGAATATGCAGCAATGTCAAGGAACAGATAGAACTTTGCAGCAGTTCACACATCAGGTAGCAGCATAAAAACGGCAGCTCCTTTCACACTTGAGATTTTGGAGGGGCAATCTTTGTCCAATTAAGAAATTTTTTCCCCTTTTAATTTTCTGCTTGTATGCCTTTCGGCTGCTCTTTATTTTATCCTTTCCTGCATGTCCTCTCTGCCAGATGTCCTTCATTACAAAGTCCAGTACAAACGGAGACAAAATGTTTCTGTAAGAACACACAGACCGTGTTTGCTCTGAGAAATCTGATCTCCAGTGTAATATTTGTTGGCAGTGAGCCCTTTCCTGTCAGGCGAACACAGGCAGAAATATAATATGATGTGAAGTAGCTTTAGGTGATAAAACCACCATGTATATTCCTATTTCTAAGTTACTTCTACTTCTCCTGCTTCTATTTCTAAATTACTTTTATCTTTTGCTAAGCAAAAGATTAAAAAAAAGAAAAAGTTGTGTTTATAGGCTTCATACCTGCTGTAGGGCAACACTACTTCTGCCTTTCTAGATAGGCTGGATGATGATGATGATTGATATTTGCAGAGCAAATAGTTTTAAGGGTGCTTCCTGGATGATAGCAGTACAGTCTACTCATAGAGATTAGAAGAATAAGCAAATAATGCTGATCCTTTATTAAACTCAGCTCAGATAGGCATTGTGTGGCTCTGCAGATGAGGGCCAGAATCATTCATAGCAGTGGAGTGAGAATTTTAGTGACAGATCTGTAAATGAAGAGCTCCACAGTGGAAGGCAGCAGAGTAGGCCTTCATCTCCTAAAGCTGTATATTTCTTTCTGCCTTATTCTAATCTGCCAACCTTTCCTAGGAAGTTCTACATCTGATGAAAATTTTCAGTTTGGTAGGATATCCTGTTATTTTTGATAGACTAACTCACTTCACTGTCCTTGTGCAACCTACATGAAGTGTTTTACTTTCTTCTGTTTCAGAGTCGGAGTCTGAAGGGGAGGAGAACTGAGATGGTTCCACAAAGCACAGTCTCAATCTAGGTTAATGCCAAATGCGCTTGGGAATGCCGTACTGTTCAAGCAAAGAGGCTTTACTTCAGTGTCATACAGAAAACTATAGACTAGACTTTCCTTTTGTTTAGAAGAATAAAGGTTTTTAATGGAGCCCTAAGGCATTAGATGCTTTACTTGGGACTCTACCTCTGGCTCATTGTACACTAACTTAGGCAAAGACATCCAGCAAGGAGCCATATAGAAAAAGTGAAATGAAATACTTATGGACTCCTTTTTATTAACAGTCTTTTTCAGGTACTATGGTATATGAACACTCCAATTTCTGTTTATAGAACTGTTTGGTCTGTGTTTGTAGCTCAAGATTGGCTTGTGTATGTGATTTGACACCACCACATTTTTTTGAATAAATGGCTTTTATATCTTATTTTTGTGGTGTTAGCCTGTATGCTTTCTCAATTTGGCTTGCCAAAGTTCTTGTGATTTTACAAGTGAAAATTACACAAGGATGTCAAGAGACAGTTTTCTTACTTCTCACTCAAAAAGTCAGCATCCATAGTTAACTGGGATGGCTGTCTTTATTCCTGTCCTTCCTTATAACTTTGGGTAGATTAACCATATTCCATAGCATATGTTGATTCATTCCATTAATTAATTCAAAGAAAGTGTACAGGAACAAATGTCCGGAGTTGCAGTTTTGTAGGTACAATTTATGCAAATGATAAGTAGAATACTATTTTTAATTTAAACTATACTCAGCTACTGGTGATTGCTGAATATTGCAAGAGAAATCACCTCATTTTAGAAGTATTAGCTTGAAAACATGCATGACTAGAAGTCATTACGCCTGAAATCTGAAATTTATTTACATCACGTTTAAAGAAGACAGGCTTGTATTCTTACAGGGGAAAAGTATGAAAGAGCATAATTAACTAATAAAGTGGTGTGTTTTGTCATTAGAAACCAATAAGCTAATAGATAGTACAGATTTTTGTAGGAGAAAGTCAACACTTCATATAAATCACAGGTGAGATGGTTGTAAGTGTCTTGTCTCAATATGTACCTAGCTTTTCTGGAAACAGCAAATAGCAAGTGGAAATCAAGTGCTGTTGAATGCCAGCTTTCCATCTGGAACAGCATTTATTTTTGTAACAGGTATTGATCTTTGAAAGGGTAAATATGTCATGAGAATATTTCTAGTAACTTAGAGGAGACCATAATATAGTCATATTAAAAGGCAGAACTGATACATTAGCTGCATGCTTTTCATTTTGGCCTTTGTTATTACAGAAGATAACCTTGCCAGGCACGCCTGACCTGGGATCATCTTTTTTTTTTTTTTGTGGAGCTGCTATTGCTAAAAACATTTCAAATTCGAAATTGCCATTTGCTGAAGTACTAATGACTATTTGATTTGGTGTACATAAAACCACTTTTCTGTATAATCTGAAACTTAGACTGATTTCAAAGGTGCCAGTCTATAATAATACAATATCTCTGTAGCGAGACTGCCAAGGAGAGCAAGGCATGGCTGGCTGCGGGCTGGCTGGGCCATCTGCTGGAGACAACGATCATTGGCAGCAGAAGGCACTTTGAGGCCAAAAGCAGCAAATCTGGGATGCCTTCTGTGACTCTGTCCCCAGCATACTGAAGATAGATGCAGAGCTGAGTGGGATCCACTTCACTGAAGTTCAGGTACCTACAAGCCAGGCACCCATTGAGTCACACCCAGTGATCCTTATGGGCCCCTGCCAAGTTGAGATATTCTGTGATTGCTGATATTGTTGTCCTAGGCTCCATTTATAGATGTTGTCTCAGAAAGAAACGAGTGTTTTTAGCACAAGGCTGCTGGCCAAGTTGAGACTTGTGATTTGGTGCAGGGTGAGGAGTAGGGCTCTAGGCTGACAGGAGTTTTCCAGTTTTCAGTCACACAGTGCCCAAACCCCAACACCTTCATTGTTCATATCATGTCTAATAATATGTAACTCCTGGGGGCCCCTCTCAGCTTGCCCTTCCCCAGCAAAATGATTCAGCACTAAGTGTTTTGGAATCGAGTTTTCAGGTATTTTCTCCACTTAATTTCTGAGATCAGTTCAGATGGGTACTTTCAATGCATGTGTATTTTTTCATCCAGCGTTTCACATATGTGCTGAAAACTGAAGTAGGTATGGGGACAAATACAAATAGATCTGGTTTGCATCAGGCTGAATTTCAGTATAAATATGTGTAATGGTAAAGTTTTTCAAGGAATCTGTGATTTAGAACCTGGATGGAGCTTTTGCTATAACTCTCTTCAGGAAAAAGTGCCCTTCTTTGGAAGCCTTCACAGAGTCTGCATTTCGGTTAAAAATGCTCCCAACCCAAAGCATTTCTTCAACACAACCTTTGAATTACTGTTTCTCTGCTAGAGAAATGAAAGTTACAGTCAGCACTAAATATATATATTTTTCAAATATGGAATCAGTTGTTCTATAAAAATGAAAAGATACTTCATAGAAAATGTGCTTCACATAATACATGGCATTCAATTTTGAAACATCAGTGCAATTTAAACATCAGAACTGTACATATATCTTTTACTTGAAAATAAAATACAATAAGGTGCACTTTAAAATGGGAATTACTGAATTTGAAGGTGATTCTTCCCTTCTGGCCTCTCCCTTCTGAAATCATCCTGAGGTTTTAACTAAGAAAGCCAATTATATTGCTTTAAAACACTCCTCTGGCATCCAAATGTTCTCGAGGAGATGGATCATACCATCCTTGGGATGCAATAGTGAGATTTTACAGTCTCCTTGGTTAAAGCACTGGTTAGGAATCTGAAAGGGGCTGACACAGATCCTATTTCTTTCTGCTTCAACTACCTAATGGTGTTGCAGGCCTGCCTAACTGTGTCGAGCCCAATACAAAGGGGGCTTCTACCTCTCAGCAGTCAGTAATCCTACAGTTCCCAAACCATCATTCAGCCAACACTCACTGCAGTGTTTTCAGCAGCAATCCTGCTTGACCCTTACATCATTTTGGCTGATATTTACCCCCGAAACATGTGGTGATGACCTTCTGTGCACCAGCATCCCCTTTATCTCCTTGGCCAGCATATCCCAAACCCAGCAGACAAACCTGTGCCAAAAAAGGAGCAATGGAAAAACTCCCAAGCTTATCCCCAGGGCAGCTCCAGGCTGGCTGAGCAAGGGGGGCAGTAACAACCCAGAGAAAGTAGCATCTGCCAGGTAAGACTCTCTGCAAGACCCCAAGATCCATTCCATGACCATGCTTGGGAGAGGGAAGGATACGTCAGTGGTTTTCTTTGTGTGCACAATGAAGATTTTTACACACTAGGAGAAAGAAACAAGCTTCTTAATGTCTTGTGTTTAAGTGAAACAATTTTTATTTCAGGTCAGCTTGTGCACTTCAGCAATGACAGACTGGCATTTGAAGGCAAGCAAAGAGCAAGAAAAGGTGGCCCAATGCCTTATGTTCAGTGATGTAAGAGCGTGGGGTTAGTGAACTCTGGTTTCTGTTTTGAACCCCTTCCTCAAAATGTGACTCTCTAGAACCAGCTATTTCAGGTCTAGCGTGGTTGCAGATGAGCACGTGGTGACTCAGCCTGGTTTGGTTTGTTTAAACAGCAGGTGGAGAATAAAAAGCTCCCAGGCATGCCCTTACGGAGGCATTGTTAAACTGCCTGGTAATTGCAATGGGTCCCTTCTGGCATCTGAAAGTCTTTGCTCTAAGCTCCTGTCATATTCATGGACAAAAGTAACTACCTTTAAAATCACATGTGCACATAAAAATGGGAATTATCTAAAATAAGGCTTGTAGGCTGAGACAAACTAGTTCTTTCTCAAAAAGAGCCACAAATAACGTTACACGGGTTAACTGCAGCCAACCATTCAGTGCTCACTGAGCTGTGCCTGTTGTTAAGAACCAAAATTAGGACAAATTATATAAGTATATATTTTCCAAAAAAAGCCACATCTTTTGATTTTGAAGGAGGGAAAAGCAAGTCATCAGGGTTGGCTTCTATGTTTCCACAGGCTTTTATGGGGTTTTTTGCTATGACACTTTAGGGGAAAGTCAATTCTTGCTCCTTACCAGCTGCGTGGGCCTTCAAATCTTCAGGAGGGGAAGTTATGCCAACACCTGCAGAAGACATGATTCAGGCAGGCAAGCACTCCCAGGCTGTACACACAACCTATATTTGGCCCACGTCACAGAGCTGCTGTGCTGGTGTCCTTGATGACCTGCTCATTTGCTATTTTTTCCTGGAGGGAATCTGATTAACAGCACTGTGGTGGCCTCAGTTTCCTCCCACAGGGGCCTGATAGTTCATGTCACTCTACACACTACATACATACATACATACAGGGTTCAGATGCTTGGCCCCCTCCTGTGTCTCTCCAGTTTACCAACATTATTCTCTGATGAGAAAGAAATTAAGATTACAGGGTATCTCATGAGCTTCAGCAGGAGCTGTGCAGGTTGGAAACTCACCTCACCACTGCTCCTTGCTGCCCCAGGACACCAGGGGCTATGCTGGGAGGGCAGTGTCCTTAGTACTCGTCTGAGGACATTTGGATTACAAGGAGAGTGGAAAAGTATGTGCTTGCTTTCCCACTGCCTCTCCCACATGGATGCAAGAGAGAAATGCACTTATCAGTCTCAGCCGTCATCAAGCAGGACCACATGGATGGCTCTGTTTTGCAGACATAAAGGACATGTCCCCTACGCACTGGAGAGGCATTGCTGGACTGTATTTGTCAGGATCCACCATCTTCTCCCAGTCAGCATGAGAAAAGAGGCTAGCACGGGAGCTGCCAATATGGCACAGCCGCAGACTGACAGGTTACAGTTTGATACTTGGATCTGTCACTCCCATGGCTGCTGACTGCCAGAAACTTAATTACTTCCGTCCAAGTGTCTCATTTAACAGTTGAAAGTTAAGGACTGACACTCTGTCCTACACTCATCACAGCTCTTCACTGATAGTGCTGCAAGACTCAAGTGTCTGCTTCCATACTGTCCAGCACCCTTCACCCACTGGACTGCAGAGAAACTGAAAACTGTTCTGGAACTCCAGCAAGAGGGAGAAACACACCTCAAACACCGAATTTCTCAGATTTAGGAACACATGGGAATAAAAGATCGATTTAACCCAGAATGAACAAATAACTATCATGGCAACTTAAGAAGATGTATTTGCATTGCAGTCTCTTTCAGGACATCAGTTGCCTGAGATTTTTCTGTTTATTTTTCCCTGATGAAAATCAGGAACATTACCGACTGGTCAACATAACATTGTCTATATCATTACTAGTTATTGCTGGGAGATTTGCATAACACAGCCATAAATTATGTCAAATAACAAAACAATATTGATGTATCCAAGAATATGACCAAAATAAGGCTTGTAGCCAGACCTCAGTTATTAAACCCACTGGTCTAGTTGGGAAAAAATCAATAAGCTTTCAAGTACATCAGTCCTTCCCCAGGCCCAAAATAGAAGCAGCAGCCTGGAAAAAATAAAAACCAAGTGAGGACAACTGACCTAAAATTCAGTTACATTCGTACAGTAAGACTACCTGAGAGAAAATAAATGGTATCTATGATACTGAAGGAGACTCTAGAGGGAATTGAGAAGTCAGATAATTTACAGTTTGTGGAATAAGTGGGACACATCAGTGAAAGAAGAGGTTAAAAATTTTCACAGAATCTTTTACTGTGTTGATGACCTAAACAGTTCAACCCTTGCTCAAGGGTCTCAGACAGCACTGCACTAGCTGGGAAAAAGTGATATTTATCATGAGGTTTGGTGCCCATCCCTGCATCAAGTCTATCCTTTTCTGTCCCTGTGATCCAGGCCCTTGGGATAACACTAATACAAAGCCATCTTCTGAAAGAGCTTGAACATGACATTATACTTCCACAACAAGAAATTTTTCTGGTGTCAAGAAATGGAAGCGGTGTATGGACAGACATGGAAGATTACACTTTTCCTACTCTTTTATAAATAAACCTCTGAGTTTTCTGTGGTTTTTATCAAAATAGTGTGATTCAGGGATTAAGATAAACAACCTTGTATTTTTTCTTGTTATCATAGACTTCATATTTTCTGCATTTTACTGTGAGCTTAAGATGTTAGTGAATCCAGAAAACTCTGAACCTGTAAAGCTGTTCCAGAAGAGCCCATTAAGGCCAATTTCTAATCAAAGGGTATCTTATCTTGTCCCCAGATGAGAACATCCTAAATTCTCACCCATCACAAACCACACGTAATTCAATAAATCCAACATGGAAATGCCTTCTGCTCCCAGACAAACTACCTCACACTTACCAGGGTTTCTCACCTTCCTATTCCTCACAGGTTGGCCCATATTTCCAGAAGGACTGGGAATACATTTTGTCACCCTCAGCTAGACTTCCAGACCTGCAATCAAAGCTGTCTGCCCCACCAGACCCACAGGCTCTGGTGAAGAGCCTGTGCGGAGACATGTCCTGCAGCCCCTTGCCTGGAGGAAAGAACAGGGATCCCTCCTTTCCAGGGCCCGGGGCAGGGACAAGAGCCATTGCTTCAGCCCCTCTCGGTGCCCCTCCAGCCGGCGCACAGCCTCCCTGCCGGGCCCAGGGGAAGCAGAGCACATGAACTACATCTGGCACAATTCCTCTGTCCCTCAGGGAAATCTGCATCGAGTGCTAAAATAATCACAGCAGTCAGATTTGTAGGGATGCAGTCTCCAGAGACACCAAATAGGCCAGTAGCTTGTCAGGGAAAATGCCAGCAAAGACAGAGAAGTAACAGTCCCGAGAAAAGCACAGGGCACAAAAAACAGGACAGAAAGATAATTCAGAATACCTGTATCATTCAAGGTCATGTGTGTCCCTTCTGCACCAAACAGTAGCTCCTCTTACAATCACACCCAGGTCCCTGTTGCCAATGAGCAGAGACTGCTTTATCTCAAGTTTTTTTCTTCTAATTCAGCTTCCAACTGCATTTGTGCATAATCACATTCACAGTTCCCTTTACAGTTTTCTTAGTTTTGTGTGTGGGTTGGTTTTTTTTAGTATTTTTATAATAACTGGTTATAGTTCAGTGATTTATGTAGCATTTGTGTCATTATATTTCTGTTTTAATTTAGTGGCTGTTACAGCAACTGAATTTTTTTCTTTAAGAAACCTTCTTAAAACAGCAGCTCATGGCACTCCTTTAAACTAAAGGATTCTTGGGGCAAAATGCAGCTTAAATGATACACACATACATCTGGATGAGTTATTTAGGCTGAATGAAACAATCCTCCCTTCAAAGACTAGGAAAGCAAACAGCACATGTTTATGCTTTGCCTGTATGCAACTTCACCTTTATGCATTACTAAACTTGAGTAGGTTGGATGAAATGCAAGACTCAGATGCAGTGAAGAAGAATCAGCATGGATAAATCAAAGACAAGTATATTTACTACAGAAGTCCTAAAGCAACTAGTTCTCATGACCCTAAACTTCAAATGTCTTCCTCGGGGTCTGGGAGAGGTCTGAAAGCTGTAAGCGACAGATGGACAACTGACTGAAGAGAAACACATGGTGGTGCTGATGCTGCAAAGCAACGCTGGAGTTTCTTCATGAAAAAGGCACAGAGGAAAAGAGTGGTTTTCCTGGGAATACTAACCCTCAGAGAGGAAAAAAAAAGGACAACTTCTTCCCATATCAAAGGAAGAAATCACTAGGGACAATTTTAATAGTATAGATGGGAACCTAAAAGTAAACTAGAGGAAAAGCACATTTGTAGACACAATAGCCATCTACAAACATAAATGAGATAGTGACAGCAGTGACAGTGGCAGAGCACCTGCCAGTCCTGCAACAGTGAGAGCATCTGAATCATGCTGTAGATGACATTTAATCTGGAATTTTGTTTCCATACTCGAATTCATGCTAACCATTATCACAAGAATTCATCTTAAAATATCAGGAACCCAGAGATACTCTAAATTCCAAAGGGACCTTACTGGACCCCGTAAAATGGAAGCATTGGAAATCAAGATATTTCCCCAAAATGAACCACATTCCCCAATCACAACCAGAGACTCCTTCTAGTTTTGGAAAAGATTTTTGGAGATGGTATCATTATGTTACTGAACCACCTCTCATCAGCCATCTTTCACTGCTGTCCTAGTCTGTAATGAGCAGAAATACATTCTTCTTCAGAGGCAAACAAAAACCAGAAATCATCCAGCTTAGGAAAATAATATTAAACAGATTTGATAAAGCACCGTGAAAAAACCTTGACAACTGAATAAAAATATCAAGAGTGTTCTACTCCAAATGCAAAGGTGCCTACAGGATTTGGTTAGTACAGGGCACATGCCTTTGACACAGGAGTGTAAAATAAATAAAGCATGCAAATTAAATGAAGAACTGTCTTAGCAGTTAAAGATTTACACAGTGTTTGGAGTAAACCCTCTGAGGGATCTTCTGCTTTGTTCTGTCAGACCTGTGACCTTCCTGTCCTTTGGCTCAGTGGTGAAGATGACACTTAAGGCAGACGTCAAGATACCTAGAAATACTGCATGACTTGTGACAGCAGAGACTTAGGGGGGTGAAGTCATCCTGTCTCAGCCCCCCCACAGGTATAGCAATGAGAAGCAGGAAAAAGAGATCTGAAGTCCACTCCTTTCTTTCTTAAAGAAAAACTTTGCACCAATAGCCAGAGTTAAGACTAGAAACAAACATTGGCCTGCTGCTGACAAGGAGAGGGCCATAAAGTCTATCTGACATTTATTGGCCTGCTTATGTCATAGTATAACTTGTAACAGCTGAGAGCACTCATAATATCTTTTATCACTCATGCCAGCAATCCCACTGAATGGCTGCAAAGCAGCACAGCAATGCACCCACAGATGTCACTGCTCCAAATATGACTGATTTTTTGCGCTTCCTAAATTACATGAAGAAATATTTCTTGGGGAAAAGCAGCCTTCAAGAGCACTTTTTCAGAATGCAAAGTATCAGTTTAAGGTTGGATCCTTTAAAAGGTAGGACCATATTTAAAATTATTTGCTACCACTGAAGCAGCCTTGTTTTTCACCAGCACCCCAGTTATTGCTTTGACAGCTGCTGTGTCTCTCTCATCATCAACAAGGCAAGCAGCACCAAGCACACTGTGAGCCATGAATTGGGCTGCTATAGGGAAACTATGCCATCAAGTTTCAATAGATCTCTAGAAGAAAAGACACTGCTGTGGCAACCAGCTGGCAGTTTCCAGAGCTGCCATCTCTCACTCATACCTAGGAGGAGGAAAATAAAACATAAGATAGTGTCAAAAATACTTTCCAGCTGATACTAGGAGGGAAACTAATTATTTTAAATTTGAAAATCCAGCATCATTTAAAATTCTCCGAGGAATTAAGGTTAGGTTTACCTTTAAATTTGCTTAGAATTCAGTGTACATTCTGTAAAGCGGAGTGACTGCAAATATTCTCTCTATTTTAGGGTTCTTCAGTTATTCAGTGGAGAGGNAGAGAAGAGAAGAGAAGAGAAGAGAAGAGAGAAAGAGAAGAACCCACTGTATCCTTCCTTTGCCTGTAGCTGTTTGCTTCACTCACTTGCAGAATGGTTCTCGACACATGTAAAGTACATAATTAAATGGACACTGTATTAGCACACTGGCGGAACACTCTTCTCTTGTGTAAACCACATAATAAAAAAACCTGCATAGAAAAAAAGAACAAACCAAAGTTAATACCTGTCCAACTCATATAAAACCATTTTCAACAGATGGCTATCTTGACCAGCACCAACTAGAAACATGAAAACCCACAGTTTCAAAAGGGCAAACTCTAAATTGTCATAGCACGTTGGGAAGCTAGACTACAAAAAGAGATAAATCTTGTGAATCCAAGAAGAAGTTTTGGTGAAAGATAAGCTTTATCTTTCCTTTAGAGAAATTGTACCAAGGCGATTTGACTGAGAGAAAATTCCTGTGTGCTTAAGGGATTAATTACTTATTGCAGATACCAGTATCTGCTTGTCAGCTTGTGTACTGTCCCTAATGCAGATGTTTGGGCATTGATAGCAAAAGGCACTGACATTAGACTCTATAAGCAGCTAACTTGTAGGATAAAATACAAAGCTAGGTTTAAATGTGTAAGCCTATATACTGCTTAGTTTACATAAAGTCAGAAATGCACTCCACACGAAGACGAATGGGCTGATTTTCCCAGGGTTATGTCTGCTACTTTCCTGGATTTAAATAACTCTAGAGCAAAGCAGAAAATTCAGGATAAGCATGAGACTTCAGGATTTCACTGTCAAACTCTGGATATCACCTGACATTCCAAGAAACAAACAAGGCTTGTTTCTTCTACTTTCTAGTTACTAGATATCCACTCAGCTGTTAGTGTCATCTGCTAGCAAGGAGACTACTGGAAAATAAAGAGCTGTTCTTATAGATGAACATACTCCTGAGCACTCATGTTGCTTCAAATTTTTATGTGAGGGTCTGATACAATTTTAATGCCATCAACGGAAAAGACCAGATGATGAAAGTGCTTCTCAGCTTGTGCACAGATGATGATGGTGATGCAGCAGAACTGGCTGGCAGTGGCAGGTTGTTTCCCTAGCTAAAGAGTCACAGCTTTTTCTATGTGCTCCTCATGCATGTTCAGAAGTTCTGCATTCACAATACTTGCCACTCATGGCTGTAGGCCTTCTCTTTGCAAGAAAAGAAGCTAGGCTGTTCTAATAATGAGATATTTTAAAGAAAGATGACTTGCTGGGGGCACATAGCATTATCACTGAACCAACTGCTTCAAAATGTATGTCAGGTATCTAAATTAGTTATAACGCTGTTTTAAGGTTTGATATTAGGAAAGAAATTAGATTCTTTAAATTTACCTTCTGAATTTTGAGCCACTTACTCCTCATGTTTTCAAGCTTTTGCTCATAACCAAATCATCCATTTCTGAAAAATTCTTACATCACCACAGGACCACAGCAGCTAACTTTACGATGGCTAAGCCACACTGACAGAGCAGGGTGAGCACACTGACTGTGCTCACAGAAACAATGGACACACCAAAACTTAGCTTTCCAGCATTCTCTTCATCGTATGAATTTGTTTCACCTGGAGATTGCTGGTTTGAATGAAATGTCTCTATTCTCACACAATTGATCTACCCCATTTTAGCAGGATGTCAAAGGAAAAAGCCAGCTCATGATGTCACAGGGAAAAAAATGACTGTTTTGGCTCCTGGACAAATGACATAGACAATGGAACCATGTTTATTTATGGAACCTACATAGAAGAAGGCTGAGGGTAGATCTGACTGCAGTCTTCCACACTCAGAAAGGAATTAGAGTGAAGACAGAGTCAAACTTCTCAAATGGACACAGAAAAAAAAAATACAATGACCACAATTTGCAACAAGGTTAATTCAGATAATGGAAAAGTTTTCACAGTGAGAGTACTCAGGTGCTAGAACAAGTTGTTGTGGCCTTTCCTCCTCAGAGATGTTCAAAATTTGACTGAACCTCTCTCTGAGAAAACTGCTTTGGCTTTTGAGCAAAAGGTTGGATCAGCTGACCTCCATGAGTCCCTTCCAACCTGTGTTCTCCATGGCTCTGTGACAGGCACAGCACAACTTGTCACACAGCTCACACGCACACGAGGAGCAGTGACACAGCCAACAGACACACCTGGTGATGATCACTTAGCACATCAGCTTACACCAGGACATCGGTGCTCAAATTCCTTTGTAATGCCCAGTTTTTCTACGCTCCCTTACCCTTCCACTGTACAAGTTCTTGCTCAAACCATCTTCTACTTGTTCTGCTACATGCTTGTAAAGACTTTGGATTTCTGCTTCTTAGGATTTCTTGGAACTCTTCCAGGGAATCACCTAGGAGGGCTTTGGGCAGATGGTATCCATCTTCCCTTCAAATCAAAATCAAGAGGTGATGGTTTCCACCTGAATGTGATAAATAGGAAACTTTCAGGATACAATGGTAATGAGAACCTGCAGCAGACATAAGACCAGTAAAATCTGCAATTAATATGGAAATTATTTACCCTCCTGCTACTTACACCCCACTGTTGGTCCACAAGCATTAACATGTCCCGTTAATCACAGACTTATTGTCTTATATTTGCTGTTGAAGTTTGCTGAGTTTATTTCAGACCTGAAGAACAGATGTGGTGGTGGCTCGGTTGCCAGCATATTGCCCTGATCCACTTCCTGTGAAAACAGAGTAGGATACACACAGTCTCCGAGAGGCTACTTTCCCAGCAGTTGTCCATCTCTCCAGAGAGACACACGAGTGCCTTATACATGACAGTACAAATAAGTCTGAATTTGTCTGCTGGAAGCACTATATCACTTCACTTCCTGGATCTAGAATCCTGCTTTTTTTTCTTCCAGAGTTAACTGAAACCACCTCAGTTTCAGAACATTTCCAAATCCTGGTCTTGAACAGGAGTGGGCTTTAAGTCAAGCCTTTCACATACTACTATTCAAAATACCATCGTACTGGTATTTTCAGCCTCTAGTTGTTTCTTTGACAAATTAGATGCAACAAACTCACCTTAACATAAACGTAATTCCAGACCAATTTTAAATTTGCTGAAAGGTGATTCTTACAGTTAAGATCTCCAGAAATACTAATAAGTAGCTTCTGAACCTATAAAATGAATACTTGCCTCTTTGACTTTTTTTAGCAGGATGACCTCTGAAATATGCTTTTCCTCTAAAGTCTGTGTCCTGGGGGCTATTATAGTTCTTTGTTTTGTTCTTCTGGTTGCTTCCCCGCCCCCTCCCCCTTACCCCTCTGGGAACATTAGAGAGGCAAACTTCACCAACCTTATCTTTTGTCTGACAAGCACTATTCATGAAACAATTCAAAAGACACAGACATCAACTGAATTAACAAGTAGACATACTATTGTTACATTCCAATGTTATTTTCAACCACTGCATGGTGGATCTAGTGGAAATCATAAAGAATGTCTTAAAAAGCAAGGTTGGGCATCTAGGCACTCCATTCAGAACAAAAGTTTCATGCTTGCCTGTAACTGCTTTTGCTTCAATGAGTTTCCCTTCTAGGTAGTTTTCTAGTAGCAGTTTAACTTCCCAGGCTTAATCTGAGAGCTTTATGCCATTTGGATTTTGGTCAGAAAGTTTGTCGAAGAATAGATTCATTATCTGTCTCTCCAAGAGCAAAAACGAACGAACCATTATTTCCTTTGTGACCACTTGTTAGATTTATTAAACTGAACATGTGCTATGCCTTTGTGCTTTTGGAAGAGCTAATTTCTGACCTAGTTGTGGGTTGCTCTAGCCACAGTATTTAAATGGCCTATTTTCCTGTCCCAGTTTCCCTTTCTCAATCTTCAGTGCTCCACTTCAATGAAAATAAGTAAATAATAAATAAAAAGGAAAAAAAATGTTGTACGTTTTTTCTTCTCTGCAGAGAAGAACCTCCAATCCAAACAACGCAGACAAGTGTATTCTGTGTGGCAGACTTGTCTCTCCATCATGTCTGGCTTGTAATGATCATCAACATGAAACACCACCACAACACCTTGTGTGTCAACCTGTAAGACAGGAAAGATCCACCCAACTGCTACGCCTACCCATGCCATTCTTCACTACTTGGTGCCAGAAAGGGCTTCTTTAAGGTGGAGGATGGGATGGCACAAGCCCAGTAGCACTGCTGGGAACTGGTTTTCTTCCAGGAAGCAGGGAGAATGTCATGCCTGCGTGCAAACACCATGGCACAATCAATTCATTACTAACACATCGGGAAACAACTGGGGGATATCCACAGGATATTTGTGCTGAATTTAAAAAAAAAAAATCTCAATTGTTACTACAGATAACATTTTAAGTATATGTTTTATTGACTCCATATGTTCAGTCATCGGTTCCTGACGACTAAGGTGATTAAGTAACATGACTCAGTAACTGAGGTAGTTCAGGTGACTGAGATGACTCAGATTTCCTTGTTCAGTGACACAAGAAATGACTGGGCATTGGAAACCCTACATCCATTGACAGCATCCATTGAGAGACATGGTAGATGATAAACAGAATTTTACTTCACTGACTTTGTAGGCATCAAATTTCGGACACATTTAACTGGCCCACAGACAGGAACATGCTTTAATGGTAGGATAAGCCCTTTATTGACTTCAGATTAAGACAGCTGAAACACTGTCCCTTTGTGTGTATACATCACTCTCCTCAAGACTAACATCTAAATATGTCAGCTGCACACAATAAATACTACTCACTGAAACACCTGGCTTTTGTTAACCCTGTTTTGTCCCTCCCTGATTTTGATGCGCATGAGAGACTTCATACAAATAACAGGGGAAGAAAAACGACTTTGCAAGACAAAGAGTGAAATAAAATACTTACAGTGCTGTCAACAACTCATTGTAAACCTGGGAAAAATAAAGCGATAAAAATCAATTTCTGCAAACAACGTTTCAGTCATAGCGTTTCAGACACTCCATAGGAGTAAAGAGAAAGACAGAAGGTCTTAATTTTAAGACAATGTATATATTTTAGGAGAATTTTGTATGTGTATATGCTTGACCCTTTACATTTCAAGTTTGTGCTTCAGAAGTGACACAGAGCTTGAGATTTCAGGCACGTGATAAATAACAGAAACCAGTAGCAATCATGGGGTCTCAGCCTGCAGAAACAGAGGAGATTTGCCTACAGGCTGAGTTTGCCTTCACACTGTTTTGGCAGAAGGCGTGATGTAGAAAACCTAAAAACAATCCAGCTGATGTGAGTTTACAGGAAAATGAAGAGTAAACCACCCAAAGGGCTTCATTTGAAGCTTTTCAGACCAATAAGAAGTGTGCTGGCATTGAGCACCAGTAACTCTGTGTTTTTGCTCTCCTTTTCCTTTGCAGGAGCATTTACTTTTTCTACTGTCTTGTAAGTGCATGTTAGCAGGATTATAAGTGCCCAGTGTACCCTCCCCCCCATCGCATTTTCCCATGAAAGAAAGACTAATTCATGCTGTTTGGAGCTCCTCCTGTTGCGAGCAGTGCCATTGAAGCACACAAAAGAAGGGCAGGAAAACAAAGACTGTGCAAGGAAGCGAAGAATAAGCATCAGGAAAAAAAGTGAAGGAAGAAAAGGAGAGGTGTATTCTTCTCTTGGTTATGTCTGGCAGCTCTGGATTTTTGTAACAGATGGGAGGGCAGAATTTATCCCTTACAAAGGCTGAGAAGACAAATACCCTAGGACCCTCACTTGGACCAGCTATTTAAATAATCTTAAAAAAGTCAAATAAACACTACCTACTTCCCTACAAAGGGGAAAAGATTTCCCTCCAACTCCAGAGAGCTTTTTCATAACTAAAAAATTATAATTAGCTGTTTAAAAGATGTAAGCCAATTTAGTTCTAGCCAGAATACAAGCTAAGTCCTGAAGCCTGATGTGGAATGGGAGCACAGACATACCCCTAACCAGCACCAGAAATTACAGCAGTCAGCACGGCCAACTGCTGTATCAGCAGATTATTCTATGTTTTTACTGTAACTTGTGAACAAAATTGGAAAGGAGAGGGAGAACTAGACCCCTGCTACAGTAATTAATTTGTCACAGTTCTATTTACTTAATTGGAGCCTTTGATTGCTTATACCAGCTGAACTGTGCCCCAGAGTTTATGGTCAGAGATGGGTGTGAACCGAGTTGCATTAGACATGGTTAGATTCCTGCCTGAAGCAGAAAACATATAAGAGGTACTTCCTACTCACAAAGTAGGTGGGTGCCTTAGTAAGAAAGTGAAGGTACATCTTTTAATAATTAATAGTGAAAGAGATCTCCTAAGACTAAGGGCAGTGGATGATGATATTGAATAATTCAGCACTATAACCAAAGGAACAATGGCACAGTAACTTTAGATGTGAGCATTTGTAACAAAGTCCAACATTTGAAGCTGATGGCTTCTTACGTTCCGGGAAGGGTATACATTTAGGATACTCTTTCCAATCGAGTGGACATCAAACAATTTCTGATACTGGTCTTTACAGCAAAATTAAAAGCAGCTGGTAAAATTGCACTGAACCAAACAACTTTATACTGGTTTTTTGCTCAACCAGACTTGGGCCCAAAAGATGAGCAGCGTGGACCAGTAAAGGCAGTCGCTCCAGTCAGTAAGTCTGCATTCCCAACAGGCCAAATTAGCCACAACATCAAGTCATTTTAATTATCAAGGGAAAAAACCCTCAACAAACCAACAGATATTTAACTCCTCCTGTCTCTTCACAAAACTCCAGCAGCCAGGATAGTCTGTGCCTGTTAAGTTTAGAAACAAACATACATAAAGCTTCAGCAGCTGTCGAGCATTCAGATTTAATTTGTGGTCACAAATATTGGAGAATTTTAATCTGTTGCCTGTCTAGCAGCTGAGAGGTAGATACACAGCAGTAAAAAAGTGACGAGAGTCTTTGCTATTGCATGAGAAGAAAAATGTGTATTATATTTAATTGCAGAAGTCTGGCAGAACATCAAAGAGCATTGTAAAAATATGTTTAAAATTAAAAAAGAAAAACAAAAGATCTGAGTGACAGACTAGGAAAGACAAAGCATGCTCCTGTTCAACCTCCTCTGCATCACTGCTGGCAAGGATTATTCGCCTGCTGGGGCTTCCCTTAGCAGACGAAGGCCAGCCAAATGACGGAAAACAAAACGCTTTTGGAATTTCCTCCTTGAACTGTTTTGATGACAAGTTTCTATTAAGAATTGTTGTGAATTCATCAGAAAGTAGACGCAGCTTCCTCTGCTTACTAGGGACTGACCATCCCAACTTCTTCTCTGGCACCAAACCCTGATGAAGTACAACCACTGTGCAACGTACCCTTACAGACAGGGAGGAACATGTGTCTCCTTGTCCCTTTGTGAATCCCAGCAAAAAAGGTAAGAAACTATTTTGGACGCTGATCCTGCAGCACATGTCCACTGGCACTTGCTAGATTTATTGTAGTTATAAAGAATCAGTCAGCAGAGTCCAGCCTGTGGCGACTGTGAAGACAGGATTTTAGACGGTTCCAGCAACCCGGGACACCACTCAAACCAGTCAAAAACACTAATAACAACTCGGTCCTGAGTAACAGGAAATTACTGATTAGAGGGTTTTGTAAAATGAAGTAATTTGAAGTGAAAACATTGAACCCTCAAACTAAGGAAATGTACAGATGCAAGCATATAACGAGGCACAGTGGAAACACATGACTTAGTAAAAAAAAAACAAACAAAAACCAAAATGTTAAAAACAGGGGCCAGCTGGCAGTGGTAGTGCTGGGCTGATAGCTGGACGTCCTAATCTTAAACGTCTTAACCTTGATGACCCTGTCATTAGCCGGTAAAACCAACACCCCTCCCAACACCTCCCCGGCCTGCACCAGTGAATCTCGGGTCGCGTCCCGGGGATTCCGCAGGACACCCATCGCAGGGAGGGACGGACAGACGGGCGGGGGCACGGCCGGCCCCACCCCGGCGGGGCGCGGGGGGCGACGCCCGGGCGCGTGGCGTCACAATAGCGGGGAGGACGTGGAGCCATCCCCGCCCCGCTGGGAGAGCGGCCCTGCAGAACACGGCCCAGGGAAAAAGCTCCCCGGCCACCGTCCCTGGACACCAGCCCTGGGCACGAGCCCTGAAACGGGGGGAGAGGGGGGCGGCGTGACGTCACAGTCGCTCATTTACATACAGTTACCTTTGCGCCCGGCGGCGGCCAATCAGCGGGCGCCGCTCACCTGCTGCGGCCGCACCCGCGCGCGGTGGGGGCGGGGCTGGGGCCTCCGGCGGCGGCGGCGGCGGCTGCGGCGGGATCGGTGGCGATGGCGTGCGGGGGGTTCGGCTGCTCCAAGAACTGCCTGTGCNCGGCCGCCACCGGGCCGCGGCCATTCGGTGTCCGGAGGATGGAGCTGGGGGGGTGAGGGAGTGGCAGCGCGGAGGCCGAGCTTTGTCACCGCGCGGACGTGGCTCTTGGGGATCAAAATCCAGCGCGGCCCGGGAGCGCTGCCCGCCCAGGGCGGGTGTTTGTGTGTGTTCATCCCTTGGAAAAAGCGTTCCTGGGGCCTTTTTCCTGCCTCTGGAAAGGGCGCTGCACCAATCCAGGCAGGGCAGGGTTTGTGGTGGTGTTCTCCAGCCGCGGTGAGTGCGGTGCGGTCGGTGAGCAGGGCCCAGCTGTCCCCGGGATGGACCGGGCAGCGACAGAGCTTCGGGCGGTGGGAAGAGGTCGTGTGTTAAACCGAAGTAATTGACGGGCGGGAGCTCCGGGCAGGTGCCTGGCATGTTGGAGGACCTGTTTTCAACAAAAAGCGGTAAAATCTCCAATCGAGGTACAGCTGTGGGGGCTTTTTTCCTCACTGTGTATTTTTAAATGACACAGAAATAGCAAGAAACAGAAGTGAGTGTAATGGCTTTCTCTCGCAGCACATCTGGGGAGGTAGTGTGACCTCTGATGTTCCAAGTGGACAGCTGTGCTCGGGGATGACTTTGGGCAGAATGAAATTGGGGTCAGCGGGAAGCGCCGCCTGGTCTCCGCTGGAGGCAGGAGGGGAGGGGAGGGTGGACGGGTCTGGAGCTGTTCCTCAGAACGAACAGTTCCCGGGGCTGGTGGTTGCTGGACCCGATGGTGGTACTCAGGTAGGGCCGGAATGGATGTGGAAGTGCTTGTGCTGAAGCCGTGGTCGTGGTCGTCACTCCTTGGAGTGTGAGTGCAGAGTGTCCCTGAAAAAGGTCTCTGGAGTGTGCTTAGGAAGCCCAGCCCACCCACTGTGAAGGTCAACTGGAAATCCTTTGGTGCCTTGTGCTGCCCATGCTATTCCCAGCCGGAAAAAAGGTGAGCCGGTAGGCATTGCCTGGCCTGCTAGTTGGAGGTAAGCTTAGTGTATGTAGGCTGTCATGATTGCAGCTAAGTCAGAATCATAGAGTAGCCTAGATTGAAAGGGACCCCTAAAGGTCATTGTGATCGACTTTTTGTGGGGTTTTCCGGTCCCAGCAGGTGGTTTATGGTTGGATTGTCCCATCCCAATTTCACTTTTCAGCCAACCAGAGATTGATGCAAGACTTCCTTGGTTATTATTGTTACTATTCCTTGAGTGACACAAGAGTGATGGAACTCTGGATCTTTCTCATACAGTGTGTGCAGAAACCTCATTGTGATGTCATGTGGTCAGCTGGTGGTTTTTTTCAAAAGACCCCACACTTATTCCTACAGCCATATATTAACCAGGAGTAAGGAGTCTGGTTGGTGTTCTGGGCATATTTGGCCTCAGCAAGGGTGGGTTGATCTCTGGGACCTCTGTAGTTCTGTCTCTGATACCTGTAACCTTAAACTTGCTCTGATGTCTCCTCGATTAGAATTTACTTTGTGGGTGTCACTTGTTCTGTCACTTGATCTGTGCAGAACTCATGTTTTTGATGAAGAGAAGGAATGATAACTTTGGTAGTTACTAAGAATATCCAGTTGTTATTGCTGGGCTTGTTTATTTATTTATTTATTTGTACAAGTTACAAGATTAATGCTTTTAAATTCAGAGTTGCAGAAATAACGTTTAAGTTGCTTAGTGGGCCCGGTGGAGCTCATCTAGTAAAATGTGTGGCCTTCTCTGTTCCTTGGTTAGACAGGAACCTGATAAATACAAGACTTGGGTTACAACAGCACAGTGAATGATGGGCTCATTTGCTCTTATATGGAGAAAAAAATACAGGAGATAATCAGAGAAATAACATCATCTTTTTAAACAATGTTAATGCATTATAAGTGGTGAGAAGAGAGTGGTGAGAGTAAAAAGAGACAGGTGACACTTCTTGAATGTTTTTGTAGCCTGCATTGATGACATGCTTGGAATAAATTAGCCCTCAGAACTGTATATTGGGGGTTACAGCTTATATTAGGCTTTTCTTTAAAACACTCCTAGGATAGGATATTATATTGGAGCTGTATTTTTTTAAGTGCTGTTTTGTTTTGCTTTTTATAGTAGTACACCAACAAAAATAAATGTCCTGGCAGTAATAAACCAGTTACTGGTTTAAGGCAAGAAACCAGAAACCCAGTAACCTAATGGCTCACTTAATGTTCTTTTCAGATATTACTTTGCTGATGACTGTGGATTAAGTTAATGTCCTTAGTCCCTGATTCTATTTTAAAATTTATTTTATATGAGTAATTCTGGCATCTATGCTGAGTCTTGCTGACTTCATTGTGGTTCCTTATGGGTAGAGAAAGAATGGAGAAAAATAATTGAGCCTATTTTTTGACTCTGTGCAGATAATGACGTGTATTGCTGGAATAAAGCCTTATGTGGAAGAACCGTCTGTATACAAGGACCTTTTAGATAATAGTTTTGTCTTTATTTATTCATATCTGCATTTCCCATCAAATGGCAGATTTGTACAAATTGTTTGAAATGTCCATCTGCAGAATTAATCCAAATTCAAGGATGTATTTGTAGCTTGAGACTTCTAATCTTCCAGCTGTGAGAACCCTAAATGCTCACTTTAAGCAGATATGTGCTCACTTTAACCAGACAAGGATTTCCTTTACTGGACAATGTTCCTTCCAAGGAAGTCTTCAGTAATTGTGTTAAAGTGCAAAGAGTTGATAGCTTATTTCAAATCAGATTTTCAGAGAGGAAAGGGAAATGCCAACGTCCTAACTAGTGGTGAAATACTGAAGTGGAAGGTGGATCACAAGATTAAATATTTAAATTAAAAAAACCCCAGACTGACAGATCATTTGAATGGTGTGTGCTAGTTTTGTCACCCAAGCAAGTGATTAATTATTGCTGCAGCAGCCAACATGAAATGTCTGCTGTCAGTATGTAAACATCTTACATTTGTTTTGAAGAGCAGATTTTTAGTTTTTCTTACACTTAGGGCAGCCATTTGATTTAAAGTAAAAAAAATGGTACTTTTACCATTAGAAGGATTTTTTAGTAGCACAAAGTTCATCTCCCAAAAGCATCCATATTTCCTCTTAACACTAGAATGTTCCATATCAAAGGAATTTACTTTCTATATTACTTTTCTCTCTGAACTTCTTTTCTTGTTTGCCTATTAAATGTCCTGGGTTTTGCATCCATTTTCAAAGCATTGTGCTTGAAAGTTTGTTTTTTAATACTTTTTTTTTTTCTCCTGTCACTGCCTCTTTTCTCTGGGAGCCATAATTATTCAAAGTGCATTTGTACTCTCTGCCCACTCTATCGAAATTGCTTTGCCTGTATTATGGCAATATGCAAAGAGGAGCATAGAAGTTCCCAGATTTGGACAATGTATGCTTGGCATCATAGAATGTTTGGGGTTGGAAGGGACCCTAAAAAATCATGCAGGTCCAAACCCCCTGCCATGGGCAGGGACACCTCCCACTAGACCAGGTTGTCCAAAGCCCTGTCTGTCCAACCTGGCCTTAAAGGTTCTGGCAGAGTTTTTAATTCACGTGCTTGTTTTGTAATGTGTGTTTGATGTGCAGAGTTCCTGACGCAGAAGAGTGACCATATTGCATCTTCCATGCAAATGTGCCTCCTCCATCTTCTTGCTACATTGGGGAAACCTGGTGATAGGAGGCAGGGTGAGCATCTGGATTTTCCTAAGGAAAGGGAGTGTGTCTCTCTTCCATGTTCTCTGATAATTTCTGACTGATGTGGTGGCTGTGTGGAGCCAGGTAGGAGCAGACAGGAGTCAGAGAAACACAGCTTTGTTTTGGTTTGTGTACGTTTCCTTTCACAGCTGTAAGAAGTCAGTGGGCTGCTGTTTGTTCTCATGGTCTCTGTCAGCAGGAGTGCAGCAGCAGGAGTTTGACCCAGCACCAGCCAGTGCTGTGCTGGTCTAGCTCATCATCATGACTGTATGCTCAGCAGATGGGACAGGGTGCCTTGGAGCCATTTCTGTCACTCTCAAGGACATTTTGAAGGCAACAGCAAAAGCTGTGCTGTCTTAACATGTAAATAAAACAGTGGTGCAGAAGCTCCCAGATGTCTGGCAAGGCAGATTAATGGTTTTTGTTCTCTTTGGCATTTTGGGAAGGTTTGTATGCTCACACTTGAGAACTCAGAGGACTACAGCAAAAATACAGATTTGTATCTGAAGATGCTTTGCCAGTGCTTGTGTCAATTTATTTCCAAAGTGGCATCATTTTGTGGTGGCATCTCAGAACTGAGTCGTGTGCTGGATTTGTAGGCCCAGGAGTGGGTTTCAATTTCTCACCTGTCTTGCACAGAGTGCACAGTGGCATTTAGAGCTTATGAAGGCAGCCTGTCTTTAGGGAAGGGGCGGGAGAAGGACAGGGCACTGAGGAGAAGGCAGTCTGCAGCGTGGTGTGTTGTGATACCACTCATCTTTTCAGCCATCCTGGTTGTGCAGATGGACACTTTAAAATGAACACAATTATTGAGAAGCCCTTTGAATGCGCTGTAGTATTCTTGAAGCTTTCCTCATTAGTTGTGTTCTTTGTGCTGTTGTTGTGTTGGGGGAGCTAAAAGTATGGAAGAAGGATCTGTGGGATCACCAGGCTTCATGAAAACATTTTGCAACCTCTTAAAAAGCAATGAAGAAACACACAAGCAAAAGTAAACATTTTAGGAGGCAGTTCTTCCTGCTATGTTGCAAAAAGCTTCCACTTCCAAAGACCAGGGAGTACGAAACAAGGGTTAAATCTCACTGACATTTTAGTGTGAAAGTGGTTCGTTACATGGCCAATAACATTAATAACTCTTTACTAGGCCTGAAACTAAAAGAACAGGCTTTTGTGATAAGAGTCAAGAATGCTGCCTTTCACATAAATTGCTTGTTCCACGCAATGTGTCTCAAGGCTGTTCAGTAACCAGACTACTGATAAGTCTTCATTTAAGTAAGTCATGTAAAGGTAGAAGATTTTGCTTTGTGTTAGAAATGTTTTGGAGATCCCCAGAGATTTCTTTTGCTTGCAATAAAGCTGAAGAAGTACTGTAAGGAGATAAAATTGTCTGCAGGTTGACTAGCTTGTAGCTGTGGTAGAAACCAATTTAACTTAGTCTTTACTTGCTAAATATGCACCACTATATACTGTTGTTAGCCTGTTGGTTTAATGTAGTGTTTTTAGATGAAGTGCAGGGAAACAGAATAATTGTCTTCTCCATTCCCTAATTGATTCTCTATGGCTGTGCAGGTTGGCCAAGTTGAAGGGGAGAGTGGTGGAAAAAGCTCGGCCTTCAATCTATGCGCCATTTGAGGTTTAAACTTTAAGCCCCCTTAAAAGTAGTGAAATATGAACTTCTGCATGGAGGGAGAAGTTTGGGAGGATGTGTTTCATCATCCGTGTAATCGCTCTGGTTTTAGTTCCTGTTCCATATCCAGCCTAACAGCTCTTCTGTAAACATTTCCATTGTAGGTACCAGTACAAATGCTGTATAATCTCTTTACCTGGGAATGTTGAGTCAGTATTTCACGAAATATAAATTCTGGAATGTGGTTTTTTACCATCTCCTCTTTGGACTGAGGCTGTAAGAAAGCAGTGGGAACACAAACTTGGACATGTGACTTCCTTCCTAGCCAGCAGTCTGAGCAAGTTTAAATGCCAAAAAGTTGCCAGTTAGTCAAAACAGCAGATTTACTGGTGGATTGCTGTTATAGGAAGGAGGAAGTGGTTTTAGCATTTGCATTGTTTCTCAGTGACATTGTCTAGAGAAATCATTTGTCAGTATCTTGGTTTCTTTTTGTGATCTAAACTATAAGCTTGTACATTGGTACACAAGGGGTATGTGTGAATACAAATGTTTTTCCCAGGAATGAGGGAAGTGAGCAGCTATGTGCACAAGTGAACTTGAATTTAAGGAATAGAGCAAATTAGGAGGTCTGTTAGAGAAACGATTGTTTTTGAAACATCTCTGAAATTCACGTGTGTATATATATATGTATATATGTGTATAAAAAAAAAAGGAAGTCACTGGGATTGAAGTCTGATCCATTACACTGGTCTTGAATTTACAAGTCTCTGAAATCTTCCCTGTAGAGATACTGACACTGGAGTACCATTTTCACTATTGACAATGGCCCTTAATTTTCTTTTTTTTTCTGGGATTTTTTTGCTCCAAGGAAGAAATATTCTTATCTCGTAGAGAAAACTACTGGTGTTCAGTTAGCACTATGTGCTGCCTGTAGGTTTATTCAGGATTTGCACTACCTATAGGTTGGTTCTGGCAAAGTATTTATGTAATTTCAAATTCATGAGTTTGTGTTGCATTATGCTAAGCATGTTTTTGGGTATGTGCTTCTTAAATAAGGTTGCAAGGGTTGTGTGTGTCACCTCTCCACACACTCACACACTTCACAGTATGTGCTTGTAGCATCATTCTGTACACAAATTACTCCAGTTTGAGATTATAAAATTCTTTTGCTCTTAATGCCTGTTGAATGCTATGTGAACATGCCTTAAGTGAGTCTGACCTTTCAAATCACTTGTGAGAACAAGACTTGTACTTGTTTTTGAAGCTGTATAAGTACTTCTGAAGAATCATTCATTGCTCTTACTGAGAGACTTTCTTACCTGCTAAGGAGGTGCTTTGTTGAAACAGGGCTTAGGAGCTATGTAGAGAGCTAGAAGATACAGACAGATCCTTGGGCAGTGCTAAATCCATCTTTCATCTGCCTGTTAGAACTTTGATTTTTGGTGTGAAGAGTGGCAGCTTCCATGGTGGAAGAGCTGGCTGTTGGTTGGAAGGGACTTTTTAGGGCTTATCAGTCCTGCCTCCTGCTCAGAGCAGCTGGTATAGTCTGTGGAGTCTTGTAAACCTCTGAGAACAGAATTATCAGCTTTCTGAGTAAGGCACCAAACCACCTTGCAGATGTTTCTAGTGTCCAGCCTGAACCTCTCAAGCTGTTACTTCTGATACCCAGAAGAGTTTGCTGCCATGGTTTTTGTCGTGTGTCTGCAGCTTCAGTTACTATTTGATTCTCCCTAGGCTGCCTCTTTGCCAGGCTGAACAAATTGAGCTCCATCAGCCGCTTCTCAAACATCATCCTCAAGTCCCCAGGCCATTTTGCTGACTCTTACCAGGTTCTCCACTTCCTTTTCAACCTGGAGGGCCTGAAGTAGAACACATTATTTGAGCTTCAGCCTCACCAGCATTGAGTTTCCTTTTGATTGCACTCATCTTGGTTTTCCTTATTTGCAGAGGGCTCACTTTTGGCTCGTACTCAGCCCGGCAACCAGTTCTGTATCAGTCAGGCTGTTGTTCAGCCAGGCTGATCCCAGGCTCCACTGAAGCATCCCAGGAGCAGAATTTTGCACCTCACAAGGTTCCTGTTTGCTAATTCCTTATGTTTGTCGAGGTCCATCAGTGGTCAATCACACTTCTCTATTCAGTATCACTCACAAATGTTCTGAGGATTCATTTTGTTTTATGCTCAGGTTGATGAATCTAGCTTTATGTTAGTAAATTCTTAGAGGTAAAATGGACTTTAACATGTACTTCAGTCTTGCAAAGATAATTCTGATTACTTGGAGGGCCTTCTGGTGCTGTGAAATGTGGTCTCAATGAGATAAAATGTGGCATTCAAAAGCTCCGTAGAGTCCTTTTTCCCTTATTTAATGGAAATACATGACCTTTTGGTGTGTGAAGCTTGGACATTGAGAATGGATATACTACTCATTTAAAGTAGGTCACTAATTTTATTTCAAGTATGTTTTACTATGAAGTCGTAGCAGATTCACTTTTAGAAATACTGCATTTAAACCCTTTCATGTCACACCACTAGAATAAACACTTTTGAGTAGTCATTTTCAGAGGCTAAACAGTGCCTAACACTATGAGCCTTGCATTGTTTTACAGACTTGTAAAATCTTTTCTCAAAACAGCTTGAGTTATTTTTCCAGTGTGTGTGCATTTAACTGTAGTTTGTCACCTTATGGCACTGTAAAACTATATCTGGAGTTACTGCTCAACAATCATCCCCTTCTGAACCTGAAGATAAAGGAATAACCATAATTTTGTCTTCCAGTCAACATGCAGAGGAGTCAGGAACTTAATACTGAGTCTGTTCCTGGAATGGTTTGTAAACCTGCAGTCTCCATTTCAGTTTTGAAACACAGAGTCAATTTTCCATGAGTTCAAGTCGCAAGGCAGGTGTAACCAATAGTGATTTTGATCTAAATTTTCACAAAGTTTGTCAACCAGAGCCCAGTAGCACAAATTTGTGGTCGCAATGAATTTCCAGATGTTTGAAGAAATCGGGCAATGGACAGCTTTGTGAAGTGAAAAGAGAAAATACAGGATTGGTATTATCGAGGTAGCACCTGAAAATGAGACTAATGGCTCTAAATCTTGAATGTGATCCAAAGGAAAACTAAATATTTGATGTTATTTTATTTTTGAAGCCATTCAACTGATTCCTGAATATTTGGGGTTCAATAATGAGTTTAAAAACTGGAGATTTTTTTTTTTTTCACTTGAAAACCAGAGCTGGTCTTGATTCAGTGACTGTTTCTACCAGAAAGGGATTTCATGCCAGGGGGTCTTGGTAGCGATTTCTAGTGTCTGTCAACTAATTTCATGCACATATCATCAGATCACTATGAGATGAGATGATAACAGCAGCAAGAAGTAACTGGTACCCTGCAGCTCATGCCCTGCATTTATCCAGTAGGTGTTACAGGCACAGATTTTGTCTCCTCTAAGAATTTCAGCATTTTAGGAATAAAACTAATTTCATCTAATTGTTTTGAACCTCTTACGAAATGAACGAAGAACTGAAAAAATAAACATTTTTATTTCCTGGAGACATTGCTGGAAGTAAAGATTTGCACTCAGCTCAGATAGAAAACTGTTGGTGAAAAACATTAGGAACAAGGTTTCATCTGCCCTTTGTGGAATAAATTTGACGTTGCCTTTGAGATCTTCTTTTAACAGTTTGAAGAGCTGTGTAGTGGCAGTGCAAGATCAGTGCTTAGAGGTTGATGCAGAGCATGGGATGTTAGCCAGGATTTTTTGATTGGAAATTGAGTTACGGGATTTCTTTTGTTGCTTGTGTTTGCTGCCTATGTGGAAAAATAAATCTTGCCAGTGAAATGAGACAATGAAATACAGTGGGTGGGCACAGATCACAACAGGTAGGTCTTGCATTTAACTGTCTGATTAGCAAGGCTAATTTTTAGTGTACTAACATCCGGAAGTTTATAGCTTTGTGCAGAAGGGATTCAGAAAATTTGTATCAGAGCCAAGGCATTTTGTTTCTTTTATTCCTCCCTCTGTAATTCTGATTCCTGACACCTTGGCCTGTTGTTTTGGTTTTAAAGAAACTTGTTAATCAAGAGGAAGATAAATATGAAATACTCCTAAAACTCTGCTGTTGTTGAAGAATTCTTTTAAATTTTATCTTGTTTTTTTTTGTCTTATGTGTTGAGAGAAGTGTAGGTATGACAAATATCCCTCTTTTGTTCTTGCAGGCCCTTAAATTTCTTGTGTGGATTACTGGCTTTTGATAAAAAGTTTTTTGAGATGCGTTCCTCTGTGAATACAAAAAAACACCCACTGTGTTTTGATCTTGATGAGCATCCTGACTTGTTTTACTAGGTTTCTTGATGGTAGCTTAGATTTCCATGTTTCAAAAGCAGCATTTCATAGGTCAGTCTTCTAAAATGTACTTAAATTGAAAAAAATATGCGGATGTCTTTGTCATTAAAGCCAACACAAATGCCCAGCTGCAGGGTAAGTATACTGCAATGATAAATTGGAAATTACCTTTTTTTTTCTTTAAGTCCTTTTCCCACACCTCTAGGTCAGCAGTAAAATGTCATGAGATGCCTTTTTTGAATGGAAACTAGTGAGCCAGTGTAAGTACTTGCTCTATATCTGTTGTCAGATACAGCCGAGTAGCTTGACTACAGTACGCACCTACTGTTTTATTTTGTGGCTTTTTGTTTGTTTTTTTTTAAGTGATAAAACTTCTGCATATTATTTGGGGAGGTCAGAGTTTCAGAAAGTTAAAACTTGTGTGTTGAATGGGTGTTATTTAACAGAGACTATAATGAACAATGTGTTGCGCACAGGTCTGTTTCAAAACAGAGAGTGTTTGGGCATCGTGTATTGAACATCTGGGTTGGCTTTGTCTGCTGCCTCCCTGCTGCTGGACCTCAGCACAGATTTCTCTTCAGCTTTTCATGTTGCTTTTTTTTTTTTTCAGTTCAGTGTTTTTTGGCATGGAAACAGGAAAGGCTGGAGCTTCCTGCCCATATAAACATGAAATCCCAGTGAGCTGCCTGCCTTCCCTGAATACCATCTTTAAAAGGAAGGAAACAACTTAAGTGTTTTGAGTATCAAAATAGGATTGAGTCAATAGTAGACCTATTTTCTTGAAGAAATATGTAGCAGAGACAGGGCACCTTTATTGTTTTACTGTCTGAGGTCCTTGAGATCCAGATCTAAAAAGTATTTTTTTGTGACCACGTGTTACATCATCAACTGTGTAGAAACTTCTCTAGTTAATTAGTACAGCTGTATACCTGATTACAGTAAGTTTCAGCAAAGTGCACTTTTTTACACGTTCAGAACTGTAGAATGTGTATTCCATTTTCTTTAAATACACTGCCTCAGTTTCCCAAAACATTTGGAATTTTCATTCTTATTCCATTCTGTGAATTAAAGCCAATGAGTTTTAGCTTGTCAATTATTTTATACACCATGGTTTAGTGTCTCCAGTCAGTCACAGATAATCGACCTACAAGTCAAGCTGTGTTGCACTAAGTTGTAACAGTCCCACATTGATAGTATTGAAGAACATGTGTGCCTTAAAACATGTGGAATTGAAATGACCTCCACAATGAAGTGGAGGATTGGTTTGTTTAGGGTTGTGCTTCTTCTCTTTGCAAAGGAAAGAAAAATTGTACCTTTCTGCTAACAACAAACAGTGTAAAAAATGTATCTGTGTATAGGAGCCTGTTTTTAATATGCAGACTAACTTTGTTTTCTCTTCCCTCCAGCTGGTGAGCCTACTGCTGATTGGAATTGCAGCATGGGGAATTGGCTTTGGCCTCATCTCTAGTTTCCGAGTTGTTGGAGTGGTAATTGCAGTAGGAGTTTTCCTCTTCTTCATTGCCTTAGTTGGACTGATTGGTGCAGTGAAACATCATCAGGTGTTGCTGTTCTTTGTATCCTTCTGATGCATTGCATCGAGTGCAGCTTCTGGCAGGTCCAAGCCTTGTGAACAACCTGCTCTGTCAGCTGGGACTGGTGGGACTGGTGCTTCACAAACGGAACAGAAATTCACAATCTCACTTTGGTCAAGTACAGTCTAGATTAGACTTCCTTCCTGTTTAACTTACTTCAGCTTCCTTTTCTTCTCCCTTGTTTGTGCTCTGAAGATAGTATTCACACATTTTAACTTTTTGACAGCTTTTTGTGGTGTCTGACTGTGTCACAGGTGCCTCTTGCTGTGTGCTCAGCCCTACACAGAGGGCCCAAGTGTGTGAGCTATTAATGTTTAACGTTTGCAGTCTATGAAAAAGTACTGACCTCTACTTTACAAACAGCTTAATTGTGTGAAGCAAGTACCTGCCTCTGTGCACAGCAACCAAGTTGTGAAGGTAGTCCCCAACCTTCAAAATGTCATCTTTGATAGCAAAGTTTATTCATTTTGTTTGATACTATTTTCAGATGGATGCATTAGTACAAAGGTGTGTGAGGCTGTGTTCCAAGAGCAACTCAGCTTTTTTTATTTTAAATCTAGGCTAAAGTTGTTTTTTGTAATTAATCACAAGACTATATAATAAAAATATTATGAATATGCAAGACCAGAAAAATATTTTCTTTACTACTTTATTTAAATGAAATATTTTGAAATGAGAGCATGAGACCCTAAAGCTGGGGAACTTTTCTGTAGATTTTCCTCTTGAAGCTCCTTTTGTTGACCTTTCTGCTCGTGTTTTCTTGCTAGGCAAGAAATCCCTAACCCGGAAATACTGTGTATGATAGTAGCTAAAAAGAGATGATAGATGGTGATTGAGTTCTGGGAACATTATTTAGGTCATCTCTTCTGCATCCAGTCAGAATTTGTTTCTATAGTTCTTTTATTTCAACTATTACCCAGTGAAATAATAAGTACCATTAGGTGGATGTGTTATAAAGGCAAAACTAATTTGAGAAAATACCCTTAACTACTGTTCCCAGTACATGATTATTCTTCTGCTAGTCTTTATTGTCCAGTTTTCTGTCTCCTGTGCCTGTTTGGCGCTAAACAAGGAACAGCAGGTAAGAAAAGTTTACTGACTTCTCAGTTAATCTATAATATGATACTACAAATATGTATGTAGACAGGCACACGTATTTGTATATAGTCTTTCACAAAATGGGGAGAACATTTATCCTGTTAAGGACTAGACCTTGGCCAGTGCTTGGCTCTAGTAGCTAGAATGAAATACATCCTGGTCCTGAAATGACTTTCAGATGATGTGTTTGGTCATTTTGGGTTTTTGTTTGTTTGTTTGTTTTTCCAATTGATTTGTTTTTAAGCTTTTTAGATTTATGGTCATAGGTGTGGCAGCATGGTATCTTAAGTATTATCAAGTGTTCAGCAATTTAAGATAAGCTGATGAAATCTACAGTAATACAATGTGAAGGCAATAAAGCCACTTAATTGTTCTTGTATAACTGAAAAATTTGTAACTACATTAGGAACAGAGGTGACCCTTCTGTGTGAAACAGTCTTCATGTGGTATGAGACTTAATTCTCACTGCATAAGAAGTGGGCAAAAGTACAGTGACTGAATAATCAGCTTTTTCATGTGAGCACACTTTCTATTTAGAGTCTGAGCAGTCCCAGCTAGATTTGTTGCATGTGCCATTCCTTGTGCTCTGGTTGGGTTTTGGAAAAACAAAGAAAATTAATTATAGCCATGAATGTGGAGCTTTTAGGTGCTGTTATTTCATTAGCTACACAGGCTGTTTGGACACTGAAATCACTCTTTAGTATATTAAGCCTCAATATCTGAAGGTTTTAGAGTATTACTAATTTGGCCTCATATATTGGCTTGCAATGCAGAACAGTTCAACTAATATAAATCTATATTTGCTTATGCCTTCTAGAGTGAACTTCTGGAGGTGGGATGGAATAATACCAACAGTGCAAGAACAGATATTGAGAGAAATCTGAATTGTTGTGGATTCAGATTTTTTAATCCGAACGAAACCTGCGCATCTGTAAGTTCTTCAAGTGTGAAAAACCGTAACATTTTCATGCTGTGTTTGTTTGAAAGTTGACAACTGTTTTCACAGCTACAGAAAGCAGTGTTTTAATAAATGTGTAAGGTGGTTGTTAAAGTGATGGTGAGCTTTTCTGTTAACTTACTGGAAAGACAATCACAGAGCACCCTGCAAAGGTTGTACTCTGTTGTCATTGATATCCTTGCTTTTTAGAGTCGTTTAAAACCACTGCAGTTGTCCACAGCTAGCAGTCTCTTCTAGAGCAAACTAGATGCTATCTATCAATGAAGTGTCACCAAAAATGGAGTGAAATTTTCTGTATCTGCCGCAGGATTGTTTTAGAACTCGTCAGTGTAAACCATGTGCACCGATAATAGAGGAATATTCTGGCATGGTGCTGAGATTTGTTGGAGGCATAGGACTTTTCTTCAGTTTCACAGAGGTGAGTAAGAGCTTAGAAAAGTCAGTGCTTTTCCCCCACCTTTAAGGCTTTGTTTTGTGAAACAATTTAGGGGGTTTGTTACAGGAAATCTCAGTTCTGTCTCAAGAGTGAAATAATTAATTAGGTCAGATTTTTCAAGGCTATGATCTTGCTGCCAAAAGGAAGACTTGTCTTCATTCAGCACTAGGACTTTTTGCAACTCTTTGTTATTTAGATAACAAACTGTGACATTCAAATGTGGTGCTGTAAAGTTTTAAGTTTTTCAGAAACTTAGTTACTCAGGCTTACTGTTTTCCAGCAGTAATAAAAAGAGTGCAGTTGCTTTACCTTGTTCCCTCTTCTTCCCACCTATTCCCCTCGTGCAGACACAGAGTGTTTGAGGATCTTTTTTTGGTGCCACCTGTAGAGCAAAGATAGAGTTGCAGGATGAGTGAATCGAAACAGCAGGTTAAAATAAAAAAGGTCTTTGACTCTGCTTTAGTACCATGATGATACATAACTTGCTTTATTGATTGGTGTATAAACATCCTCAGAGGAGGTCTTTTGTAACCCCATAGTGGAGCATGTGAAATAATCTTATTGCTGCTTAGTGAAGTTTTTGCAGTTTCTAGAAGGTTGTTAGGTACTAGAGCAACAAGAGAGATACTGTAATTTTAACAGAATCACTCCGATATCAGCTCTCAGTTTCTCTGCTAAAATATTGAAGTTTCTGGGATGGAGTGACATGATTGGGGGGGACATCAAGATTTGAAAATACATGGAAAAATAGCCTTATAGTTAAGTGGTAACTGTACAATGAAACAAATTGAAGGGTTTGTTTATCACTATACTAAAAATAGGTTTGTGAATATTTATTATTGGGGAAGGGGAAGAATAATTTATCTCTAGACATAACTATAGGTAATATTTTGTATTGCATTGTGGATACAGTGTTAGCTTTTGTGTTTAGTTCACTCTGTTGCTTGGTATGATTTTTTTTCTGATAAAGTATGTTCTTGTTTCTAATTAAGAAAGCTGGTGTGTGATTGTACAATTCTAGCAGCAGTAAAATATCCTAAACTTGCGTTTAAAACAAATTTTGTAAAACTGATAGAAGATGAGGTGGAGATGCTCTGCTTAATAATATTTTTGGTTTTTATTTTCAGATTCTGGGAGTCTGGTTGACTTACAGATACAGGAACCAAAAGGATCCCCGTGCAAACCCTAGTGCATTTCTTTGATAAGCTTATAAAGGACTGAATCTTTTCTCTGCACCATCTACTTAAAAATACTGATTCTCCATAGTTTGGTATTTCTCCATAATAGGAATTCTATATATACCCAAAATAAAATTTAATTTCCATAAGAAATGTGTAGTTTCATATTTAATTTCCACTATTTTTCTTACAAGAATCTTTATCTTAAAGTAGATGGGTGCATATAGCTGAGCAGAGTTGAACTTCTGGTTAAATCACTCTGTTGAGACTTTGTTAATTGATACAGTGAACTCTATACAGTGAGTTTTATAGCACTACTGGCTTATCTGGTG
Source organism: Serilophus lunatus (assembly GCA_013399895.1). Lineage (NCBI taxonomy): Eukaryota > Metazoa > Chordata > Aves > Passeriformes > Eurylaimidae > Serilophus > Serilophus lunatus. The sequence continues at coordinate 410,246 of VXBA01002668.1, forward strand.
TCAAAAAAACCCAGAAGTATTTTCTGCTGTATTTGTTGATTACAAAAATTCACATGAATGCTCATTAAAACGATAAAAATGTATGGTGGATGGTTGGGTATGATTTACTTAAGTTTTAGAATGAACTCTAGTAAACTTCTTTGTCTCTCACTTTCCTGTTAAGGTAAAAATAGAAGCTAAATATGTTATTTTCTGTAGTGCACATAAGTGTATGTTAATGACTACTGTAGCCTTCACCCCTTCCCTTCCCTGTTTGTTTTGGCTTTCTGGTAGCTTCAGAATTTTGTTGAGAATAAAAGTAATTTCAATGGATATTGTCACTACAAGAATAATGAATGAAGAAAACCAAGAGAATGTAATTTGCAGCTGATTAACTTGAAACTTTTTTTCCTTTGACAAGTGAATGAAGTTTGGTATTTGCACAATCAATGTCAGAGTCAATGTCTGTCATCTCTGATGTAAGAAACTTGATGCCTGGAACGTTGTTGTACAGTTACTTTTTTTAGATGGTGTAAAATTATTGTTGTAATAACTCAGCAGTGTATTTTTCTCTGTCATCCAGATAAGTGTTGATTTCATGAGAGATTGAATAATGTTTAAAAGAAGAAAGAATGACAAAAAGCTGGTTTCCAGTAGTTTGTTTTCTAGCAACAAAGAAAAGAATTCAAGTTAGAACGTCATGTTATCCATGTAGTCTGAGCTGAAGGAAAGCATGTTCCTACCTGTAAAAGAAGTGATGCATCAGCTGGGACAGCAGACATCTAATCAATCACCCAAGGTGCATAGTGTTGCATTTGTTTCTAATCTAATCACGCTGAACTGCAGGCCTGCACTCCACCTTTTCTTCATTCAGTTGCTGCTTCTGCTGTGGTAGGCAGCTGCTCTAGCCTTAAAGACCCCTGCAGAAAGAAAAGGGGAAGAGTATTTAAGCCCTCTGCAAGGAATACAGCACCTGAGCGAGGTGGAAAGGAAGCCAATGAGGGCAGACAGAAGTAGGTTCTCATGGTTTCCCATTACAGGGGAGGCGCCTCCTCACTCCTGCAGAGGAGTTAAAAAGAAGTTGAAACACATGCCCATCAGAGCATTTTCAGACTTTCACGGGCCAAGGGCTCCTGAAAAAGGAATTATCTCGAGGTTTTAAGGGGGAAGAGCAGAACCTGAATGCAGAGGGGTGTCAGGGACTTGCCAGAACTGCTTCTCTTCAGCCGTATCCGACTCTTCAGCATCCGCAGCCGGCGCCACCTCCTGGTGCCGCGCTGAGCTCCTGCCGGACCTGTCCCGCTTTGGGGTCTGGCTCCAGCACCTCCTTGGACATTCAGCATAAGAGCCAAGGCGTGTGCTGAAAGCCCTTAAGGGCCTTCAGAGTCACTGCGGTGTAATGCACGTGTTTACAGCACTTTTTCCTTCCCCATTGCTGTCCCTTTTAAAGAGCAAACCAGCCCTTCTCAATACGTGTCAAGAGGGCAGTGATGATGGCGTGGCTTTCTTTAGGAAACACTTAATTCTTCTGGTCTAGACAGGCTTTCTATTTTGTACCTCGCAGTAATAAATTCAAGGCGGAGTCATGGAGAAGGTTAATGAAGATTAAAGTAATACCATACTGCTGCTTCAATTTTGACTTTTTTCCTAATTATTTGGTAGTGCTTAGTTTTGGTTGGGTCTGGTTTCATAAATATGGTAGGTGATGTTGGAATGTAAATGTGCATCAGTGTGAAAATGCTGAAAATACCACCACTTCAGAAATCTCATGTCTCATAATGTGAATTTGTATTAGTAGTCAAAAGATGGATCAGTGGGATCATATGGTTTGATTAAAGTTTTTCTATCATATTAATAACACTTTGTGTCTTCAGAATTGTGATTACAAATGAACAGAACCACCCCCCCCAAAAAAAACAAACCTAACCACCCCCACAAACCTTGACATTCCTATTAGAGGTATGGATTCTGAAGACAATAAAGCACACTGAGTCTGACTTTGGTTTAGGGAGGAGAGGGTAGCCTCTCAGGAGAGGTCTGACTCACAAGTGGGTGTACAAGAAACACTGTACTGTTCTCATTGGAGCATGGCGCTAATAATGCCAAGCTCACAGGTTTGATCCCCCTACATGCAATTCGCTTAAGGGTTGGACTCGGTGATCCTTGTGGGGGTGAGTTCCAACTCAGAATATTCTGTGATTCCGTGATTCTGTGACATGCCAAAATAGAGCACTTAAAAAAATTATTTATACTTACTCTCGGTGGGTTTCGTAGTTGAAGTTTTCTTTGTTCATTGCTTTCTCTTCTTGAAAAAAAAAAAGTTTTCACTGTATAATATTGGGTCTTTTTTGTTTGTTTGTGTTTGTTTTCTAGAGAAGCCTTTTTATTTTTATCTGATTGCTTGAGAAGTGGACTTCATTGTAACCACATTTTCTAGAAGCTGTTTACAACAACTGAGTGTCAAAGTATTGGAGTGATTTAACTTGCAGCATTCATATTGCTTTCGTTAGATGTTTTTGATCTTAGTTGTGTTGAAGTGCTCTCTTAAAGTTTGTTATTCTGGAAAAATGCAGAAAGATATCTTGACTTTCTTCAAAACACCTATACATTTTTATCTTATAATTGTCTGTAAAGTAATAATTCTTCTGAATCTATATGGCAAAGTGAATGCAGTATCTGCTTCCTTTCATGTGAAAGAAACTATTACAAAAAGAAAAGCTTGCACAACTTAAAGTGATACTTGTAAAAGTGCACCTTAAAAGTGACAGCTGAAAAGTGAATAGGAATGTGCTAGAGATATTAACTTGCATTATTATTTTTAGGTCTAATTAGTTAAAGATTGAATGCTAATGGAATTCTGAAAAAATGTGAAAAATGTGTGCTTCAGGTTATCGACCTGTATTTGAGCAATTATTTCCCAAGTTTTCCAAAGAAATGGAAAGAGGATTTTATAGGTATCTCAGTTTGGCTCAGTGCCTCTGTAAACCTAAATAATCTGTATTTTAAAGAGCAGGATTAAATTGACCACTTATGTATTAAGATTCTTCAAAATTTGGCTAAGGTGAAAAGCAAATGACAAAAGCTTAGCCTTGACTGCAAAAAAATTATTTCGGTTTCAAAAATTAATTTCCTGTTGCTGGCAGGCTGAACTAGTTTGGATATTTGCATCTGTAGCGTGCAGACAAACCACTAGACCCTTGTAGGTTATGCCTTATATCCCTTTTCTGGATGTTATCCATAGAATCAGTACGTCTGCTGAAGAAAACTGCTACTTCAGTAGTGTTATGAAAACAGGATGGCACAGGAAGCTTTTGTTTTATGTCAGATACAGAGCTCTGGGGTTGAGTAGGTAATGATTTTGATAACCAGTTGCTTCAGCCTCCCTCTGTGCTGTCCCTCTGTTAAGTGATGTGACCACTTTTTTTTGCTTTTTGTTGCTCATAGCTACTTCTATGGAATATTTTTGCTCCTCATTGCATCTCTTTTTCCTCTGTCTTCTGGATGCTGCAATAGAAAGATATCTTCCTGAACTGCTGAAAATACTGGATTGCATGTCTGGGACCATTTCCAGGTACTACTTTAGACTTTCTGGTTGGTGGGGTTCACATAGCTCGGCAAAGACATATTAGAAGTATCTTTCTAATTTTGCTGAGAGATTTTGTTGAGCTGAAATCCTTGCTTTGGTCACTAGTCCTGCCCTCCCAAATGTTTTCCTCTTATAGTTCTCATCGTGGTAGTGGCAGAAATGGTAATAGTAGTGGTAAGAATGTAATTGCCAAAGAGCTGAGGAGATAATGCAGGTATGGTCCTGGGCAGAGTTTTTCTCACTGATGCTGCTGCTGAGTTCCCAGATATTTGGGGATGGAAAGTCTCCTTTTTGCCTAAGCGTCAATGTTGTGTGTACTGTGATGGTATTCATCTGCAGCATTTCTTTTAGTACTGACTTCTCTTGTCCTTGTGGGCTTGTAAATAAGCAATCACAAGCTGTAACGGTCATGAAAGCAGCCACATACTCAGTACAGTATCACTTTATTAATCATTTCAAGGCTTTACTGACATCTGATGTAAGCAGGGACCTTTTAAGGGAAGCAGTTTTATCTTAAATCACTTCAGAATGCAGCCAGTTTAAAAAAAAAAAGAAGGCCCACATGCAAGCAACTCCATCCTCTAGTCTCAAGAACTCTGGGAAAGATCTGCATTTTTTGTTAAGTATAAAGACAAGGCTGAAAACGAAAGGCTGGTGCTATGAGAAAATAAATGGAGATAAGGCAGACTGAGCAGTACAGAGCTGAGTTAGTTGCTGAAATTGGAGATAAAAAGCTGCTTTCCTCTTCTGGATTTTGCTGGATAGAGTTAATTATCTTCATAGTATCTTGTACAGTGCTGTGCTTTGGATTTGTGATCAAACTGGTGCTGGTAACACAAGGTGATTTTCTGTCATTGCTGACACGGACACAGTCAAAGTCTTTGCTACTCCTCAGACTGCCTTGCCAGCAAGTAGACTTGGACTGCAGGAGAAGTTGGGAAGGGACACAGCTGACCCAAGGGATAGGTCATACCCTGTGGTGCCATGCTTAACATATAAACTGGGAGAAGCAGGAAGGGGCAGGGGGATGTGTGAAGTGATGGTGTTAAATTTTCCCTAGTAACCCTTACATGTGCTGGAGGCCAGCTTTCCCAAGGATGGCTGAGCACTGGCTTGCCCATAGGAAGTGGTGAATTAATCCTGTGTTTTGCTCTGTTTGTGCATGCAGTTTTTGCTTTACCTATTAAACTGTCTTTATCTCAACCTGCAAATTTTATCACTTTTATCCTTCTGATTCCCATCCCACTGGAATGAGAGGGCGAGTGGCTGAGCTGCTGGCCAGGGTTAACCCACGACAGTCCTTCTCCTTCCAAAGTGCTTAAGTGTAAAATGCAAGCTATGGTCTCCAGAAACACAGTGATTTTGTAATACCGGTAGAAGAAGACAAGTTAAAAAAAAATAACACTGCAATGTTTTGTCTGTAAACACTTGAAATGGATTTATTTAAAAAAAAAAATCATTTTTACTATTCGATCATACAGTATTCTTCTGTATGCCTTAAATTAAACGCCTCCAGCTTTTAAAAATGCTGCCCAGTACAAAAGTGCTAACATAAAACTGTAGTGTTTATGTGTAGAAACCATCACTACACATCACTAAATATCACTCTTAAGTAGTCTCTTCACCCATGTCAATGCATGGAGAAGGGATGGAAGATAAGACTTCGTAATATTTAAGGGCTTCCTTCTTCTTCTTACAGTTCACTCTTCAGGAGCTTCAGCGCCTTCTGCATATTTGAATACACTAGAAATGAAATATTCATGCATGTTATTTTTGCTGCAGCTTCCTTTGCCAGTGACTACACATGCTGTAGAGAAAATGTCATTATTATTAAGGCTTTTAATCACTTGCCTATTGCTAAACGGATTCTGATGCACTGTGTTCTTCCAAGCAATTTGTGAACGTCATGTGTTTAATTTTGGCTGGTGAGAACATGTATCTGTTTGTGCAAACACATGGGCATTCACAGAAGCTATGCAACAGCAAGGGAGGGCTGTAGCGAGCATTTTTCCTTGCTCCCAGGTTTCCTGACCTGGCCCGGCAGGACTTAAGTGCTAGAGTCCTCACTGTAGCTTGCAAGGAACACTGCTGAATTATGCAGGTTCCTACTGACGTGTGCTTGCTTTTAAAACAGATGGATGCTTAAGGCTCCAGGGCTCTGCCATCATTCTCTTCACCTCATTAAGTTCGTCTAGCATCCTGTTTAATTTTAATCCCAATGAAATGTCTTTCAGCAAGTATTGTTTGCGAGAGTCTGTAATGCCTGGTATTATTCCTTGTCACATGAAAGATGTGGCTGCTTTCAGAATATTTTCAGAATGTTTCTGAACACTACTTACACAATGAAATGTCAGAGGGCTCATATGCATAAAGACGGTTTGAGTATCTTCCAGTAATATCTGCCCTCACAGTCAGGGTAGGATCTGGAAAAAAGGATGAGAGAAGTTGTAGAGGACGGGACTAACCAGTGGAAGGAAATAAACTTACTGCACTCCTGCTTGCTTCCTAAATGTTTCTGCAAGACCTTTCTACTTCCTTTAACAACCAAGAGATTGTTCTCCTACACAGTTACTGACATTTCAATTTTAAGTGTTGTGTTTGGAGGTTTATTAAGAATCGGATGGGTTACCCATCTCTGGCACTGTGGCATCATGCCATTGAGGGAGGAATACTGAAGCTCTGAAGCTGGCTGAGGTTGCTTCGATATTTGATCTGCAAAACCAACTAGAACCTTTATACTTCTCACAGGATAAATTCCTGTTAATCAGCCTGAGGATTTGAGTTGCATGGGGCAGCAGGGGCTCAGTTCTGAGCTCAGCTTTGATGTTTGAGGTACTCACCTATGAACAAAATTCGAGGGACGTACTGGCCATCAGGTGCAAGATTCTTGTCTGTGGTTTCATACTTAAAGAAGACAGAGAAGGTTCCCAGTCAAAGAGGACATGTTACATATTTTTTTCCTTCTTTGTACTTTGTGTTACGAAACACAGCTCAAGTAATAGTTTTGCAGTTTAGGAGATTCCTTATCTGAGATGCAGTCTTTTAAAAGATGGAATTGTGAATTGGTAACAACAGTTAAACAGTTAAAATCTTGTTAAACTTTTAATTCCCTCACCTTTTGAGTTTATGATGGCTACAGATGAAAAAAGACTTAGTACTAAATCTATTATGCTTCAGCAGTGGCCATTTTCCTAGCTATTAAGCTATAGAAGTCATAATTAAAAATAGAACATTATCACTTTCATTTAGTGAAGTGTAACTAGGAAACTTACCACAAGGTTCAGGAGAATGAATTTCTCAGCCAGTTTCTGTATATCTTTGTGTTCAGCAAAGACTTTCTTGAGGGCTAGAGTTGAAACAAGTGAAAAGAAAAATATGCCCCTGAATTTGATTGTCCTCAAAAAACAAATTTAAGTAAACTGGCTCTCAAATATGTCTGCTTAGGTTTGATCTTGAGCATTTGACCCTTCCAACCTCCTGTTCTACTATTTCAGTTTCTGATATCAGTTGTTAATGCACTTGACAATACAGTATGTAGGGCCTCAGCCTGAAATGTTTGGAAGGGTCTTAATTCTTTTGCAAAGATTGTACAAAGTTATGGATGGATGCAAAGGTCTTGCCATGTGGATCAAGTTGAAGGAAGAAGGGCCCCCAGATAAATTCAGAGACACTTAAAAAAGAGCAGTCCCTGTTGCCAGAAATCCTGCAAGAGCTCAGTTTCAGCCTGGTTTGATAGTCCCTGGCTGGATTCAGTCTAAATTGTCAATAATACTGAGAACTAAATATGTCCTTTCCAATAAAATTCTTTCTCACTGTACCTGGTCTTGCTATTTTTTTGGCTGAGTGTGACATGAACCAAAACTAGGTCAGTCAGAGGTCAAACTCTGCTGGCACATGCTTGTTCCTGTATCCATTCGGTATCATGCAGTACTGAATTACCATTTTTGTTTTATTTCTACACATCAGAAAATACCTGTGTGGGACAGCGACTGGAAGAACACTCCCCATGCTTGTGCAAATTAGTATTTCACTAAGGCTTACCAAGGAAGCAGAATGATGGCTGATTTGTTTGTTTTGTTTAAACAGCATTTATCCAGACACTAAAAACAATATTCCCCCCCCCCGCCCCCAACAATGCAAAGGGATTACCTTGACTGTGCGGGCAGTCTTCCAAGTGGTGGATAATCATCAGGGGTTTCTGGCTGGAAAAGAAGAGCTCTCGTTAGGAATGGGGGAGATGCAGGGGGCTCAGGGTGTGCACAGTGGGGTGTGGCAGGGTGGGTACCTGTGCTTGGAACGGAAAAGGGCTTCCTCATAGGTCTGCGTCCAGATGAGCTGGTCTCCCCAGCCTGTGTGAGGGAATGAGGGGACACACACAACGTGTTATTAAGCGGGACCAGTGGCCGCCCGTTTGAGTCCCGCCCCCGCCGACCTCTGCCGGGAGGGGTTTGGAGCTGCGCTGCCACGGGGCTTTAAATCGGGATTAAAGGAGGAGGAGGGGCTAGCAAATACTAGAACAAGTATTTGCAGAATAAGTTGCAAGAAAATTATTTTTTAATAACAGCACGGTAGCCAAAACGTTCACATGATTGCATTTTTTTCCCTTTTAAATTTAAGTTATTTTGTTTCTTACCTCTGGAGAGAGTCTGAGGCAGTTTCGGTTTAGCGGTAGTGTCCTTTGTATCTTTCTTGCCTGCATCCTTTGCCAGAACACAGGAGACGGCAATGAGAAGCAGGAATATGGACAGGTAACTTTTCTCCATGGCTGCTCCTGGAACAGATGAGAGAAACTCCCCGTCATTGTGGTGCCTCCCGGGCTGGTTCTGGCTGTGAGGCACACGGCAGATAGGGATGGGCAGAGCAGCAGGTCAATTCACAAATATGCAGTGGGGTGAGTCAGGGCTGAAATGAACCGCTCCAGGCAGGGGCCTGGGCTTGAGGCAACGAGGAAATGTGAGGTTTGCTTTGCAAACTGCCCTGAGGGACCTGGCTGCTTTCCACTGCCCTATTCATGCTGCTGGGCCGCGACCCTTTTAGGGTGTGCGTGTGTGGTTTTTTTAGTTTCTCTCTCTTTATATATATTGAATGTGCTCAGTAAAATAACTGAGTTTTGGTAGTTCCAAAAATACTTTCAAGTCCTAGTACGTTCACAATTCTACCTTGATCTCCCGGTGCTATAGTAACCCAGCAGCAGGTGCTGAGAATTAATTTGTCTCAGGTCTTTCCCCATTTTGCTGTGGGAGCGACTCAAATGAGAAGTCAGAACATTAAGCTAGGCTTTACAGTGAGCATTAGAATAGACATAGCTTAATGATGGTTGAAATTTCCAATCCTGTCTTCTCCCTTAAAAGTACCATCTAATCCTTAAAACGACCAGAATCTATAATAAAAAGAGTGGGGGAGGAGTTGCTGTGTGTCACAGAGAGAATTGAAATGGAGTTTGAGGGTAGAAGCAGCACAAAGCAGAGGGCTTTTCCTGAGCCAGTCTCTGGAGATAAGACATCTCTGATGGGAAGCTCCTGAGCATTTCAGCTGGAATGCTTATCTGAAGGGGTAAAGCACTTCAGTGACATGACCCTATGTTTTCTCGTTACATTTCCTCATAGAAACTAGAACCAATATCATTATAACAAGAACATTTTAAAGTACTCTGAAAGTGATACAGAACATTCAAATGATTAATAAAAAACTCCCTAAAGCCAGACCAAACCAAAACAGCTAACAAACAAACAACTCCCCCTCCAAACCAACAGACTGTCAGTTTTTAAAGTTCAGACAATGAAAATTGAACTCCAGGGAAACAGAACTGTTTTTCTGGGGAGACTGCAGGAGGAGACATTAGCTGAGTGTCCATCAGTGATACAGTGCTCTTTGCTAGTGGGATGTCCAGTAGAGCTCAAACATCCGAAGAGTCACTGTTTTGAGCATATGAAATACAACTTTTGCATCAGACTGCCTTTCTACCATAAGAAAAGGAAGAAAATTGCTTGAAGTTAAATTAAACTCTGTGGATTGTCAGAGTTGCCTCAAGGGTTGTTTTGGCTAGAGCTATATGGTGGAAGTAATGCTTCTTTAAAAATTAAAAAAGAAAAGGTATGGGACAATCAGGAAATTGAAGACTAGGCACATTTTATGCTGTTGCGGAAGCAAAGTGCAGAAAGCAAAGACAGAGGAACATTAAACCTGCTCCTTAGAAACTTTGCCTCTAGAAGAACATGCACACTTTTGAAAAGTTTCCCAAAATAGCCCCTCCTCTGCTAGATCTTTTAGCCTGCAAAGCCAACATTTCCCTACATATTTTCCTTCATATCAAGCTGTGCTGGACTGTGCCTGCTTTGCTGCAATCTTTTCTTTCCACTGATTAGCTCCCCCAGCCCCAGGTTAGTGCAGGCTCACAGCTCCCTCAGGTGCTTTCTGAAGCAGTGTGTGGTGGTGCCTTACCTTGTTTACTCTCCTGGACGCCTCCCAGGGTGTGAAGGTGTTCCTGGTTACTGTGTGAATGCTGCTGTTCCTACTGCCTATTTATGCACCTTCACAACCCAACTCCACCCACAAGCTTTGAATTTGAATACTACTTCCAAAGAGCTAAACTTTCACGTTTTTTTCCCCACCAAGACATTCAGAGTTAATTTCATAATTAAACAGCATTACAGTTTCCTGTCAGACACCATATCTAAAGCTCAGAGACATTTCTGTAAGATTTTGGGATATTTATTGAAAGGTGATTTTAAAAGTGGGCAAAGATCCAAGTCCAGGTAAGATGAAGTCAAGACTCCTGATTTGCCTGAAGAGTGATTTGTCTTTTTTTGATTGGTTGGAAAATCAATGTGGATCGCTGTTCTTTTAGTCCTTAGAAAAAGTTAAATTGATGACTCAGAACTGTAACTGTTGATCAGATCTTTAAATATGCACATTATACACATATGTGTGTACACATGCACATAAAACAACGTGTAGAAAAATTGTAATAAAGCCTAAAATGAGGTTCATAAAAATCTCCACAAAAATATATTTGGGACCTATGACAAAATCTTAGTTCTTAAGCAGGGGTCTAAATCACCTTTTAATTCAAATTCCATGATTAATTATTTGCATAGACATTTATTTTTAACTACAACATGAACATCAATCATTTTAGGTTTCAGATACACATATAATATAGTGCAATGCCCAAGAAAAATGTGAGTGTTTTGTCTGCCTGGAAGGCCATCCCTACTGTTGTGTTGTCCACAAATGGTCCTTCCACAGAGAGGTCAGTGTGATTCTGTTCTCAGCAATATATGTTAAAACTAAACTATGTTCTTCTTGGTGCATGCCTCATGTATTTCAGTGAGATTAAAATCACATATTCATGGGCAGTGAATACTTAACATTACTCAGCTGGGTAGATGAAATCCATCAGATATGAATTTTCCTGCTTGAAATTCACAGTCCTCTCTGATGGCTGCTAACAGCACCCATTTTTTATGGATATACTTAAGAGAATTAAGAGCTTTGGATCATAGTCTGGATCTGGAGGTTTTTTTTCTTTCATATATAATGAGGAAAACAAGGTGCAGAAGTGAGATGATGAACTTAAGCAAAAAAAAAAATCGTGGCAGTTCCTTACATATATTCAGTAGTACTGTGCTTTGCTTAACTGCTTGACTTATTAGAAGGGTGAAAACAAAGCTCCCAGGGACATCAGTCATTTAAACTTCTTGTTCTATGTGTTTCATGATACATGTATGTTTTCCTGATAAAAAAATGGATTTGCATATAAATTTATTCTTCTTTTCCAGCTTAGCCTTTCCCACAGCTCTCTGCTTGTACCCTGAGACTGTATCCAGACACTAAGTTAGCTTCTGGCAGTTTGTAATAGGCCACTTGCTCTGCCTCAGTGACTTAATCCTTCAGGAGTTGCCCCAGAGAGCTTGGAACAAAATAGGACTATTCCAGGTTTCTCCTCTTTTGGTATAAAGATCTGGTAGACCTTATTGCCGTTAATGTTTAACATCTTTACAAAACTAGTCGTTGGACTTTTAATATGATTTTTATTCCTCTGGTCTGAGGTGCCTTTGTTCATTAGGTTATACAGAAATCAGCACAGCTTCAGCTGGCTGATGTTATAGAAGTTTTGAAGGCATTCTCTGAAGTGCTTTGGTATTGGTTGTGTTTTGTAATACGTAAGTTTTAGGATTCATCTGTTTCTTCTAATTTCGTAATAAATACATGATTCTAAGTCTTGTGATCCATTGCTCAGAATAAATATCAAAACTTTACAGTGGAGGAATGCGAAGCAATGAAAGAGATGTTCCACACTAGCAGTGCTCCAAGTCAAAGCCAGAGAAAGTCAGACTTGGGAATCAGCAAGCTTCCAGTGCTCTTAATGTAGTAGTATATTGTAAGATACAGCGATGGAAAACAGAATAAATTTATTTGAGAACTGGTCAAATTTTTATTTTCAATGCTTTAACCACATGAAGTAATTAGTAACTTTTTTATCACCCGAAAGCTCTTTGGATGAAATTTGACTGAAATTTTCTGGAAAGCCTTACTACCCAAATTTAGGAGCTGAGACACCTCTGGCAGACGCAGATCACATTTTATTTCCCTATTCCCCTGAAATAACCTAAATCTTTATAATGAATATTATAGGTAAATGTTGCCTGGATGGGGAGATGCCGTGATTATTAATGTCCCCAGTCATGCATGTATAATAGTCATTGTATAATAGTCAGTTGTGCTGGACCAGGTACCAGACCCCAGATACCCCAATCCCCAGCTTAGTTGCACTCTGTTAGGCTAAAAAGCAATTTTTCTCACATTGGATCAGGAAATGTTTACTAATACATGCAAATAGAGAGCACTGCTAAGGCAGAGACTAGAAAGGACTTGGTATCTTATAAGAGGTCAAGACATTCTCCTGAGAGCTGGAAGGCCAAGGTTCAACCATCTCCTGTCTACTTTATTTTCAGTACAAAGCCACATTTCAATACAGGGCTGGAAACTCAAAAGTTCAGGAGATTTTTATTGCTGAACACTTAAAGCTGGTGACTGGAGTTTGGATAAACATCTGCTAAGAATCAGATGATTTTTCCTAAATGATGATGATTTCCCCAAATATTTTCCTCTTTTTTTGTTGAATGAATGACTCAATTAACTTCCATTACTTATAATGTTGCCTGAAACAGACGAGATAAGAAATAAAGCAAACATGCAGTCTGCAGAGGTGAAGGAGTAGCACAGCTTTACTGGCAAAGTCGATGATCCAAAAGAGGAAAGTCATAACAATCTCTTCATTTTTATAATCTTTCTAGTGCCCGCCCATCACACCATTCAACTAAAGTCCATCTTACTACTGTGTCCCTTAAGCATCCAGCAGAATCATCCCTTGTTACCTATCTCCAGCCCAGTCCAGTCCCTGGTAGGCCTGGAAGCCTAACCCTATGTTTTGTCTTATACCCCACTTATCTATACACAAGAATGCAAACACCCTGGAACACAGGCTCTTCTGGCCTTTAATATTCCAAGTTATCCAGCTACCTAGCTAAAGTGAATTCTCCCAATATTTTAAGCATACTGCTTAAGGCATCAATAGTTGATTGGTAAGACTTTTCAAATTGGCTAGATGTTAAGGATTTACATTATGTCATTCTGACCCTTTAATCACTACTTCTAGAACAAAAGACCATGAAGATTTCAGTATCTCTGAAGGTAAAGATGTGGGTTCTTATACCATACTCTATTTTGAGCTGTGGATGGAGGGAAGGCATTGCTGAATGACACATTTTAAAATCACTAAGTCATTTGAAGACCCATATTAAATATACTTGCACTTGTATTGTTTAATGCCCTTTTTCACAACAATAAGAAACTGTCATGGTCTGTTACACCAAGGAGTGTCAAGGTTTTCAGCAAATGTGGGACTTAATTGCTCAGCTTGTTGTTCGTAAGAGAAAGCATGGCAACATTTAGATTTAAATTTTTAATGTTTTGCACACAACGAGGCGGTGGATGAGTGAAGAGATTCTGTAATGAGAGAAACTAGGAAGCTGGAGATGTACCACAGCCTGCGAAGAAGACTGTTTATCTGATCTGCTTAACTGGGCAAGTAAGTTATGATCATCAAGGCTTCACACCTAAAATTCTTGTACTTAAGTTTAGGTGAATATATTTAATTTTAAGTTGGACTCGATGATCTCAATTGTCTTTTCCAACCTTGTTAATTCTGTGATTCTGTAATTAATTGAAGTAACTAACTGTGTCTAAACCCAGAAAATTTTCTGTATTCCATGATTAAAGCCAATTACTCCTCCCCTGTCTCAGCAACTGATATTCAATTTTCAGTATTGCTTGAAATCTGAAAGCCAGAAATTTCCTATTTTTAATATACTGTAATATATGAGAATAGTGGGAAGACCTTATGTTTTGGACAGCTTAATTTTGTATGTAGTATCACATGGGCAGTTTTTAATTAACTCCTTTCTGTTAATTAAGCTCCTTCTGTTTCTGGCCTGCTTTTGTCCTTGGATGATAAACTTTTTTTACAGGCAAGTAGCTGGGCTGCAATGTCCATAATTTAGAGTCTTCTGGAGCTACCATCTTGCTATGATCTCTCTGTGTGCCTCCTTTGTATTCATTGCTCTTATTTCAAATTTATGTTTATCTATAGCCCAGACTCTCTCAGTTTTCTAAATACTCAACCTCCTAGAGCAGAAAACTTTTGTTTCTAGTGACATGATGACAGTTTGGTTTTCCGGTGACAATGTCTCAGTTCTGACTTCAGATTAGTGGTTCTTAAGTCGTAAGGGATGAGAGTCTCTTTATTCTCTTTTTTCTTACTAATTCACCTATAAGTGTGCAAAGATAAAGGATCAAATCCTGGTTTTTGAGAGAGGGGTGTTGTTGATTGTTTGTTTGTTTTCCCAATGAATGAGCAGTAAATACATCTGCTCAGTGAAATTCCTGCTGAGCTCATTGACACAACTATTTTCTTAGCCCCACTGTTGTTTGTGTGCTACTTTCACATTAATACGACTTTTGTGTTCGGATCAATATCCCAATGAACACTACTTGTGCAATGAAACATATGCATTCTGCCAAGTTTCTCGCTGCTCCTGGTAACGTTGGTCTTTTTCTTCAAGCTGTGCAGACTTCTGTGGTGTGGACACTCTCTAGCTTGCACGATGTGCTCCACAACACCCTTCATCTTCTCCCAAATTCTTGACATTGCCTTGTGTATTTGTCACAGAATGTGCAGATTTAGTCAGTCACAGACTACACAGTTTTAAAGGACTCCAGTGTTTAGGTTCGCCTTCCTTTGTGCAGCAGATCTCACAGTTTTCATGTCTCAGATGTTCTATCATGTTCCCACTGTGTCCACATGGTACCATTTTTTCTTCCTCTACTTCAGTCTGAGCTAGATGGGGATCTTTGCTTGGACAGTTGCAGTTGCCTTGTCAAGGTTAAATCTGGGATTTAGCAGTCTCATTTCTGAGTTGGATTTCCAACGTCATGAATATTATCTTTTTATCTGGGTCTCAGCCACTGATTTGCATAACTATCTAAATTTTAGACTGGGGATAAACTCTTCTATGTCTTCACCTTCTTACTTTTTTTTTTTTTTCTCAAGTAGTATGAAGTATCTAAAGTCTTCCATCAGTTTGAAGACCATGAACTGTGGCATAGGATGCTCATAGTGAGCATCAGTAAAATCATTTTCACGAGCAGGATAATGTAGCACTGGCACAAGTAACCCAGAAAGGTGATGAGATAACTCTTCTGCCTGACCTTTAACTATTTATAATGTGAACTTTGAAATAACACAACAGCCTATTCCAGCTGGTTCTTACTGTGAGGTAGTTCTTAATGCAGAATGCTGAATATACTTCTGAAGGAAATATTGATGTAATGTAGTTCCTTCTGTTACACAGTATCCTAATGTCACGTTGTAGACCACTGGTTTGTTTTCCCATTGCATAAAGTCATTCTATTGCAGAGTGCCTCAAACTTCATAAATTTTAAATTTTTTATTTTCGGTTGCTCTGCTGCAGTTTTATTCTGGCTCTTAATTATTTATTTGTCAATATAACTGAAGTATTAGGGACATATACCTTTAAAAGTTCTTAAAATCAATTTTAGAAATCTTCTGCAGAGCTACAGGTCCTGACATAGTCCCAGAACAGAAATCTTCCTCTTTTTGAATTCTCTGACTATGCAAGTAAAAACTTTTGTTGAATTTTCAATGTTCCTCCTGCCTAAACCCTGCTTACTGCAAAAAAAGTCCAGCCCATAGGGGTGAGAATCTTTCCCTCTGTTTCTTTGAAGTATAATATTTTACTGCTAATAATCTCTTAGTATATGTTACCTGCTAAAGAATATGTATGTGAAGAAAACTAGCACAGGAGCAGGAACAATGTGGCTTCTCCAAGATCATCATTCTGGAAGGAACTGAGCTGTTTTCTGAGTCAGAGAACATATCACAGCACAGTGGCCTTACATGAGAGAAGATAGATCTACCAGAACATCCCCATAGGAAAAGAAGTAAAGTATGGACTAAGTAAGAGCAGAGTGACTTGGACTGTAAGGGTTGTAGTTGGCAACACACAATCTACATGCCAGTCTAGTGGTGTGCTCCAGGGGTTAATACTGGAGCAAATATTGTCTAATGTCTTCATTAACTGATGGAAAGAATGTACCCTCAACAAGTCTGCAGGTGACACAGAGCTGGGAGAAGTGGTTGATAAACCAGATGGTTGTGATACCATGCAGAGGGACCTTGGCTGCTCAGAGAAATGAACCCCATAAATTTTGACAAAGAGCAATGCAAAATCCTGCATCTGGGTAGACACCAGTACATGCTTTTCAACCAGGTGGAAAGCAGCTTAGAAGAAAATGACCTGGGGTTCCTAGTGGACAGCAAATTGTACATTAGACAGTATCATGCCCTTGTGGCAAGGCAACCAACAGCCCCTAGGCCTACATTTGCCAAAGCATTGCCAGAAGGACAAAGAAAGTAGGCCACTTCCAGAACCTTGAGTCCAGTTCTGGGCTCTCCCAACAGGAGAGACAGGGACACACTGGAGAAAGTTCAGCAAAAGGGTTCAACGGTTGTAAAAAGATGGAGCATCTGTCGTTTGAGGACAGGCTGAGAGAGCTGGGACTGCTCGGGCTGCAGAAAAAATGGTCAGGAGGATCTCATCAATGTGTATGAATAGCTGATGTGAGGACCTCCTTGCCCAGAGGAGGGTCACAAAGATGATCAGAGGGCTTGAGCATGTCTTCAACAGGCTGAAAGAGTTGGGGTTGTTTAGCCTGGAGAGGGCTCTGAGGAGATCTTACAGCATCTACCAGTACTTAAAGAGGACTTACAAGAAAACTGGAGAGAGAGATTTTACAAGGGACTGTAGTGATAGAACAAGGAGAAATGGCTTTAAACTGAATGACAGTAGGTTTAGATGAGATATTAGAAAGAAATCCTTTACTATGAGGGTGCTTAGACCCTGTAACAGGTTGTCCAGAGAAGTGGTAGATGCCTCATCACTGGAAGTGTTCAAGTAGAGGTTATATGGAGCTCTGAGCAACCTGATCTAGTGGAAAGTTTTTCTGCCCATGGCAGGAAGGATGGAACAAAATGGACTTTAAGGACTTCCAACCCAAACCATTCTATGACTTTTTGACTCTACAGTGAGAAGGCAAAGCCAGACTCTTCTTTCATATTAAGTGACGAGAGTCAATGAGCCCAAATTGATATTTAGGAAACTGCATGCAAAAATGAAGTAGATATTTTTTTCCTTTTGTAATGTAAGAAAGATTGAAGACTAGAACAGGCTATCTAGAAAAGTTCTGGGATCTCCATCCTTGAACATATTCAAAACTCAATGGGATTCAACCCTGAGAACCTGCTGTAGGTGACCTTGCTTTGAGCAGGGGGCTCGGACAAGACAGTCTCTAGAGGGGCCTTCCAAACTCAAAAATTTCATTATTTTGTGACTCTACATATGTAGTATATGTGACAGAAAGATTAAATAGTACAAAGGTGAACTTATAATTGAACCCACACATATCCCACTCTCAGCTACAGCTGACATGTTGCCCAATATAAACTAAATTAATGGAAAGATGCCATACTGTGTTCACAAATGAAGATTTTGCTGGAACAGTATGAATGGTTATTAGCTTTTACCCGTGAGGTGCTCATGTTTCACCCAGTGTGGGTCATACACTGTACAAATACAGTTGTAATATTCCTATCAGAATAGATAGTTGGCTGTTCAAACCAATTAGAATGACTTAAGGCAACGTGTACTTACAGTCTTGTTTAAACGTTATGGCCTGGAAATGGCAAGTGCAATCCCACAGGTGGTGACACTAAACAAGCAGTATCAGTCACAGGTAGCTAATAGAGGATGGGTGTTCCTATTTTCCTGTTGGCACAGTTCCAGCTGGTGGCTTGATGATAACACAGCTCTATCTTGGCATTCAAATGCACAATACTCATTTAAATTTACTTTTTTTTTTTTTTCCCCCTAGCTGGTATAAGCAATGTTGTCCCAAATCATGGGAAATGCTCAGTGTATAGCGATCCAAGGGCTGAGATATGTTTGGGTTATGCTTAGCACAGAGAAGCTGAAACAGAGCAGCCATATCTCATTTGCCCTCCTTCTCCATAAGGTCATTCCAGCAGCTGCGAGAATGACTGAAATAGAAGCTAGCTTAGGCAATGTGGGTTTTTTTGCATCCAGCTGTTCCTGGTATCTAGCTGTATCAACTGGAGATTCCCTGGGAGGAAGGGAATTCCCATATAATCAAGGTGGTTTAATATCTGTATGCAAAAAATTATGTGGAAATATGTGGGGATGGGCGTGTGATCCATGTGAGCCATACATATGTAAAAATTCACATACTGGAGTTGCTGTGTCAATTGTCTGTTAGGAGCCATTTCTGTTTTTAGTGTATCTGAATGAGAAAAAGAAATAAAGTGTGATTTCTTATTTTCTGTTGCAAGATCTGTAGCTAATCTGCTTTGGATAGCTAGGTTTTCTAGAGTGGAAAGCACTGAGACATTACAAACTCCAACAAGTTGGAGTTTCAATTCTCACACTCCTATTTTATATCACGCAGCTGCTGGAGCTGCGGACCAAACAGGCAGCTGGCAGAAAGCTGCCCACAACCAGCAGCTTCCTACATTCTGCAGGTGTTGCTGGGCAGAAATATCCGGAGACCAATTGGTAGCACCCACCTGCTTTCTGGCATGGGTGGAGGGGATATAAATCAGCAGCAGAGAAGGAATGTGGGAAGTACTTACCTTGGCTATTGTGAAGATGTGGTGTTTGCTGCCTTGGTGGATTGGCTAGCACTGCTGAATGCAAGTTGCTAATTCAGTACACAGTGCTTCTCCCTCCACTGACTTTAAGAGTTAAATGTCAGATATCTTATCAAAAAGTTAAAAAACAAACTGAAGGTAATGAATAGCAGTCAAGCAAATTATGTCAGCTACTTGGAGAGTAGCAATTATTCAATGCTATACTCATATGGGTGCCACATGACAAAAGACCACAGGCATGGGAGCCTGTAAGTATTACTGTTGTTTTCATTAGAGGGTTCTATGATAGGTTCTACTTTCATGAGTAAATAATAAACTGTAAACAGTTTGTAGGCTCCACCATCTGTTCAAGTTCCCTATACTTTATATTTTTAAGTCCTAAAAAGCTAAAAATTATTTTCAGTTTTAGATGAGCTTCATGTGGACGCTTAGATGTTGCAAATGTCACACTTTTGTGTGTGCAAAGTGGTTCTCTATGGCTAGGAATTGGGACCTTTGGGATGATCTGTAAAATCTTTCTTTTTTCTCCTCTTTTAGAAGATGCTGAGTCTATTGGACAGTGGATCCAACTAAGGATGCCTTCATCATTTTGAGATGTGTTTGATATACTTGGGTTTCACTTTTCTATTGACCAATAAGATTCTAACACCTGTACTTCCTTGCTAACTTCCTGGTTGATACGTCCAACAGATCAGAATCTAGTTTGCTTGACTTTGTCTCTCATGTAGCTGCTATGCAGAACCAGTCCTGCTTTCTGCTCTTAACTGTCCTGGCTCAGCCCAAAAAATAAATAACATTCTTATAACTGGTTAATTACAGTAGAGTAATCATAAAAGCCTTAGAATTGCTATAAGCAGTAACAAGCTGCATCTTGAACTATGAAACCATCTTTTAGTGACTGACACTGCTATGTCAATGAAACTTAAGCATGAATGCACCCTAATAATAATTTTCCAACTGTCTCTTTGAGGCAGTCAGATTGGTTTTGAAATAAAACCAACCAACCCATTTCTTCTATTAAATACAGAAAATGTAGGAATATAAAACTCTTAATTTGAGTAGCTAAACCATTTAACTCTTTCAGTTGCAGGCTGTAAGAGCTTCTGGAACCTGCCATATTGTTTGAATGAGCTGTCTGTATGAGCTTGGCCTGACAGAACCTGCGGTGTGAAAATGTCTTGTACTATACACCTTGTGAGGGGCTTCAGTGAAATCAGTGGGGCCATTTGTTGCATGTGCATTTGTCTGGCAGTTTGGGACTGTATCACTCACAGTCTTTTTAGTTCCTTTGCATTTGGAAAATGAGGAAAAAAAGAGTTTAATTTAACGAATCTTTTCCAGATAACTGGCATGTACCTTGGAAGACTAAGCATACTTAAAGGGGAGGTGTGATTCTTGGGGGTATCCTGTTCAGGGCCAGGAGATGGACTTTGATTACTCTTATGGGTCCTTTCCAACTCAGAATATTCTATATTCATGTTGAAAGATTAAAGATGTTCATTTAAGAGAAGTATTAAATTCACAGAAGTCTGGGGAAAATTAAACCAGTGCTTTGTGTTTACAGTTAATTTAAACTGGGAGGAAAAATTATTCCAGGGGTATTATTTTTACTGCACAATCATGAGAATTTCTTCCTGTCACTGCAGTTGCTCATGTAAAAGGCAATGACTCCTTTTGCTTTGCAGCACATGATTTTGTTAGTGAGGACCCCTCCAAGAAAGTCACAAGACTTTCCCCTTCATGAGAGCACATCATGTTGCCATGTTTCTTTCCTGTTATGTGTTTGGTGAACAAACAATCCTTCTGTGACTTCATCCAGTGATCCAATTCACACTAACCAGGAGGACTTAAGCTTTGAACTTTTGTATACAGCAATCTCCTCTGTCTTACTACATTTTTAAAGCATTTTAGATTAAAACCAAGCTCTATTTTTGACGCCTCGTCAAAATGTTGTTGTGGTTTTTTTTTTTTGGTGGTGTTTTGGTTTTTTTTGTTTTTTGGGGTTTTTTTTGTACAAGAATGCTACTGTGGTGGTATATTAGGGCACTTGAGCCTGAAAACATGTCAGGTCAGCCCTTGTGAAGTGAATCTCAAACTGAAACCCCTTTGCTTTTTCTGACTACATCAGCTGGTATGATAAATTTAACTCTCCTTGCAAGCTGGTTTATATAGACACCAATCCTGGTTGTTAAAATGCTTTGATTCAAGTGGAAGATACATTGTGGTGGGAGCTGAATTCTGCAAAGCCTTCTAGCCAGTTTCAGGACAACATTGCTCTCCAATTTGCTTGGTTTCACTGAATGCTACCTGGTAAGCAAGTTTCACCTAGGATGACTTGCAGAGCTGGCGAGCAGGAATCTGTAATAATAGCAGCCCTGGGTGTTGGTTCTCTACTCTGTGGCACCATAGCAATTTGGGAGTGGCTTTGTTTAATTAATAATCAAAATATTCTACTTGCTACCTCTAGTTTGATCAGGGAAGTGGAGAGTGAACCTGTCTGTGGCTTATAACAGTAATGAGGTTTAAATATTATGGCAGATAAATGGCACATACTTTATCCATGAAGGAAGATAATCCTTTTCCTTTCTTTTTGCGTTCTATGTTAAGACAGTATTGCATTTTGAATGTGCTGGAGACAGTATCCTAATGCAGGAAGGCAGTTCTCAGTCAGCTAATTTGAGATGGCTAAAAGTTACTGCTGGGTTTACTGGTTAAACAATAGCTTGTAGCTAAGTCGTAAGAAGAGTATTACTGCAGTTCTTCCAACAGGAAGTGAGTTGGATATAAAACTAAATGCAAATAAAAGCTCCACCCTACAGTTTGAGGAGGGGGTGTTAATATTATTCTATGTTTTTAAGATTATGTTATTCTGCAGTTCATGCTAAGTCATGAACTTAGCAAAGACATTAATGAAAGACCCAGCAACATCTTTTTTTCACATCAGCTGCAGGCACCAGTGTTGATATTTTGGAAAAGAGATGTATATTTGGAGGCTGTAATAATAACACCAGTTCTTTGTTTTAGTGAAGGTATCCCTGCCCTTTGGCCTATTCGTTGGTTCTGTAACATGCAACTTCAGAATAACAGTGGAGTCAGATTCAGGTCATTTTTTTAATTCATTAATTTTTCATTTATTTTTGGACTTTTGCAGAGGGATGAAAATTATGTTTTAGGCAAGCTTTTTGAAAGGGATGACTGGAGATCCAGAGAGCTATTTATTGTCAACCAAACACTTTAAACAAAAAAAAGCCCTACTCATAAAAACCCAGTGAACCTTCCAAATACTTAACTCGACAGTGAAGAGATTCAGTCTGAAGCATAAGAGCTTTACAGTGGCATCACTAAAGTGTTTGGGGAATACTAATTGTTTTGTGCGTAATATTGGAGTGCTTGACTGAAGATGGGTTTTTGCTGTGTCAAATTGTCATTTTGGGAAAAAAAAAACTGTAAAAGTTTTTCAAAATTTCTCATTAAAGAAATAAAAATTGTTTAGAAAAAGTAGTTATTTTGGGTTCATTTCCCAAAATGAGATTGTGTTTTAGGGAATTGTCTGTGCTGCCTCTTGTGGAGATCCACTAAGAACTGGGAGTGTGAAGAATTCTGTAACTTTGAAGAATTCTTTAAATGAAAGCATGAATCAATTACAAAATCTGTGTTTTAGAAAAGATTTAACCAGTTGGAGAGTCTAGTGGAAGATTAGTTAGATGGATAGGTTAAGTCATAATTAGATGGTGATGTAAAATATGGTATGACAGATGAAATTCATAGAGTTCCACAGGAATCTCCCACTGTTGGTAGAAAATCAGATAGCAGAATTTTGCCTTGTGGACTAAAAGAAAGAATTTAAGTGCTCCTTGAAGCATAGTGAGGCTTTTGAAAATGTTAGAGCAGGGGATTAGAATTTCTGGAATTGTTATTCATCCAACTTACAACTCCAGGACACAAGACTTGGATCCACAACACAGTTTTTTATTTTGTGCCTACTATTCCTGAATTTACTCGGGACTCTCTACTAAGTCATGTTCTTGTTGATTGGAAACACTTTCATTACACATGGGCTAGTTGTTTAGCACTGCACAATGACTACAGCTTTTACCATTCTGAAGGAGTTTGTTTTGGACATGTACCTGGGTCATTCCAAAGTTATGGGGCATCTCAGGATGACATCTACACCTTCAGTCCAGTTTTCCTTAGTAACTCTACCATGTCTCCAAAGAGGAAACCAAATAACCAACAACTGTAAACCTGTAAAATTACTCACATAGATCAATTCAGTTATGAAACTATTATAATAATAAAAGGAGAGATAATATAAATGGAGATGTGAGAGCACAGGTTGCTTGCAAGGTTGATGACGCCCCCCTATGTCAGAGGTACCAGAGCAGAGCAGTGTTGCAAGTGCACACAGCAGTGAAGGAATTAGCAGGGTACAGCGTAGCTACATGAATACTTGGAAAAACTTCTCCTTCCGAGTGGTAAATCTTGATTTATTTGGTAGAATTCTGTGCATACTTTAATCCTCAAAGGAATAAAATTGGCCTGCGCACAACTGGGGTTGTTTGAGAGACAGAAGTGATCATACTCTCATTTTGATAGCTGGAATGCACCGGGACCATCATTACTTCTTAGACAGGTGCCTTCAATTCTACACTGTCCCTTTCTCTCAGCCACTGGAGAAATTCCTCTTTCTTCTTGGGTGAGCCTTGCTATCTTTCTGAGTAGCCTTTCCTTTGCCAGGACTACATGAAGAGTTTCACTTCTACCAGACATGGTTTGAGGCTCAGTTGTCTGAGGTATGGCCTGTATGTCATATGTTAAGCCTCGATTACGTCTTGGTTCCTGTACAGTTCCCGGCAATTGCCTTTGAACTGAGGCACCAGCTTAGAATGAGATCTCAGCCTGATTCCTGAATCCCCTGCGGGCATGGTAATGCATATACATATCTATGTGATTATAACTTCTGGCTTTACAATAACATGGCAGGGCAACTTTTTTGTTACCTGACTCAAGCTTTTTTAATTAATTGCTTCAATTTTAATTTTTCTCCAATTCTAGTCATGCCAATATTTAATAGTCTTTGAAACACTGTCCCTGTGGCACAGAATGTGGAAATATAACACAATATATTGTACAGGGTTGAGCAAGCATGTGTTCAGACATCCTGAACAGGATATGCTGGCAGAAGTGTCCTGGAACTACCTTCCTCTTAATTCCTGCATTTAGTTCACTTGCAAAGCTAATTGGATATAGTTGCTTCATGTAAGCAGTAGCTTGGCTTGTACTTCTACTTTGTTTAATGACTAATCTCTTCCAATCTATATATGTTTAGTCAGGAGATGACCTAGGTCAGATAATTGGTCTGCTGCAAATGCTGTTCTACTTGCAGCATGTTGTGCTTAGCAATAGAAAATCTGTTGAGAATTCTTGTAAAGCAAATCCTTTTCAAAACACTTTTACTGATGGAGAGAAAACGTGTCAGACTGTGAATGGCTGCTTCCCTATTCCTTACTGACTTGATGTTTTCAAGAACAGTTTCAGAGGTTAAATATACCTGTGCTATATTTATCTATGACAGTTTCCATTTCCCAAGCTGCTGCTAATTTAAGAACTTCCTTTAGTATTAAGCAATTATTTATAGGTTGGTTAATTTTAAATAATTTGTCCTAAATCTCAGGCCTGTCCTAAATCTTGTGTACTTTCAATCCTGTTTCTATGAAAGCAAATCTCCATATCTCATTCAAATCGGCTCTACAAATTTCAAATTGCTGTGTCTGTCAAATCTACATTTTTAAAACATCTGTCTATGTATGACTCTATACATGTAGACTATGGAAAGGACAAGGGATCTTGCTGAAGCATTGATGCAGGTGGCCTTTTTTCAGTTAATATTTGGGAACAGGGAGCAAAATTTTTTCATAGCTGTTCTAAACATTTGATATCCATTAAGACCACTGCTTGCTGCTGCAAAATTGAAAAGTCCCATGGATTTTTCTGCTTTTTTTGTGAAGAGTGACACGAAAAGTATCCATGAGAAGGTGTTTTCATCATGGTCAATAGTCAATCCTATTCCTCTAAAGGTGAAACCGTTCCAAACCAGTAAGTCATTCCTGGAAATGCTGACTGTCAAGTTGGATGAATCTGCCCATCGAAGAAGGACACACTGTCTTGTTACTGTGCCTAGCATGATTGTCATGATGTGAACTGATTCTGTGAGATCACTGCTTCTCTGGTGAAGGACGGGGCAGGGCAGGGGGTCAGCTCTGCCAGCCCAGGCTGAAAAATGCCTCAGTGCTGGCTCTAATTGTATTCCTGTGGCAAGGAGCTCAGAAATGAGAGACTTAACAACTGCACTAAGCTACTGCACCGGAGGATGCTTTTCCTGTGGTAGCCTGTTCAACAAATCCCCCAAATATACCCACACAGGTTATATGGCTGTCATTCTGGCTTAGGATATTTGTTTCCTTCTTGCCTATTTATAGAAGATTAATATTCTGCCTTCTTGCCCCGTGTAATATTCTGGGTTGGAAGGAACATAGGAAGCAACACATCCTATCAACAAATGTGGTAGGGAATGATTCTTGAATACTTGATCATTCTTGTCATACTGTTTGACCACTCTTTTTGTTTTGTAAATGTGCAGTGAGACCTTTGATCCCTGAGCTGGTCACATTAAGTTCACTGCTCAGGGTGAGGTCTGCTGTGCATTCAGCGAAATTTTTGTATCTGCAGAAAAGAATTAGGGGACACAGACTGCTTTGTGCAAACCAACCTGGAAGGATAAATGTGTTCTGGAAATTAAGTTTAAGCCGTGCCTCTGCAGAGGTAGTGGCGTTGTTGTGCAGGCTGGCTGCTGCTGCAGCTTAACACAGATTTGCCTTACCCTGTTTGCCTAGCTGGGTGGGTGCTTGTAGACAAGGGGAAAGCTGATAGGAGCTTCAGCTGGTTACCTGCATGCCCAGGATCCTCAATCGAATACAGGAGTCATCATGCGGTGAAAAGGGGAGAAACCTGCCCTGTGCTTTCTGTGACAAAAAGGGAGAGTATGACTGTCACTGACAGCTCTTCCTGGCTGAGTGGTCCTCTGTGCTGCAGGAGGAAGCGAGGGATCAGGGCGGCGATACACACACTTATAGTGTGCACTTCCTGTCGCGTAGGAAAGGATGCTGTTATCTCCCACAAACCCTGTAGGAACAATTACAACCACTCCTGACATGAGTAACCTTGAGCAACTGCTTTGCAGGGGCCACAGTGAATAGCTGCATTGTGAAGGGCTGGCTTGATTCCGTTCATCCAGGTGTTTCAGAAAGAAGAATCTCTAAATGAAGATAAATAGAATCAGTAATATAATAAACCAGATAATGACAAAGAAGTGTTGTGCAACAATCAAAATTCTATGCAGGGAAGATTGCTGTTATGGAGACATGCCCATTTCTGCGTTATTTTAATTCTGCAGCTGGCTTTATAATTCAGAAAAAGACAGTACTGTTTTAGTGAAAAAAGCCCTATCATATCTATTGTTTATGTAAAAATAAATGTGTTAGCTATAGCAGTTTTTCTCTGATTGTGAAAATTCCTTTGATTTATGAATATTACTTAGATTATCTGCCCTGATGATAAAATAATTTTCTAGTCACTTTTGAGAGAAATCTGCTGCAGAATTATTTCCTTATTTATACCCCTTGCTGTAGAAGCTGCCACTCTTGATGTGGCACTCGATTAATTTACCAGCTCAATTAATCCAATTGACCTTCTGTTGGTCACGCCCATAGTTCCTTTTCTTCTTCATCCTGGGAAAAACCAAGACACAGCCAAAACCTGCTGTGTGGTCTGGTGATATGAGAGAGCAATGTGTAATCACTGTAAATGGAGAGGCCAGATTCTCAAATTCCTTCCCTAGCAAATCTATGCTGAAAAATAGCAGTTTAAAATGGCTCAGATCAGCATGTTTGATGCAAAGAATTTATTTTTTTACTTCCCAGGTACAGATTGCATGGAATCTACAAAGGCACATTTTGCACTGTTGTCCTTTACTCCCCATAATAATTTTTTTCTCCATCACTTAATCTTCCACTGAGTAGAAGAAGACTATCTGTTACACTATTTGTTTTAAAATACCGGTCAGCGATGACTCTTCCTCCCCTGGGCAGCCACTGACAGCTGACTCGGGCTTCTCTCCTAGAGAATGACAGCCTCAAGGCTTTAGTTCCTGGCTTCATTCTGGCTCAAATTCAGGAAAATGTAATTTAAGCTATACAAAAGAATTTTTCATCAAGTAGCTTAAAATTTTTTCTTTGTTATCCTCCAAATTCAGTCTTACTTTTGACACTGCTTTCTTTCATGAGTTTCTTTTTAAATCGAGGGAGAATAAAAATCTTGTGCAGACAAGGTAATAATGGGCAGGAGAATTGAGATGAAAGTGCACTTGTTAAAAACAAATTAGAAAAATTTATCACCGTCATGCTGCTTAGTACAAAATGGTTTGCAGTAAATTAACTTGTAGTTTAGTAGCATGGGTTTCTAAATTATCATGCCCAACTATAGTCTCTCTTGCTGTCTTATCCAAGTAATTAGTTGAAATATAAAGAAGAATTTTAGGTCCCTGTGGTATAAGTGGTTTTGTCAACATGAAAAACAAACCTCACAACTGTAGAAAGAGAATACATTTTTCAAGTTTTATGTGTGGAATGGCAAAACTTATGTAAGTTACTTATACAAGTTAGTGCTTGTTTTCATCAATTTGAACCTAAAATTAATGAAGAAATCTATATTTTCCTTCAACATCTGTGTTTGTCCAGCATTGGGACTTCAACTGTGTAAAAGCTGCCCTCCTCCCATTAAACAAGCTAATTTCTATCATCTGTTCTACTCTGGGTTCACAAAGTCTAGTTTAGATAGGAGATGAATTTGAAAATTTTATGTAATAATTGCACAGTAATTGCCTTGGTAACTATGTGGATAGTTATAGATATGTTTTGTTGCCTGAAGAGGTGCGCAGAGGAGAGATTAAAGTTAACATACCAGGAGGAGGCAGCCTTTCTATATCAAGCCTTTTATAAGGGGATAATAACCACTCTGACAATTTAACTGCAGAAACATGGCAATGTTTGATATTTCATACAGTAAATTTATATCCTTCTTACAGGTAATAAAATTAGTAATTAAAAAAATCTACCACCCATTACATAAGAGACAATAAGTTGCAAGTATGTACTTAAATTGTATCAAAGCACTTGATGTATATGTAAATCACACAATGAGTGATAGGTCCTTATGTGCTTGTGCCTACCCACCTTCACGTACAAATAGAGAATTCAGGCATCTGTTCTAATCCAAGCACTTCATGCTAACAGTTACTCTGCTTATGCAGTAATACTGCTAACACAAAAGAAAAGAATTTGTAAGGAAACTTCAAGAATTGGCTGGAAACTAGCTGTGCACTGAAGGCCAGGGGTCTGCTCTGTGGCAATTGTTCTCTAAATAGAAGTTAATTCATATTTGGTAGATAAAGTGCCTGCCTTGGGCTGCAGTGGATACTTTGCCTTCAAAACATAAGCCTTTCCCCTTAATTTGGACTAAGGCAACTTGCATTTATCTACTTGTTAAACTTGTTATGTTTGGTTCATAATGACCAGAGGATTGTGATTATTGTTTAATCGTATGTAAAAATGAACTGATAAGAACAATAATAGCAGCTACCAAAGCTTCCCTTCCTCAAGGCAGAGCCAGTACTGTCTACTAGGAAAAGTGCATTTTACTTGTGCTGTAATAATTTACCTGAGGTACCATGTGAGGGGTGTAATGGCTAAAAGGGGGAAATGGGTTCATGTCAGCAATGAATGCTGCTGTTAGGGTCAAGTTCTGTCCTCCCACACAACTGAATCATGGAATGGTTTGTGATGGAAGGGGCCTTAAAGATCATCTAGTTTCAAGTCCCCTGCCATGGACAGGAATACCTTCCCCTAGACCAGAGTGCTCAGGGCCCCAGCCAACCTGACCTTGAACACTTCCACTGGAGTCCGAGTAAGCCCTAGCAACTGCACACAGGCCTTCAATGCCTTGTGTTTTCCCCATGCTATGTGTGCCAGTGGAGAGGCAATTTCAGAGAGGCTGTCAGTTGTGCTGGTTACCTACAAAAGGTATGGAAGCCGTAATCATGCCACCTGTCATGCCCCCACCACTGTATCAGCATGTAGAACAGTCTATACTTCCATAAATGGAATACCCATAGAAGTATACTTTTTATTCCAGATTTTGCCAGTGTAACCAATATATTCAGAAATTGTGCATAAAATAGATGATTTTCCCCTTCACTGTATTAAATTATAGCAATTACCTTTACGGGAGATTTTACTTGTTTTTCAACTTTGCTATTTCAAATGTGGCTACCAGACTGGCATCTTTTTTTCAACTTTTCCCTACAGTCCCTATGCAGTTTGGATATTTCCGTGATTTATCAGCATACTGCCACAAACTTCTTGATTCTACATGAATGAAATATACACATTGTGTAGTGTGTGTATTTACTGGCACTGTCAATACTTGCTATTGTCAGAATAGGAACCAAAGTTTCTTCTTTAAGTGAATTTTAACTTTACCTGGAGACATGGTAGTTACTAAAAGACCTCTACCACTCTAGCATTGTCCAGTTGCATTAACTACAAATATTTCAGGAATTTGTGCTTTCTCAAAGACATTGTTACGGCTAGTTTTATGCCTCAGCAGGCCGTGTTATGAAACTATATAGCAGGAAGAATTTTTTTTAGTTTTCTTGGTGAGTCATTCTCTCTCTCGAAGGACACGTATCCTTTGATTTTTTTCAGAGCAGGAAGGAAAGGCTTTAAGGTTTATGTGTCAGTTACAAAACTGTGGATGCTCTCTTTCATTTGTCTTAGCACAATGCCTTCTCCCTCTTAATTTCAAGAATTCAGATGACTGATAGAACTAATTTTACAGTCAGGAAAAGGCAGTGCTAATCAATTTCTGCTTATTTTAATTCATATTATCTGGATAAATGCACCTTTGATTCCTTCTCTTGCCATATGTATTTTGTGTGATCTTTGTGTGATCTGCCTGTGTTTTAGTTTCTTCTGTATAAAAATATGGAAAACTAGGCATCCTTAGCTCCTGTGACTCTCTTTAAAGAGACTCCGTCAGTCTCTTTAATGCTGCTTCCGTATCATAGGGAGCCTTCACTTGCCAGTGGATACAGCTTTGCATAATGCTTAGGGTGTTTAGTCCTTTGTGCTCCAGAAATGCCCTATAGCTGTACCTTAGGGCTGTACAGGCTCAGCTCACCATCTATATATCTATTTGATCAGGAAGGGCAGCCTTGAGGTATGGTCATAGTCGGGGGCATTAATATAGTGGATTCCACATAAACCCTTAAGGTATGTTCACATTTGCACTGTTGCCTTCTAGAAGTAGCATATGAAATAATACTAATTAATTTAAAATTATCTGTGGGATATCAAAAAAGATATTTCTTGGCTTGTATAAACAACAACCAACAAAACACTAAAGGTTTCTTTCCCTTCAACAGAATTGTTCTACGTCTGATATCTTTAGTTCAAGAATGCAAGACAGCCCATAATACACTGTCACTGGAGTATGACTCCCTGTGTATTAACTGGTTTGATAGGTAAACAAGAAAGGGTGTCTTTCCAGTGCTCTGATATAAATGCTGAAGAGTTGTGTAAAATCATAGATGCACCTGCTTGTAGGCTTGAAGAAACAAAAACCCTTAGCAGAGCAAGGCTCCCGTTCTATTCATCTTGTACAATAATCCTCACCTTACAGTATAGCTTCATTCTCAGACAGTCACTGTCCTCTTCCCTGTATATGAACATAAGCAATGAAGCCAGTGGTTTGTATATATCTGTGAACTCGCCTCTCTGCAGCTTGCTGAGTGATAAATAGCAGGGTGGGTTCATGTGTTCCAACCTTTTACAATCACTCACTTGGGGACGTGTAGCCAGAGTGTGCAGTGTAGTAACGAGTGATATCTCAGTAAGGTAACAGAGGACACAGTAGATCTTTTTGAAGTACTTTTAGGTTTTCTTTCCTGAAACAATAATCAGGTCTAAGCACCAAAAAACTCCATGAGGAGTGTTGTCACATGAGTGTTATAACCTTGAAAAATTATTGTATATGGTATCTTTTGTCTTTCTAAAGGGTCATACTTAGACATGTATAAAGGGTAACTTGATGAACGTCTTCTTAAGAAAAGCTGGAGTTGGAATTACAGGGAAATTTCAAAATGCAGTGTTTGATATGGCAGTGTGAACTAAAGGATAACTGCTGTATTTCGATTATTTCTTATTGCTGTATTTCTTATTATGCGAAGGTAGAAGAAGCTGTTGTTTTCTGTGTGTCTTCTCTTATTCTACAGAGATCAGCAAATATCTGATACCTCCTAAGAGAAAACAGTCTGCTGAAATAGATCCACTTTTAGTGACTAGTGGGCCAGTCACTTGACAATACATGGTAGCAAGAAAAGATGGCAAGTGATGAAAAGCGTGAGAACCTTGAAGATCAAGGAAAACGAATAAATATATAGACTACAAATTCTGTAGATTTTCTGATGTAAAATTAATTTTTCCTCCCCTTCTAGTTGATGGGTTTGGGCTTTTTAATCCCCACCGAACGATTTATTTCCACCTGAATCATACTGTAGATCTCTACATCCATTTGAACAAAGGAACAAATAAAAGGAAGCAGACCGATGACTTGGCTGATCCTGTGGAGGACACCTCAGCATTTGGAATTTTCTCTGTGTCAGCCTTTAGCAAGAACACATGTAGTACATGAAACAAGCCAATTTATATCAGCCTTATTCTGCAAGATCAAGTTACTTTCGCATTTTAAGCGCTTAGGTGTCCCACAGTCTCTCACCTCTATGGTACACAAAGGTATGGTGCCTTTCCTTTGTTCTGGTCATGTGCAAATATTTGCACATGGGAAAATGTTTTAGCTCTGCAGACCAATTGATCAGCCATCTGCCTGCAAAAGGCAACGCCTTTCTGCGCTGAGACGGATACATAGGGGAGGATCCTGTTCAGTCGGTTCTCAGATTCCTGTGCCTCACCTCACTGACGTTAGGTCCACGTTTGTTTGACTACTCCCGGTCTGATTACAACAGATAAGTCCAGACAGTAAGGTAGACACGGATATATGAACAAGTGGCAGTAAAGTTTGCTTTTCAGAATATTTTGCGTTCATAGCAAAGGCAGAACTCACCGAAGTCTTCTTGTATAAAACACATACTTCCACAGGTTATGCTGTGTTATGCTCATGCTAATAATAACATCCACGCATGGAGAATACAGGATATGAATTCTGTAAAAGCACACAGTCTACACAGATAGGCTTTCCCAGTTATTGATCTTTTTACTGTGACTGAATTTATTCTGTGTAAAATAACTTCTGCTCTCATATCCACATTTTCAGTCTTTTATTCTCCTCCTTCAGCTCTAACACAAACAGTGGAGGCCAAACAAACATGGTTAGTTTAGTTCCAGATAGCCAAGGAACAAAAAAGAGCAGTTTCTCACTCTTTCTCAAGAAAAAGGGAAGTAAAGAATATGAATAAAAATCTTCCTGCTAATATTGTAAATGAATCTGTGTGGCATGCAAGCAGACAAGAAGGGAAGAAAAGAGAGAGTGGTGTATTATGCCACTTATGCCATTCATTACAGAGGAAAAAAGGGGAAAGTATCATGTTATGTCTGTCGTTGCAAAGGTTACAGACTTAATTCATCCTGAAGCAATGGTACTTCAATCCGAGATCTGAGTTTCAGATCCATCAGGAGAAATATTACCTGGCAAAACAGTCTTCAAAGAAGAGAATGCAGAAATATAGTAGCAGCTCAAAGGTAAGGATGAATTTTTAACAAAGCTGTGAATAAAAAAGATATGTGCAACATACAGCATATTTTTTACCTGAATATCTAGCTCCACCAAAAGGACTGTATCTGAATCTTTAAGAATCACAAGGATTTTGTTTCATTTCAGAAGTCTGAGAACAGATTTCAGCCTGCTACCTACAGGGAATTTAGAAGTGAAAGATGAGGGTGAAATCCTCTTGAGCCACTTTGGAAAGAGATTTCATCTGACACATCTCTGAAAAGTGGATGCTCTCTGCTTGAATGAGTGGTGTGTTAAAATTGTTGCAAACTTCTACTTCACTAGAAAGTACTATACTAGATTATTGATGTAATCAGTATCAATAATACCTTTGGAAATTAATCCAGATTTTTCTTCAACTGTTAAAATAACATGCATTGCAGTGGAAATCTAAGGCTAACTTTTGTTCAACAATGAAATTGGTGGTCATTGTATTGTTCTCAAAATTTGATTATGTATTTTATTTCATTCACATAATTTATTTCCCAACTGCTGACTCAATTTCACATTCTCAAAATAAACTGTACAACAATAGCCTTTTAGGCCCAGGATTTGGATTACTTGTTTCTTCCACAATCCCAATAACATGTAATTCTACCATTTGTTTTCTCTTACAGCACTGAGGTGAGACAAACTATGGAGTTTAGCTTTCCTGAGCTCAACGAAGTTCTGGACTGTGGTCCTGTATCACAAGTCTTTTGGGACTCCATCTTTGTGAATTCTTGACAGACATCTATATTCTTATGAACGGATCCACTAACGGAATAAAGGACTTTAAACTAGATTTGAAGAGGGAAGGGGATAAAACCATGTTCAGTAGAGATAATCCTAGTAGTGGCACAAAAATGTTTGAGGGAAAGTGTGCTAGAGAGGTCCTTTGGTCTGACACCTCAGTTAAGGTAGGGAATGGCGATCCATGCAGCAGCAAAGACACAAATATTATTCATAGGTTAGAAACCATGGAGATGCCTTAGAACAGTCATGTAGGAATTAGTTTCTCCCCTGAAAAGGTGGCAGGATCAGTAGCCTGGTTTAAGTGCATCTACACAATACACACAGTGTGGACCACAAACAGAAAGAGGTGGAAGACAGGAAAACTATGGCATAGGTTGCTATGATGAAAATATGATGGGATGACTCTCATGCTGCGTCAAGGGAGGTATAGGTTAGATATTAGGAAGAAGTTTTTTACAGAAAGAGTAATAAAGCTTTGGAATGGACTGCCCAGGGGGGTGGTGGAGTCACCATCCCTGGATGTGTTTAAAAAAAGGCTGGACGTGGCACTTGGTGACATAGTCTAGTCTAGTTGAGGTTCTAGGGTAAGGGCTGGACTAGATGATCTTGGAGGTCTCTTCCAACCTAGTGATTCTGTGATTCTGTGACTCGCACAACTGGAGTGCTGCAATGCATGGCTATAAACTCTTCAAAAGGGATAGGCAAGGAAGGAGAGGCAGTGGGGGAGCCCTGTATTTTAGGGAGGGTTTTGATTGTCTAGAGCTTGATGATGGTGATGATAGGATTGAGTATTTATGAGTGAGAATCAGGGGGAGGGCCAACAAAGCACATATGTGACTAGAGAAGCACAATGAAGCTGGTGAAGGCTGTGGAGCACAAGTGTCATGAGGAGCTACTGAGGGTACTGGGATTGTTTAGCCTGGAGAAAAGGAGGCTGAATGGCTGTCATGACTATTCTGTGTCACCTCTGGCAGCAAGCTTACATCCCTTTCTCCTGAACATCTCTGGCATGCTTGAAAGAGCAATGCCCACAGACTGGGAAATGTTGCCAAATCTGGAATAGATAAAGGCATAAATGAGTAGAGCTAAACACAAATCAAAGGAATGTGATTTCCAGTTTAATTTTACTTCTAGCATTTTCCCCATAGGCTAAGAGGAATCATTTAACTGATTATTAAGATACCGTTATTGTTAATGACTAATACAATAATTTTTTTCTCTTATTGTACAGGCCATTTATCACCACTCTGTTGGGATATATACTTATATCCAAATTTTATGTAATTCTGAAGACATATATAGGTGCAATATATCTCATTCATGACAAATTAACACTAAGTATTATAAATTAGCAAGGCTGTTCTGCAGAGGTCCTTCCTTCATCTTTTATATGTGTATACAGGCAGCACTGTAGCAAACAGCAGACAGCACAAACAAATAACGCTGGTGCTTTGCATGTAACATAACATACATTTTCCTACTGCAGGTAAATTGTTGATTATTTTGCTCTAGAAAACCCCTCACATTGCTGGGCTAATAAGTTATTTCAACTGACTTCAAATTTTTACTCAAAACAGGTGTCCACCCTTGCATCTGGTGATCCTGGAGAAATTTTGCAAGGACTTTGTATGTACAAATTTCCTCAATAAGCTGGCACCTTCATGGTGGAATGCTACAGGAAGAGGGAATAACCTGGGATGAGCTTCCCATGGCTCAAACACCATTTAAATGAAAAGAGCTAGGACAAGCCTCCTCATTTTTCTCATACCAGACTTTACAAGTGTCACAGCTTCGGGAATGGGGTTCTGGTATTATCTCCTTCCATGTCTCTTGCTTCACTGCATCTTTATCATAGCAAAACCTGTAGTTGCTCTTTGATGGTTATCTCCCTGAGACCGCATGCTTAGTCTGGAATGCCTGTTCTGTTTTCAGCTACCAGAACAATTGCTGAAGGATTATACTGGGGAAAGCTAAGCCCAGATCTCTGTATTTTTTCTGCATAAGCTATTCCAAAACCTATAAGGAAGAGCTTTTCTGTTCTGGTTTGACACCAAAGTTTCTTTTCCTTTAATGAGAAATGTACAAAGCAGAGGTACACTAATAACTAATTAATGACTAACAAGGTACACTAATAAATAACAAGTTTCTTGCAATAAAAATTGAAATAGGGAGAAAAGATGCAGCTAGTCACTTATGTAACAAATTGCAAATAGACATCAAAAGAATTGTTTATAACTTCTGGTCAGAAGTCATAGCTGATTTAACAGAGTCAGAGGTGGATTGATGAAATTCAGCTCAAGGTTTCTGCACCTTAAGCCATCACTTTCAGTTGTTTCAAAGTAATATAATTCTCCTCTTGTTTTCCAAATGGGTGTGATAGTCTTTCTATGTTTGTTCTCCAAATTGTGCATATAAATTTCTTATGAAATCTGATATACCAAAGCTGCTTGGTAAGAGTTCAAAATGCTAGTAGAGACAGAGGTGCTGCTTCACCTCATGTAGGTTTTAGTCATTTCACTGTTGCTGGTTAGAGTTCTGTCTGAATGAGGCGTAGTGCTTTCTTCATGTTCTCTATCACTGAAAGGAAAATATATACGAACTGTAAAAATTTATAAGTGCATTTGTAAAATTAAAAAAAAATCCCACATAGTTTGTTATAGTAAATTTTTCACATTGATATTAATTAATGGTCACACATTATATTTTAGAGCTTTTTATGGGGAAAATTCTGGCATTGATACTAAATGAGAAGGCAAAAAGTTTCATGAATCAAAATATTTAACTTAGGGGAGTTTGACAATACTCCTTTCAACTCCCTCATTTCTCAACGAGCCTGATAATCAGATGTGATGTGCATATTTGTGGTGAGATACTGCATTGGTGTCAAATAGATGGTGTAGAATAAGAACTGGCTCAGCCTGAAAAATCACATTCCTTTCTGAAATACGTGTGGTAGGTGGTACTTAGGTACTACGCCAGAATTTCTCTACTGATGCCCTCCCACCCCTGGCTGTTTACATTGTGCATTTGGATACCTTTGGGTGTCCAAGTATGACTTCACCATTCTCCAGCAAACTTCTCAGATCTTTATCCTGAATGTTTTCACCCACAATCTTTCAATTTTTCTTACCTGAGTAGTCCCAATAAATTCAATGAGACAATAGGTGTGCTTGTTTTGCTACAACAGGTTAACAATTATAATTTATTGCAAATGCTCACACACAGTTTTTATTCTTTACTTTGAGATCCTAATGGATTCTCAAGCAAAAATGATCAGGATGGGGTGTACGTGGCTGCTTACAACGTGGCATGCAAACACCACAAAGAGGGCACTTACAGAATGGTATGTCTTGTGGTTCATAAGTGTAAAGCCGGTTGGAGTATCTTCCTGTGATATCAGCTCTTACTGTGAGAGATGGGTCTGAAAAATTAATCATATTAAACACAGCCTTCCATTCCCACAACAGCTGAGGGTGATGGCATGGCACTACTTTGACAGCCCTGTTTCTGGTTTTATCAATGAGGCAATTACGGGGCCGTTGCACTCTGTTCCAACCAACCTCTCTTTACTTTGAGAAATCCTGAACAAAAGCTAACATTCATTTTTATATTATGCAGTTATTTTTAACTAGGTTACACACGTATTTCACTTGTATTTAAAGGAAAATATCCTGTTTTACAGGTTCTGCATTTACATCAGGAAAGGCTAATTTGACTGTATGCATATATAGTGAGGCTTATGCATCTCTAATGAAATATTAGCATGATCTACCTAGAGTCTGCAGAACGAAAATCTTGTAATTCTTAATGTTCCCAGCATGGGAAAAAATTATTATGGACATATCTTCTACTAATTCCCCTTCCAGACGTTTTGGTAATTAACTGTAACTACGGTTGTAATCCTGTAACTACACTGCACTCAGTCTGAGTGTGGGCTTCATCTCACTGAACCTCAGATGCCACTATGGAGCTAGTCACTCTAGGGTCCCTGTACAGTCAGTGAAAATAAACAGAAACTCTGGGCACAATTAATTTGGTCCATTCCAGAAGTCTGCTTCACAATGGAATAAATCATTCCTTAGATGCCACTGACTACTGATTTATTTTGTGATGACTTATAGACATTAATATATAGACATCTATATTCAGTCAGATATTTGACTTTTACAGTAAACCTTGTCTTGTAACAGCATGAGCAAGAAGCACAGAGAGCAAAAGCCCAGATGCTAACACATTTTTAAGCAGCTTGCCCCCAAGCCCAAATTAGGTACCCTCCAGAACACATCCGTAATCTGAGGAGTTTACAAGGGTCAAAATATGCAACAGAGGCAGAGAGCTATTTTTTCTTTCACAAAATGAATAATTTTGATGTCCCCAAAGTAGAACACTGTCATAATTCATATATAACATCTTTGAAGATAAATAAATATTGTACATACCTACGAACATGATTCGAGGCACGTATTGTCCATCAGGTGACAGATTTTTATCTGTGGTTTCATGCTGGTAGAAAAATGAAGGCTAGTTATTAAGATATTTCTGTAAATTTTGCTGAGTAGCACCACTGTGAATAACCTTGTACCAGATAAATGCCTCTACTTATATAACTAAAATGCCAGAGATATTAGCTAAAATGACATGAAAAAGCAAGGCAGAGAAAACACAGACCCTAAAAAGGTACCAGTCAAATCACCCCAAACCCTTCATACCATGAGATTCAGCATAACGAAGTTATTTTGGGCCATTTCCTGTATCTCTTCATTTTCTGCAAACGCTTTCTTCAGTGCTAGAAAAGACAGGATCACTTTGAAGTCCATCTCAAACTCTGCCTTTCCGTCTGTGTTTGTGCACTACATTGGCCAGAGACTGACCACATTCTTCCCATCTTTGCTGATTCACATTCCTGAAGAGACACTTAAGGGCTCCATCACTGCTTTTTGGTATTTTTTGACCCTTGGCAGTACACCCTCCTGGCTATGAAAATGGAAGCTCTCTTCTGTTATTTATGAAGCCTGTCGTCTCAATTGGTAGCATGCCCTGGCTTGACAAAAGTGCCTTATTCTCAGAAAATTCTTGTTAGATCAATTTCAGCAGCTCTGTCCTCATTTCCTTCTTTAGTTACCAGCTCAGGAGATTCAAACAATATTAAATCTGTTCAAAGAGTCAGTAGCAAGTCTGTGCCTCTTAATTTAAACTGATGAGTGCTGCATTCAGGGTAGCAATACTGCAGCACGGAGCATTTTTCATATTCTTAATCAGGTAATTTCATAATGGGTGTTTTGTAAATAACGGTAATAAATTCTTTACTTTTCAGATACATTTTCATTTGCCTGTTTCTTTAAATAGTTTTCAGTAAGTGCAAGGTAAATATATAGGTAGGTTCAGTTTCTTATAATAATTATCACAAAATTTTAACACTCAAAAAAATCAAAATTACCTTGGCAGTATTGACAGTCTTCCAAATGATGAATTACCATCAGTGGCTTGTTACTTTATTAATAACAATAAAAGATGTAGTTAGCTCATTTGACAAGGATGCAAATGGGTGATTTTACTAGCAGACTGAAAAAAGGAAAATTGCCTTTAATCTTATTAACCCACAGTAAAACCATACAGGCATTCTGTAAAATGTTACAGATATTTTTGAGCAAGGGAAGAGAGCATAAATATGTCATAAAAGAAAGAAGTAGATAAATAGACTTTCTACATCTAAATAGGTATCTATAGTAAAAGGTTCTAGAAGAAAGAAAAAACACCTCCATCATAATTTCATTTCCATGTGGTAAATAATCAAACTGAAGAGTTATTTAATGTTGCTTAGGTGTGAAGTTCTCCATGATTAAAAAAATATAAATAATCTGTATCAACAAGAATATAATAATTTTTGTAAGATTGTGTTTATTATCAAATTCTTCCCATGAAATGTTTCTTGAACAAATACACAGTATATTTTTTAAGTAAATAGTTTGGTAAAGTACCAAAAATTAATATTTTGGATGTCAAAACATAAAAAAGTCAATATTTTTCCTTTTAAAAGTGTTATTTTTAAAACTATATTTACTCTTCAGCAAATCAGTTACTAATGCTTGGT
The DNA here is from genome assembly GCA_013399895.1 of Serilophus lunatus. NCBI lineage: Eukaryota > Metazoa > Chordata > Aves > Passeriformes > Eurylaimidae > Serilophus > Serilophus lunatus. Next base: position 449,846 of record VXBA01002668.1, read on the forward strand.
CTGCTATCATTACCAGGAGTTGTTAATTTCTAGCTATTTTCACACAGGGTACATGGCATTAATAGTCTTTATTTTAAAAATAATTTGCCTTCAGTTTAACAATAGCTCATACTACACTATTGTGATATAAAATGAACTTTAAAAAATATTTTAAAAAATGTTAAAAAAATGTCGTCAAATATGTTTTCAGTTGAGTTCCAGAGAAGTTTCCCACTGAAACTTCAATTTCTATTAAGATAGTGAGAAACTGTGAGTATATAACGAATACATTCCAACTGTTGGGGAAAATATGAGAGGCATCAGATCTCCATGCAGGAACAAATGTAACTGATTTCAAGGAAGTAATCAGAGTGATATGCTAGTAAAACACCACAGATGTAATTAAAAAAAATAAAAAATAAATACTATATCCATTTATCATTGTTAATTGAAAAGACAACACTGCTCTTGTGACAAAGAAATTTCAATATTGTATTATCCACCCATAATGTTACTTCAGAGCCATAAGATCCCTATAAGGGCTTTTATTTATAGACACAGACTGTTTTATTTAACTGGGTGGTCTGCAGATCAGCTGTCATGGTGTTTCTTTGCCCTGTTTCATTATAGTATATTATGTCATGCCAAAATAACAACTTTGTCTTCATACTACTTTTTAATCTCTTACCTTTTTTTTGCTTGATAAAGCCCTTCTTCATAAGTTTGTACCCAGGTAATTTCGTCGCCCCACCCTAGATATATAATAAAAGGATTGGCTGATGGCCAGGCAAGTAACTCATAAAAAATTTCTTTTTTTCTTTTTAATGTTTATCAACACTTGTACACAAAAAAATTTGGGTTTTTTAGTCAAAGGTTCTCTAACACTGTGGATATGCTAATTCCACATCTTCTGATAGGTACACTGAAAGATTAAAAAAACACAATCAAATAACCAGACCCCCACCAAAACCTCAGCTGGTTGCATATCCAGTTCAAGTCCTTTGACAGACTAGCTAGGTATCTTTTCTAAATACTCAGAGGTCCTTAAATCAGCACCCAAATCCTTTATATCTTTATATTGTCTACTCCATAGTTCATATAGACTATGGGAGTTAAAGAGAAGCTGGCATATAAAAGAGAGAAAAATAAAATGTGACAGCTCGAATAAAATCAACTGTAATATGAATGTCATTTAGAACAGTCTTGGATTATAAACTTGAAGCCAAAGTAATGAAATTCAATCTCTGGAGTTGCAAGTACTTAATTTAATTAAATAATTTAATAAAAGAATGGCCATTAAATAAAAATCTGCACCAAAATACAATCCTAATGAATCATCAGCTTCATAGCTCATCCATAGGTACACAGATCTCAAAAGACAAATTGCCCAGTTGGTTTTATGACTTCAGCTCCCAAAGACATCAGCGCCCATGTAGCAGATCCCTGCATCCTAGGCAGTGTGACTCTATTCATGACAGGCCTCCTGGGAATTGAACAATACTTGGATCCGGGCCAAGGCTGAGCTCACTTTCTTCTGCATTGTCTGGACCCTGATTGGACCAGCCCAGATTTACTGTTAGATTTCTCACCGTTCAATTCTATGTGATGCTGCTACTAGATCACTTTGCTCAGTGGACAGGACTTTCTGGCTGATGGTGGCATTCTGGCGTGTGGACCAGTGCTCCCTAACCCTGGCTGTAATCACCTGCTGCTCAAGGTCATTACGCAGAGGAGTCAGCATTTTGCAGTAGGTTAATCTTTGATCTGTGAAAACTACTTGTAAAGTGTGCAAGGCATCCCAGAAGGCCTGAAATCAGAATTAGAAAAGTGACACCTGCTTTTTCTTACTGTTTTCTTCCAAAATGTAAGAGATTTTGTTGTCTTTTTTGTAGACTTAGGTTTAATGGGAAAAATAAGTTCTGATCTGCATACTTATAACCTTTCCCTGGATACTGTTTACAAAAAGTGATTTGAAATTTCTCTGTGGCTAGTCCAGGTATTGCATGATTTTGTCAAGTTGACTTTGAGCAATTAGGATCAGATGGAACATCTGTGACATGTGCAACTTTGCCATGATGGAGAAACCCCTGAGGTGAGCTTTGGGATCTTCAGGCTTTGCACAGCTTGCAGAAGATGTCAGGAAGGCAGATGGAGAATTTTTCTGATGAATGGTCCCAAAAAGAGAAGGAAGATGGAGAAGGGGAAAGGAGCTTGCTAAGCTATTTTTTCAGCTTGTATTTGTAAGGATTGGTCAAACATAAATTACTTAAACCAGAGTCTTTATTTAAGATCCAGGTTGAAAATTATGTACCACAAAGAAGCGAATTACTCGCAGTCATGCTTTGCAGTGGATATCTGATGAAAAGCAAAAAAAAAAAAAAGTCACACAGATAACTACCAATGGTTCGAATTGTTGTTCTGTATATAAAAATGGGTCTGTATAAAAATTGTTCCATAGCAACTGAAGTTATGAATCTATGTTTCAGTAGTTGATATATTACCATAATAAAATATACTTCAAATGGTATATGAATGAGTATTTTTTTCACTGATAGTCCTACAAGTACATCCTGATTTGAGAGACTCATTTTGGGTTCTTCTACTAGGTCACTGTGGTTATATAAGTTATGTGGGTTATATGAGGCCCTCAGTCATATCCTTAAGAATAAACTGATGGAGTGAAATGACATGAAATAAGGTTTTGCACTACTAAGAGTGTCAATTAACACTAGAGAAACACATCTCAGTAAGTATATATTTGCATTCTACCTATGTTTTTTTACATATATATGCATTCAATAAATGTATATTCCAAACAAAAACATTTACTGGCTATATGGTGAGGAAAGGAGGTAACGATATACAATAAATATACAGTACCTCTTGACAGTGTCTGAGGTGCTCGTTTTTCCTTTTTAATTGCCATTGCAAAGTTGGAAGTGACTGCAATTAGCAGGAGGGACAGGGCCAATGTTGAATGGAGCATTATTTCCTTTTCAGTGCAGTAGGGAAACTAGAAAACAAATCAACAACTTTAGTCACGCAGATTTGTCACCAAGCACAATGTAAATCAATGTGTTCATGGCATCCTAACAAGCTATACTTCTCAGAGAGTTTCAGTTATTTCTACAAATCCCTGCTTTTGTAAGAAAAATGCAAAATGGAGATACTTAATTTTACTGTAGAACACTGCTTTTAGCTGTCAAAATTAGGCTGCAGAGGACAGTTCTTATTTGATTCTTATGAACTGGTAAATGCCATAATACTATGACTATGACAATTTCAAGACAGTGCTACAGGATTTTTTTAATTTCAGTGAAACATAACAGCATGGGGTTTTTTATATTAGGATTTTTTTTTTTGAAAAATTTCCCAGTTCTTCATGCTTTTTTTACACTAAAATTCAGCTCAACTTCTTCTGAATAAAACAATTCATCTGTGCTCCTGGCTGGTTTAGTCTTCTTTTCCTGACAAAGATCATTATAAGAAATTCAGTTACTTCTGGCCTTGATAAAAATCAGGGAACAGAATATGGAGTTGAGGAAAAGCATTACAAATCCATTTTTTTTTTTTTGTAAATTGGTAGGTTTTTCTGCCCAGTACAACCATCTTTAAGCATTAAAGCTCTGATATCTGGTGGATAACTGATGGTTTCAACTGACTTAAAAAATGTAATGCATATAGACCAGGATACTATCCAGTCTTCTTATCAGTTTTTGCTGGAGATTCCACTTCTCAGAGATTGAACTTTAGGAGTTACCAGGATGACCTGTTAAGAAAGGACTTTGATTTAAATAAAAAAAAAAAAAATAAAAATTTCCAAGACTACTAATAAAGAAAATTTCAAACTTGAATTTAAAAATTATATTCAGTATGGAATTGCACCCTGAGCACTGGCTGAAAAAAAAAGCTTCATGGTTTTAGGACTGAAAGGCATGAAAGTCGATATTTTAATGAATCTCTTAACATCACAGAATCACTGTCAGCAGTTACATTTCTTGTGAACAAATTAAATTCCTATAACTGACAATCTTAATCTGAGAAAAGCATTCTATTCAGGTGGAGAAAGATTTTTACACAAAATGCTCAAAAATTTAGAAAAAAATTTATCATCTTGTAGAAGGAATCTTATATTTCTGAAAAAGATTCCCTAGATTGCTAAAAGAATTACTACATTCATTATAATATTTTTCTCTTCAATCTTGTTCTGAAACAATTCCCTTTCCCCCTACATGGCATCACAACTGTAGAATTGTTCTTTGTTTCACATACTTGCCAAGTATCTTTCATGTTGGCTACTGTCAACTGAATTTTAGAAAGGAGTCTCCTTTGAAGCTTATTAATTACACACAGGAATTTGTTGATTGGAGCTTATTGATGTTTAATAAGAAAATGTGAAATTTTCCAGTGTTTCCTAAGTAGAGGCTGTAATTTTTAGTGAAGTTTGGGGGATGATGATTTTTTAATAAATCCTCAATAAAATTTCCATTCATGTTTTCCCTGTGTCTCTGTGAACCCCTAACTTCAGTCGGCTAAAGCATAAATAGATATGGTTTTGAAATCACACCAAATAATGTCTCTATAAAGCAGATATGGAATGTGTGATTCAGTTCTTTCATGATGTATTCATAAAAAAATCAATCAAAGTGTAAATCTCTTCAAATCACACATAGAATTATCCAAAGCTTAATGCTTGATTATCATGGTATTGGAAATCAATATTGTTTTGGAAGGAGTCAGTCTAAATTTAATAATCTGAATTTTTGATGCTACATGATCCAATGTCATGAATTGATTTTGAGAAAAAAATGGAAGCCAACACCATGTGGATTGCCTTCAATTTTCTGTCAGAACAAACACGTGCTAGCTAATCTCTATGCATCTATCATTTGTCTTTTTATATGACTAGCCTTGTTATGTATTTATGAACCAATCTCATTGATGCACTAAAGGAGAGTTAAGAATGAGAAATACTTGCTCACCAGCAGCGATCAATTCTTCTGATCCAAGGTCCTCTTCCTGGAACTGGTGAGTTAAAAATCAGTGCGATTTAAGCACGGAACACCTGAATTGATCAGATCTCTGTGTAGCAACAACGGCGCATTCACCTGGGAAAAAATGACAGGAACCTTTGAGCTGAAAAACAAATTAATGTGTTTCCACCCTCCCCCTTCCTTTTCTGCCATCCCTCCAACTTTCACTCATGTGCGTTCCCATGCTTATACACTGAATCCTGGCATTTCTCTTTTTCTTGCTTGTATCAGATGTCTTGTATGAGGATTGGAAGTAAATAGTGGCTTATGTGTGTTTGCTACTCCCCCCCTCAAAGAATGTGAGTCTGGCTTACATCCAGTGAAAAAAGAAACTGCCAGTGAAAGCTGGAATTGTAGGTGCTTTTGTTCCCAGAGAACAGCAGGGTTCACTGGTGCTTGAAGGTAGGTATGAATCTAATAGGAAGACACAAAGATGACTTTGTGTAGAGAAGTGTAATTAACAAATAAAACAAACTTTTTTTTTTGAGATGGAAATAAAATTCTTTATTTAAAAAATATGATTTAAAGTACTAGATTATTGCTTCTGGGAGTTGTAGTTTAAAAATATCTGATTCTTTGGACGTGATGCTTGATACAATTTTACTGATCTTGACAAATACAGGAAAAGTCCTTTATTCGCCATCTTTGCACAAAGAAGGAATGAACCCTTTTCCTTCCTCCTTGGATAGTTTTGCAAGGGAATCAGGAGCAATCTTCTTTTGGTTCTTGATCTCTCATGTATTTTTTTTATATGGACTCTGTGCTTACACTTCTTATAGTTTGAAATATAGAAGTTTTCCAAAATTACTGAAGTGTATTGTTGCTCATCCCTGACATATTATGTTCTTGAGCCTTGAGGTATTGTATTTTTCATGGCACAGGTTTCCTATTGTAAGGAGTAAGGAGGTAGGCATTCAATGAAATAGACTAAACTTAGTGATGAGCTAGTTACCTGCAAGTGCCCTTTGGCAGGATGATGTTCAGCAATTTTTATCTATATTTTAAGGGCAGAATTTCAGCCTTTGTCAGTCTTGCCTCAGAGTGATTTGTAGCCCTGGTCAAAAAGACCTTGTAAAAGTTTAATGCTGAAAGAAAATGATCATAATAATTCATAAATCCAAGCTGGATGCTTGTTGAGTGGGATGTTAGGAGCCCCCTGTCCTTGATTTCTTCTGCATGTGTTCAACATTCACACGTGAACCGAGTGTGAAGCCAGAGCTTCGTCGCAGCCAAAACCTGTACTGCCTGACATCCAAAAGGCCAACCTGTGCAGCAGCAGATACCAGCCAAGTACTGAATCTCTGCAATGCAGAGCACACGTTTCTACACTCATTCACCAAACTACCTTGCTCTCACTCATTTAACTTGGCTAACTGAATCTCCAGGGTAATGTGGGTGGAAGATGTTTGCATTTTTGTTGTCTACTCTAAAAAACTAATTTTGGAGCTATGAGTAACTATGGATTAACTGTGTGTATATAGCTCTATCCAGGTCAAAATTAGGAAAAGTAATAATTAGCTAAATATAGGGCATGTAGAGGATATATGTGTAGAGGACTTCTAGAAAGGTGTTGCAGAATAACTGACACTTGGAATTGTATGCTACTGCTTTTGTGCAAGACGTGAGCAGCAGATTTAAGTCATATCCATACATGTTGCCCATTTATGAAAAGTGAAACAGGCTTTAAAATTTTTATTTACGTAGTGCTGCACAAATGAAGTTGCTGATAAAGTTCCTACTCTGTCCAACTCTGCCTTAGCTCATGTGTAAGCAAGAGATGAGATCACAGCTCCTGTGACAGCTGTAATTCAGCATCATTCCTGAAACCTCTACTGATAACTCTGCAAAAGTCTCTTACACGTGGTTAACATGTTTTTGCAAATCAATACAAAATTAATTAGGATATTACACAGAGAGATTGTGGTGTGGACTGGAGCGGGGAGATGCATCTCTACAAATGCCCAAACAAATTGTACACTAAACAATATGAGAAAGCTTTCTAGAACATATATTTTCATGGATGAGAGGTAATTCTGGTTCCTAACAAGGTATTTGGTGTGGAGTGGGTCTGAACCTCAGACCACATTGAAGCAGCACATGGTACCAGAACAAAGAATTCTAGCTGGGGCTTAGGTTAGGTTTCATCGCCAAACAGAAAAAGAAATAAGTGGACAAACTCTGCAAATGTCCACTGGGCTTAGGTTTTGACTGAAAGCCAAACATCATTATTAGAAAATTTCTGGGTCATTTCAGTAAAGTAATTTAAAGAAATCTAAATATGACATGCTGGTTTGTTTCTGAACATGTATTTCAAAAGAGTCATAATTGTGGAAATAAGGCTTCTGGTATTACAAGCCGATTCACAACAGGCTTACTTTCCTCCTAGCCTCTTTCCTAAAAGCAGGGCTCTAGGTACAGCTTAAGGGAACAAACTACTCCACGGTTACCTGTGCCCCCCAGTAGTTTGCTTCCACTGGACCACTGTACTTTTTAATCTTTGTATTCCTGTAAGGATATTGTTCTGGAACATAAGCATAATAATGTAAGTGGAAAAACATTTATTATATTAGTTTTTACAGTGGTTTATACTGGCTGCAAACCATATTCTCTGTTTCCCAGGCCAATGTCCATGCTTTCACTTCTAAGCCTACATCCTATTCCAATACTGTCATTTAAACCATCTCCAAAGTTTTCTCTGCAGTTTCTGGAAACTGGCCCCCCCTCCATCTTTAAACTGCCCTGTGGTACAGTCCCTGGAAAACTTGGTTTCAGGCTTAATTGGCACTTCACTTCAGCTGCTCTGCATCTCTGTACCTTTGTGAGTCACTACTGTCTATTGGCTTCCACTTCTCAACAAGATTATTTTCCTGCCCTCTAGGCTTCTCAGATTTCCCAGAACTTTTTATAGATACAGAGCTTTGAAGATTGCAAGTGGAAAAATATAATTTATTACTTGTCATGAATTTTGCTGAGATTTACGGAATAAATGTGTTTTGGTAAATAAAAGGAAACCAGTGTTAGATGTTGTTGCCTCCTCCCTTCAATCCAAAAGTACAAACTGTTCTGGACTGTTTATTTAATACTGTGTGAGCCCTGGCAGACAGAACTTGCCCTTCTACCAAGTAGATCTTCCTATTACAGTGTGCTTCTAGCACTGCCAGAGGAAGCCTTGGAAGCCATTCTGGCCTCCCAGGCTGCTAGTGCACCCCAGGGCACATACTGCCAACACGGAGGAGGGGTACAGTATGCTCCAGGCCCATGGATGGGGAGATTCTGGTTGCTGTAAAGGGGTACAAATGGTTGCCACTTTTTATAGTCTTTAATTAGAAAAGACAAGAGCTATGTGTCCTGCACGCTCTAAATCTGGAGTGTAGCAGTTAAGCCTGGTGCATCCTCAAACCTCCTGGTTCTCTCCCTGCCAGCAGACTCTGCCTACACAGAGAGTTGCATTTGGCAGTGGAAGGATGGGGACAGGTGGAAGGAGTCCTCAAGACTATGTTGGACCTTGGCTGGCATGAGCACCTGCAGAAGATCCCTGCCCTCCTCTCTTCCAGCTCTCTCTTGCTGGATTCAGGGTAGCCATGGGCTGGTGTGCCTTACCATCATGGGCATGGCAGGGAAGAGGGCAGGAGCAGCAGTGTGGGGCCCAGATCCATTCTGTGCATGGCGCATGAACATCAACAGCCTTGTGTTGAGTCTCCTCTCACACAGTGAACTAGCAAGCACGTACCTGTCAGGGAACCACGTGTGGCAGGCATTAACTGAGCCCTTCTGGTCAAGGGCATGTTTTCTCTATTTACAGTCTTTCTGTTTCAGCTGTGAGCAAACACCTTCCTCAAAATGCATGCCCTTTTACAGAGGTGAAAATTTTTACAGAAATTGTGTTTTGGACCACCTAAATAGACTATGATTTCTTTATTCCAACAAATTACGAAGTCTTATTGAAATTATGGGCTGAGAAAATGGTATCTAGAATTTATTTTGCTCTCAAAGTTACAATTTTTAAAGTATTTTTAATACTCACAATGAGTTATGTATTTCCAAAAGCTGTTACAATGGCTCAGTAACTTTGAGAAAACTACAGTAATTTGATATCTGAGTTGATTATGTTTGAGTTTCTGAATGATGTGACGAGGTGTTTGGATTCAATAAAATCTGAAGCAAATGAAATGTAAGTACCACTGTAAGTTGGAGGACTTCGATGGGATTGCTCTAATGAAAATGTGATCTTTCAGTGTTTGTAGGTATGCAACATTTTAAGTTTATTGTTGTGGCCAATAAAACAAAAATTCCATCGTTACCAATGCCTCTAGTTGGCAGTGTTGCATTGCTAATAGCAAAAGGACAAATCTTTCTGTTTCAGCTTTGCTGGATTCCAGTGATAAGTTCATAATACAGATAATTTAAACATAAAAATGATTGCATATAAAAATTCACGAATTTTGGAATACCAGTTAAAATTAATTTTGAAAAATATGAGTGCTTTTATTTTTTTTTTTAATTTATGTGCACATAAAGTAATTTGAGAGGTGACAGGAGTAGAAACCCAGACCAGATTTTAAGGAATACGGCCAGGAAATTCAGCATGTGTTTTGGAAGAGATTGAGAACTCAGAAATATTCAATGAAACTTTCTGACTGCCACAAGAAATGAAAAGCGGCTGCACTTCCCTGCAGTCAGAGTGTCCCAATAAAGACTTCACAAGCAAGAATGCTCTCCAGAAACACATTGGACTACTTTGCTGCAGCTGTGAGAGTGAGTCAACCAGGCCTCTGTTGAAAGAGATACTGTTGCTGCAATGTTTTTGTGATGTTTTCCTGCAGTGACATCACTGTATCTGCTTTAAAATGTAACGGCATCTAAAAATCAAAAGACATTTTGTGTGCTGTAGAGTGGCAGTTTACAGTATTTCAGTGTTTCTGCTTTCTGCACAGGTATTCCTTTAGCTTTTACTATAATAAGGGATTTATCCCAGTGCTTGCTCCCATGAAGGACTGATGCAAGAGGGCATAAGAGCAACTCAATATCTCTCAGCTTTTGTCTCCCTTTTTACTCTCTGTTCTTCAGCCAAACCTTGATCCTGTAAAGTTTTTGAGTCCTTGGTTCCATTTCAGAACAGCACTTGATACATATTTAAGTTTAGGCACATTAGCAAACCCATTGATGTCCGTAGGATCACTTACATGCTTAAAGTTAAGCATGTTCTCGAGTGTCTATACTGAGAATATGGGATTGAAGTCTCTGGCAAGTCTCCATACAGGCTTCTCCTAAACAAGCCAGACAAGCTTCTCTTCTGATGTGGACCTGTCCTGGTGCAGCTACCTGTGTTCCCAGCAGCCAGTTGATAGAAAGGATCTCTAGCAGATCATTCCTCACTGACTGAGCAGCCTATGTTGCTTTACCAACAGAGAGGTTTCAGCTTTGGCCATTACAATGCAGAACTGCTCGCCTGAACAGCTTGTAGAGCTGCAACCTGACGTCCCTGCACTGAGCCCTTTGTTGGTGCTAAGTCTGAGCTCATTCACTGCAGTCGATCCATGGAGCTGTCATCCCTACATCTGCAACCTGTTGTCACATTGAGCGCTTTTCTTTCAGTCTGAAAAAGATAAGTGACAACAAACTTCCGTATTCCTTAAACAGAACACTGCTTTCACATATATTATTCTGCAGAATACATGTGAATACTTAGTATATTCAGAAAACTTCAGTCAGAATTTTTAAAAAAATCCCAAACAAACAAAACCTTTATGACTTGTTATGGCCTTCTGTTACAACAATTCACATTTGAGAAGAAGAATTAATTTAGCATTACCTAACTGAAAACAATTTCACTTTGAATGACAGAGGTGGAGATGGGGAACATGTAAAAGTACATGGGAATATCTTGAAATGTTGACAGGTAAGCCAGGTCATGCTTTATCTCCATGACCATTAAAAGCTGTTAATTATCATGGACTGTCTTCAACTGAGTAACGGTTTGTTGGAATATATTTTTAGCCTGGCTAAGCATAACCTTTTGCTATTTTGTTGTTATGTTTATAGACCACATAATTGACGTTGAAAAAATTTTAGCTTCAGATTAGCTTCCAGCTACAACATTTTCTTATTGTTGCTTTTTTTAAAGCCAAGGATTAATATGAGACAGATAGAAACATAGCACTGAATCATCAAGTGCTGTCCTCCATTCCTGGAGGCAGGCACATCACAATATCCTGCTTATATACGTATTAAAATTCCTTAGGAATTTTGCCATTCTAGTTTTTCAAGCCTGCCTTTGAAACTCACTCCAGAGAAACTCTGGTTTGACTAGTCTGAACTTACACTTGGAAATTTCTGATCACGTGTCCTTTTGCCAGCATACCCCAAATGTTGTTTCTTTCTCTCTCTTGTATTTCTACAAGGAAATCATATCTCAGCTTGGTCTTCTTTCTTCTGGATGGGTGAAAGAATGGATTTTGATTTTCTTCATTCACCACATCTATTTACCCTTTTCTGCATCTGTTCTATCAGGAGTTCAGAGTTCCAGAACAGAGATGTATCACTGTATTGCAAATATGGTCCTACATGGGCGTGTGCAACTACTGTCTCTCTGAAAATATGTTGTCTTACACCTCCTCATGTCATATTTCCCTCTCTTACAGATTTTTTTTATATATTAGTTACTAATGATCAATCATAATATAATCTATCCTATGTCTGACCATGATTACACTCACATCTTTTTTCTTCCAGGATTTTTTCCAATTGACAGGGCCCAAACTTTGAGCAGAAATATCTGCCAGTAGTCTCTGTGAAAAGAATTTTTATATGAGTGCTTTTTCCATCTTTAACAATCTTTATAAGATGTGGATTAGCTGGCCTCAAGGCCAGTGAGGAAAACTGAAACATCTTGCGTTTTCCTCTGTTGGAGTATTCACTCAGGCTATGCCTAGACTAAAGCGGTTAGTCTGCCTAAAGCCACTACTTTGGGCAATGGAGATGAACGGAGGGGACTGCAAACATATGGATTAAGTCTACTCTAAATCACCATCTGGAGAAGCCAGATGGGACCCGGATGGGAGGCTCCAGATAAAGACACCCCAGGAGATTGTCTCTTATCAGTTGATGTTACTCTTTAGATATCATTCCAGTCACATCTTTGGAAGATCCTGTTATATCTGCACTCTTCTTTAGCACATACATCAAAATAGATGATGTTAGATCTCAAAACAAACAAACAAACCCTCAAAAACTCATCTGAATAGATTTCAAGGCCAAAGATCTAGGTACCTGAAAAACTAAATTCTGTGATTGATGCTGAAGCGCCTTAATGTGTCTATTCTCTGACCTAGCCGTCACCATATACCTGTTTAATTGATATCCTGCTGACAAGAAATTCTAAGGCTTGCATCATAGTTTCCAACTGTGACACATTCCATGTATGTTTTTTAGAATAAAGGATAATCTCATTTGAATTAGTGATGTGTCTCAGTAGACAGGTATAACCTAACAGTTCTTTGTTATTTATGATGAAGATGGTGCACAAAAGGCAACGTTAGAGATTCCAATGACTTTATCTTTTTCCCTGTCTTGAATGAGAAATATGTTATTGTTGCATATACATGTAAAGAATTGCAACTGATATTTGGCTGAAGGATTTTTGTGGAGTGTTTCAGGAAGCATGGTTGGTCATGAGGTGTGGGTTGCAACTACTCTGGGGTTCTGCTCAACTTCTGCCATGCTGCATTTCCATTCTGAAAAGAAAATTAATGAACTTTCCCAGCTTACACCGCTGCAAATTGGAGACAACTCACAGAGAGACCAATGTATTCAAGTTGTGAAATGGTTGTCACATTTCTCAACTTTATGTGGCTAGGGAGCAAAATACTCTGTCTAGGATAAGCTGGGCTAAGCTAGACTCCTGTTCTCAGTCACCTTCTTGAGAGATGCTGTCTTTCTCAGAAGACAGATGCTGAGAACATTGGCCTCTTCTGAAAAGTGAGGTGCCTTGGACTGACTGTAGATTCCTCCATGTTCTGCAAGGACTGTTGCTTAAACAGAAAAAAATATGTTGAGGAAAACGTGTGATTCCAGATATATGGGGAAACACAGATCATTGAAAAGCATGTAGGTCTTGTATTTATCTTCTTGACCCAAGATTTTGGGGTTATTTTCTGTATTTTTATTTCAACAAAAAAGAGTAAAATCTGGATCTGTCTGCAAGAAAAAAGCAACTTTCTCCTTTATGCTGCGCTATCACCTTCAGCAGTCTTTTTCTTTTGGAAATGTCTTCTGAGATATAAATTCATCTTTTGACAGCATATACTTTTATCCAGAAGATTTTCCAATGGTTTTCATAGTCAAAAAAAAAAAAAAGTTTTAAAATTGCTTTGCTGTCATGATTTTCCTAAGTGGTGGAAAATTCTTATTTTAACCAGTTATTCAGGGTAATATGTGAGAATAGTTCTAGTCCTGGCCCAAAAGCATTATTGACACTATGTAAAACAGCAGAACTGGGATTATATATATATATATATATATATTTTTTTTTTTTACGGGAAGAATATATGATAGGGAGAGAAAATTTTTCAGAAAAAGTGTACAGGGTAGACCATTGGAAAAACATGGAGAGACGTTTTTACTTTTAACTGAGAAATGCTTTCATAGTTTGTTATTTGAGAGCTGCATGCAAATTACACAGTGGTTTGTAATGTTCCTTGGAGAGTGAAGACAGAAGGAAAATTATCTAGTTTTCACTAGTATTTCTAAGATTTCAGTGATGAGACTTGCATGAAAAGGACTCTGCCAATGGCTGAGTTAATTTGCTCAAGTTGCAAGAAAGACAAATTAAAAAAATTAAAAAAAATAAAAATTGAAAGAAAATATTTAATTACATTATTTAATTACGTCAGGAGAATCCAACACAAATGACATAGCAAAGATCAATGACAACTTGCTGAACAGAATGTCTGTTTGTCATGAGAGCTTTAACTGGACTGAAGGCTGAGCTAAATCTGCAGTGTAGAGTTACTGCAGAGGAAAATGACACAGCTCATCATCAGTGGGAACTGGGCTGTGTGGGAGAATGTTAGTTGCTTACAAATACTTTCACCTTCTCTTGCATATTGATTTAATTCTAACTTAGCTTGCCAATAACCATAAATTTCATGAAAGTGCTATATGTGCCATAGTACAATTGACCATTCTTTTATATTCTAGTTGAGCCAAAAAACCCAGTTCCCATGTAAGCAGGATGCAAATGTCATGGGGATTTTCCCTCTGCAATCACATGCACTAGCTTAGATGCCTTCCAACACAGAAATCTAAAATAGGTTGGTAGAGATCTGTAAATTTTGTATTTCTCAGGTCATAAGACACTTTCATGAAAGCTGACCAACTTAGATATGGAAGTCTGCACCCCATATATTTCAATTTTGTATGACAAAGAGAGAGCACAGTGGAGGAACCTCTGAAGAAACCAGCTACCCTTCATGGACAAAAAGCTGACTCTGGACTTTTACTGAAAGAGGATCTCTTAGACTGACAGTATCCACCAAATTAAAAAAGCAAGAAAAGGCACAAGTCATGATGGCAACAGAAAAATCCTGCCATTGCTTGTACTACACTGAACACATTTCAGAGGGACCACATTAGCTACAGTGCTGAGATGGCACTTGGGTATAAGGATGATGCTGTAAAACCTAGCAATTTCTTGCCTGTTTGTCTTCCTCTCATCTTTACAAAACTGTCTTTCTTGGCTGTAAGTTCATGCTATTTTGACTTTTTCCAAAGCTTGCTTTTTAAAACAGAGAAATCAATGTTTTCTTCAATTGTTTAAAGAGAAATGTGTTTCCTGTTTCCTAACTGAAACCAAATTTCTTAGTGGCACTTAAATACAAAAAAATTCAAGTTGGAAATGGCCTTCAGAGGTCTTTAGTCCAATCTCCTGCTCAGGGCAGTTTTAACACTGAATGCAGACCACATTGTTCAAGGCTTTGTCGAGTAGGGTCTTGAAAACTTTCCAGGAAGGGATTCCATGACTTCTCTGGATAACCTAATTAACTGTTTAGTTATCTTCAGGGAGTTTTTATTTTTTTGGTCATTGAGTTTGTGAGTCCAGCTAGGCCCTTCCCTGTTTCAGCTTACAACATTTTTTCTGCCAGTGAAAATCTTGTCTCCCTCTTCTAACTCATCAGAAACACTGGCCAGCTTCTGTTAGGTCTTCCCTAAAACATCTCTTCCCTGGGCTCTTCAAGCCAAAATCCTCCAGGTTTCCCTTATGTGGCAGTTGCTCCAGCTCCTAACTCTTGGCAGCATCTTGCTACCTACACTTGCCAAGGTCTATCTTCATCTTTCATGAATTTGGCAGAAAAACCTGGATACAGGTTTACATATGCCGTCTAATAAATGCCATGTAAAGGGGAATAATCAGTAGCGGGACTCTTATTAATTCATCCAGGATGCTGTTGGCCTTTTTTTCCCTGCCAGGGCACACTGTTGGCTCATGTTGAGCATATTGTCAAGCAAGACCCCTGTCCTTTTTAGCAGAGCTGCTATTAAAGCTGCTCAGTCTCCAGACTACATCACTGCAGTAGGTTAGCTCATCCCAGGTCCAGGACTTTACATTTCTCCTTTTTGAATTTTATAGCACTCCAGAAATATAACCACATTAAATTTGGCTCAGAACAAAGTACATCTAGTTTCTCACCCCACTCAAACAACCAGAAGAAGTGCTTAAAGTGAAAAAGCAGAAATGGTTAGAATAGGGCAACCACAGAATAAGACTGTGTGATTAAAACCAGGCAGAGACCAGGCACTTAGAGGCAATCTCTCAGTTTGATTTAGCAGTTCACAATTAAAGCTCAAGTCTGCAACATTACATCCATAAACATTCTCTTTTCACAACCATGACCTAAAGTATTGAAAAGATCTCGGGTATAAGAAGAACCAGATTGATTTTCTGTTTTGTCCATGGCAACTCTTAAAACTACCTTTGATATGCTCATGTCTCACATATTTATAAAAGCAGGTGGGAAATGAATTTTAGAAAGTACACATATATATATTTATGTATCTTCGTATCTCAGAATTTATCCCAGAGATGACCCTCAAAAGCATTTTTAACATTGCAAAAACCAGAAAAACCTGGAAGAAATCATCTCAGCACGCGTAATTGAAACTAGTAAACTAACTGTGCTGAGAGAAATGCCATCACAAATGTACAAATGTAGGTATTATACGAAAAAAATAAGGATTTTTATGTAGAATTAGTCATCTCAGACTATCCTAAGTATCCGGCCTACCTGTTTTTGCAGCTATGCTAGTCTTCCTTTGCATTTTTTCATCCATTCCGCTGGTTCTAACATTTGCTTTTTATCAAAGTATTGTACACAATGTCTTTGGTGAGTGTTGTGTCTGAATTGTATTTATTTATCTGTGCAATAGGGACAAAAATGTAACCTGATCTATTTCTTAATCATTACACACAGAAAACAATGAGTATTTTCAAAACCACTGAGAAATTATATACAGGGGAACATCTGGACAAAGCTATTGCATGAGGAAAAGAGCAGAAGAAATAGTGGAAGGTCTTAATGGTAGAGAAAGAGAACAAAAATATCAAGTACTCTTGCCAAATTTCAGATTGCATGGTGCTTCACTGCCAGGGTGCCAGTTCTCTGTTGATAAGCTGTGATTGTCACAGAAATTCCTAAATAATTCAGAAAACAAACTCATTGTATCTAAATATAGTGTTGAAAGAACAGAACTGTTTATTTCTTCCCCAAATAAAGTAATTAGTTCTAAAAATGATAGTTTCTCTTATCCTGTCTCAGGTTATTCAAGTTATCTCTATGGGTCTATTCAAAATGCACACTAGACTGGAATACAAGAAGGTTCAAAATGTTCTTTATGCTCTCCTAGCTGTCACATTATTGTATGCACAACACTCCTAACTCACAGATGCCTGCGATACCACAACACCAAAACACAGCACAGGGTTACTGTTCCCCAGTCTCCAGCCATGTACTGTTTCTTTCAATATGAGTTTCATCCTACACCAGTTAGGTCACCTCACTGCTGTGAAGGAGGCCTTAAGCTGGTAACTGATGAAGTACATATAGCACTTGCATGTCTGCCAGACATCACATGGCCACTGTAGGAATAACCCACTGCAGGACGAACCGGTGGGTTGAGGGAAGCACAGGCAATGCAGTCAATTGCTCAACAGGTGAAGATCAGACTTTGCATTTCTTTTGTCTCTGGGCAGGACTAAGAAGGAGAGCATTTTCTTTTATACTTAAGGATTGCTACACAAACCAATACAAGCAGAAAAAATTTTTAAAATACCTTTTAGAGCTGTAAATGTAGATACGTGAACTTCTCCCATGATAATTGCCACTGGAGGAATGTATCTGCCTCCTCTTCTTACTGCTGTTATAAATATAATTTACATCGGTGAAGAAATGGTTGAGAATGTAATTTTCAAAATTTATTTATTCCTGCATCTTCTCTATGACCATCTTAAAAGTGCATGATCATCTTGATAATGTTTCATCTTTTCTACGTTAAATGTGAAGACCTAAGGTAGGTTAATTATGACCAACTTCTATGAATAAAAAAAGAAGCAAACCAAAAATGTCATGTAGTTTTCTTGTAACCTCTTATTTAATTCACTTGCATAATTTGTTTTGCAATATTTTATTGTATTTACCATTTGCTTCACATGCCTCTGATCCCTGACACCTGGAAATGCTTCTTGAATCTCTATCCTTGTGACTTTGATTTTTTACTTTTCAAAGAATTAATTAAGTCTTTCAATTTTCGTGTCAAATTTTAACAACTAATCAATACTTTATAGTTTCCACGGGTATATTTTTTGTTATGTAATATTGGCTTAAATATTTTCCCCTATGTTTGCCTGAGCTATACTTTCTGTGACACTGTGTGATGTCTTTAGGTTATACTCATGATGAGATGCAGGACTGCATTTCCTGCTGCTTATGAGCTATCACTTTCATAAATTGTTTTGGAAATACCCATTTATATGTTATGGTGTGACAGTATTTTTGGTATATTTCTGCCCCTGGGAAATCATTATGATACATTTATAATATGTGTGTCATGATGATACCTTCTCAGTTTTAGTTATAACTATTTCAGGCTTGGTGTTATGACTATCTGAGCTTCCTCTGAACAGTTCTGATGCAGAGATGTAAAGTCCATGTGAGTTTTTATAGCACATTTTATTGTAGTTCTGTTTCAGGTTGAGCAAACAGATGATTCCTGGAAAATCAAAAAAAATCAGCAGTAATATTCTCACCATTAGGTAAATATCATTAGTCTTTATTATAACAAATGAACTGCAATAGTAGTTTTTAGTGTGAAATATTTAATTAGTTTAATTTGTTCCTCATCATGTGTAATTGTTCTATTATTTGTGTTCTTGTGGAAAATGGCTGTGATAAAAAAATTACCTAAATATGAAATATATAAGAAGATGAGCTTCTGGACAATGAGAAATGCAATTTATTGCTTTAACGAGATGGAGATTAATTGGCAAAGAATTTTCAAGAAATCTCTGAAAACAGAGTGCATCTGGAAGTTCCAGGTTGGTTGTGCCTCTCCCCACCTAGAAGAACATTTTCTACTACAAAAAGTTAACTTGTTTGAAGCTTTTCATAGTTAGCTTTGCCTCATTTTAGTTTGGTTCAGAGAACAGGATGTGCAATAGAAGTCTTACAAACCACTACCAGTATCAACCAAACTGCATTAACCACAAGAGGCCCTAATTTTTTTTCAGAGATGAATATATATATATGTCTAAAATTGTCTAGACAGGACTTTATTTCCAGAACTATGGCCGCTTTGTGATGCAAAAAGCAACATTTTTGATGGTTCTTAAAATATTAATATCACCTAAAAGGAAGGACTATTTTAATTTTTAACAAAAGACTTTAAAGTTGGAGTTGATTTGTTAAAGCCGTCGGTTACTGTCAGTTCTCCCATTTCCTTTCACAGGTGGAAGAGATCCCTGGTTCTGTTGCTGGTTTAGGTCACTGCATGAAAGAATATAAGGGAGCATTGTAACTGATCCTGTGGGACAGATTTCAGTTTCACAGAAACACTTTACACTAAGGATGGGGAAAAGATTCTGAAAATTGACAATGGAGAGTTCATTTTCTGGGATTATTCAGCTAAGAATAACCATGTGAAGTCCGTGGTAGGTCTACAAAGATTATCCTTTTGAGTAAGCAAGACTCAGTTCCGTTAGAGGCTATAGATAGGGAAAGGAGCTTCCTTCCTTTCTAACCACCTCACCAGCAAGCTTTGCAGCTGAACTGAATTATCCCAGTTTGCAGGAGGTATTTAGATTAATGAACTAACAGATGTTAAGTAATACCAATCCATGCCTACCTGATAGATTTTGTCTATGTGGTGTACCACAGCATGATTTCCTAGATCTAACTCGCTGCTGTCTCAGGTTTCTCAGGATGCATGTCTTCCAGACCCTTCTGATTCCAAGAATGAGTTTTTTAGATTGAGACCCAAGGGAAGGAACTGAAAAAAAAATAACAATTTTGTACATGGCCATCTACAATGCCCAACTGCTTACATTTTCTTTAAGTTCTTGACTAAATCACAGAAAAAAACCCCTTTTCCCGAATTCTTCATTGTCCTTGAGACTCCACTGACTTTAGAAGGTGTTGTCTTTGGCCTTTAAGAAATCACATCTATTACTTTTCACCTGTCTTTGCTGGGAACACCCGCATGGTATAACTAGAATTCTATGGAGCTCTAACCATAGTGATGCACACCAAATGAAACTAAACTGTCCAAGTACAGGCATATTCTTATCAAGATTTCCTTCTTTTTAGTGGTAGTCTGTGTATATGAAGTAATTCTCACAATGAAATGCTCTTTTATGCAGGCAGTCTGATTTTTCTTGCCTTCTGAGACATACATATATAGAAAATTTCAGTAATCATGAAGTCTGCCTCTTGACATGTAATGTGTCCCAAGCAGCTACTCTTTAAGTGAGAAATTGTGATTGAAAAGGCATCTTCTTGAAACAAGTAATTGAAAGTAGCTGTCCTGATTCTTGATATTTATGGTAGCATACTGGATTTTTATAGGAAACATGAAGGGATGACAAGAAACATTTTCACATATGGTCATAGAACTCTGAAGGCATTTAGAGAAAAACAGTTTATGAACATAGAGTTCCTACATATGGGAAATAAATATTTTTTTTTGCACATATCCATATGCACAGAAAGTATAATGCATTTTGCACCTTTTTCAAACCGTATAGTCAGGAAGTATAATGCTACAGTGTTGAATAAATGTTCAAAATTCTAATATACACTGTGATGTTACCTATAAGACCCACTCAGTCTCAAGGCCTCCATGTCCTAAGCTCAGAAATTTAATTTACCTTGAAAAGTGCCGGAAACTTTGTTTTAGACAGGAAAACTAAGTCAGTTTGGATGGTGAGCTATTTCCTCTCACATGAAAGCAAGGATTTTTAGAGGAGTAAAAAAGAGGAAAAAAGATGGAAGGAGCAGGAGGAGGAACAGATGAAGAATGCAATAGGCTAGATTTAGTTGGATATTTGACCTGACAATTCATTATTAAAAGGATGAATACAAATGTGTAATTTGTGTATGGTGTATAACAACACTGGGTAGAAAGACATAAATCAGAGTGAGGTTTGTTTTGTGCCAGACAGTTATTTGAGCTTCGGCCTACACCTTGTGTCTAAATAATGCTGGAGGCTAGTGCAGTTGGAATAGACTAATTTATGCAGGTCACAGCTTCATAATCTGATTGCTAGGTAGCCAGTTCTAACTTGAATTAAGGTGGTCAGGGTGAGAGGCTTTAGCTCATGCTCATAGCTCTTGCAGTGAGACTTACTCACCTAAGTGGATTTATAAGCATGGCAAATCAGAAGAGGGATATTTTGAGTGTGAGAAGAAAGTTTAAAATCTCCCTGTCCTGGTTTCCGTGGGTATAATGCCTTTAAATGCTGCAGACCGCCACAGCTTCCCAACTCTCAGCTCTGATGAGTAACCCTGTTATTAAGCAGAGATCTCAGCAAATGTGTTGGCCGGTATGCATCAGCAGTAAGCAAAACAATTAGGAGGCTTGAATGCAGTAAATTATGGCTATGAAATAACAGAGAAAGTGTTATGGACTCATGGATTCATGTGCTGACGTGCAGTAAATCTTTTCTCAAGGCTTGAAGACTTTGCTAATTTAAACACATTTGGAGGGGAGGAAAAAAAAGATTACTCCAGATTTTAGTAATGCTAAACACAAGGCTGCTTTGAGGGGGACAGCTGGGTAGTGTGAAATACGTGCAACAATTTGTAAGAGCAAAAAAGAAGGAAAAACTGATGTCATGAATGCATTTTTTGAGATGGCTTCTTAGTGCTTTAGCATACACATTTATTCACCAATTGGAGCTGACAGAGACTGAGAAGAGATTGTGTTTGAAACACCTTGAGCAAAGGAACTCATGTTTTAACTGGAGCTTGGAAATAATCATGCAATGCAACCAATAGCCGATACCGACAGAAAAGTATTCAGTTGACCATGGCCAGCAGCCAGACACCCCCNTTTCTCTCCTCAACAGTACAGGGGGAGAAAATATAATGAAAAAACCTGTTGATTGAGATAAAGATGGGTAAATTACTTCCAGTTACCATCTCAGGCAAAATAGGCTTGACTTGGAGAAAACTAATTTAATTTATTGGCAATAAAAATATACTTGGATAGTGAAAAGCAAACCACAAAATTAAAGGAACACTTTCCCCCTTATTGTTCATTTTTTTTCCCAGGCTTACATCACCCCTTCATTTCCAGCTCCTATACTTCCACTCCACCCCAAGTAGTGCAGAGAGGATGGGCAATCCGGGTTTGTGCTGCTCCCCTTTCTGCTGCTCTTTCCTCCTTACAATTTTCCTGCTGCTCCAGCATGGATCTTTTTTGTGGACTACAATCCTTCAGACAAACCAGCATCTGTGTGGCTTATCCACAGGCTGCTGTTCCTTCAGAAAATGTCCACTAACTTTGGAATTAGATGTTCCATGGTCTGCAGTGTGGACACCAAATACAACCCAACTGATAAACCTTGCGTTTTGAATAAGAGCATCTCTAAATGCACATAGATAATGGTCACCACTGTGCCAGTCTGGACACATTCAGAAAACCAGTTGTTTAACATTACTGCAGGTGTATTTCACTTTTTGAAGTCAGATCAGTCCTGTGTATGTGGTGCCTTCCATTGAAGAGGAAAATTACATAGATACCAAATAAGGCAATTTTCCAGTATTTCAATGTTTTTCAGAAAACTGAATGAACAGACATGGAAAGAATGATGAAGGAGAATTCTTCAAGTTGTCATGGGTGACCATGTGTTGTCCTCCTATACCTGTAGCTAACCAATAAACATCTGATGTTTTCTGTTTCTGCTCAGGTGTAGTATTTGTTTGAGATCTAGCAATCCTGCCAATGTAATTTACACATCCTGAACATTTTCTGAGGCTCCATGTAGTATCATTTCTGCATTTCTGTAATCCGTTTGTGTGGAACAACAAAAAAAGCAAAGGAGAACGGAGTTATTTGCTGGGACAACAAATAAAGTAAGAGAACTGACTAAGCTCGCTGCCTCTGGGACCATTTGTCCTCTTCTTCTGGATGGCATCCAGCTTTCCAGGTGGGCTAGCTCTTGGATCTGACCATTCTATTGCCTTCCCGAACACACCCCAGGTTTATGCCATTTCTTGTATTTGTTTTCTACTAAAAGATCAAAAAATGAAATAAAAAAGTTTGGGAGATGGGTTAGATGAAATATATTTATTTCCAGCCTGCTCCACAAAAAAAAGTACATAGATGAAAACAAATGTTCTCAAGAGACTTTAATTGTTATTAAAAAGCAATTTTTCATTAAAAAAGTCATTTCACTGAAAAAAAATTTAAACATTTGTAGTTGTGCTTTTGTTGACTCGGAGCATGCTGAAGCCAACTGGGAGCTTTCCCTCTGATTTCACTGAGACTGAATGGGGTCTCATATTAGCTAATGATGTGTTCTTGATTTGGTGTTTGTTAAAAGAGAAGCCAGAACTTTCTGAAACTTTTCCTCAGAGTCATTTTCCAGTCAGTTCTACATTTCTTTGATGAATGTATGTGTGACATCAAAAGGGACAAGGGAGAAATGAGTATGACTTTAGATTTCCCTTTTCCAGAACTTTCAAGGAAACTTCATTTTTTGTCTGTTGTTTTAATGTATAGCAGGCTCATGTTGCTTTCAAGATGGAAGCAGAGATTTTCATTATTCTGTAGGAAATGTATTCATGGCAAGATCCTTTGAACATTTTCCATTCCAGATTAATGGGGAATAGGAAAAAGCCATGGGATACCACTAGAAAATCTGATTTCATACCATTTTAAAAAGAAGTCTGTCTTTTTAATCAATTCCCTAGAACCCTGCTGAGGACCCCTCCTGACATTTTGTCATCTTGTCAAAAATAAATTTTCTTTTGCCTTTGCTCTGGTAGAGGTGGGGCCACTTTTACAGATGGCTTGGTAAAGTGAGTAGGAGCCAAGAAAAAGGGATAATTATTCATAAATGACAATTCTCATTTCTGTGGGTTTTCTTGAACAGGGCAGATGCTCTAATGTACAGTTCTAATGACAGGGAAGCATTTATGATCTCTCTGTCTTATCTCCTGGGAGTGTAAATGCTTTACTCTCAACTCTTCAAGAGGTTTCAATTTAAAGAAAAAAAATCCCAAATGCATCTTATTTTAATTTTGGCATTTAACTCCAGACAGTATTAAGAATCCTGAATATGTAAAGACAAAATGTCAGATAACTGTACAGCTGTTTAGCTTTCTAACATATGCCTTTCATAACAGCCTCTGGGAGCACATAATTTTAATGATATCACTTCTTAAAGTTAACTTAAGAAGAAGGTTAACTGGATATGAAGCATTAGGTAATGGTGTATGTGTATTTTCAAATCCAGGAGGTGTGTGACAGGAACAGTTCCCTTCTGAGGCTCCATGAACATAGTCATGGGAAGACAGACAGATGAGTAACAGATGGGAAACAACTGTGATACGGAAGAATTTGACTGTAGCCACTTTCAGCGTTACGTCAGTTCGAGGAGACTTCCTCTACCCACACTGTGCTGTTCACTTCTGACTCATCCTCACTTAGACAGATAAACCTGCAAGTTGCCATATAGTCTGTTGAGCTAAAGCAGAGAAGGCCTCACATTTCTAGGTACATTCTGCTCACAGGACTTAGCACAGCTGTTTTCTCCTTCAAGATGTGTGGATTTAACAGCCAAATTAGGCCAGAGGAAATCATATGAATTAAGTTAAGGTTTAACTTTCTGTGAATTGGTTTTGTAGCTCATTGACTAGAGACATATTGCATTTTTGAAATTCTGGAAGGCCTTTGAAGGCTGAGCAACTTCTCTGTAAGTTGTCATTCAGGTCTCATCTACTGCTCCAATGAAAAGCCTGGCTTTCTTCTTATGGCATAAAATCCACATAATAATGATGACAAATAAGGGACAGGAACCAGGGAGCTGGATAAACTTGTTACTGAAAGGTGAATTTAATAGAATAGCAATCTCCCCCTCTCTCTTTCCTTTAAAGGAAATGGTGTGTCTGGCATGACAGCTACACAGAGGGGACTTTCCTTACTTTCTTGTGCACAAAGAACTTGGAGATCTCATGTGAAAGTCTTATCTCACCTAGCAAACGTAGCAGAGTCTTGAGAGTTTCCAGTAACTCACTTGAAATTTATAGACAGCTTTAGTAACGTCCACTGATGAACCGTGGGAAAATGGATGCAGCCCTTTGTGTCTTAAAACCATTTCAAAGAAAACCACAGAATATTATCACTGTTAAATTCAAAGGGGAATTCAGGCAGAAGAATAAAAATACCCACTTCTTCATTCCAAGACTCACATAACTTTCTTTCTTTATTACTGTTATTATTTAAGGTAATCCTTCCTCATATACAATATCCATTACACTGTGACTTTCTTTACATCTAATTGCTGAAAATTCAAAGTGCCCAGAATGTTCTGTTTTCCCCATTTTATATCTTATTCCTACATGAAGGACCTGCAGAGTTCAACTTCTGTAATATAATGCTCCTATTTGGTGAAAAAATGCCTACATGGTGGTCTACCAAATAAGTCATCTATTATTTGGTAAAAACATCTTCTTAGAACTATTTTCAAGGTAAAGGGTATGGCTGAAGAAAATAAAAGAGCCAGAGAGTCGTCAGATATATTGTCTCTGTGAAAAGGGAAATTTTCATCGCTCTTTCAAAGCCAGCTTCCTGCAGCATGTGTGATCACCACCTGGTAAGCACATGGAGATTGTATGAAGGCAGAGTTTATTCAGTGTTTAGTGAATTAGCTGCTCATGGAAGGAGGTAAAACAACAATGTACTTACTCAAGAAATATGTATACTAAAGGCAACCACAATGCAAATAAAGGTTAAATGCTCCTCCGGTGCATTTAACATGTGATATATGCTCTTCACTCCTAAGGCACGGATGAGCTCTGCATCAGTACTCGCTACAGCTCCGGCCCTCCAGCTGTCCCTGCCAACCAAATAACCAACTATCAAATTCCCCGGTTTCATGAAAATGCGTCTGTGAGAGGCTACGTTGTCTTCATAGCCACGTTTCACAAAACTCACCATATTACCAACAAATACTATTCACTGTTGACATGAAACAATGTACCTATCCGTAACCTAGGCCTGGCAAGCATTCTGCAGTGTTTCCTGACCAGTTCCTTTGAAACACCAATAGACACGTTATGCTATTGCAGAAATTGACTATTTTTATGCTTGTTCTGATATGAAATTGTTTTAAATGCAGGCATTAAGAAATGTTTTTAAGATATATTTTTAGAATACAGTGACCACCTTTTAGCTAGATTGTCAGAGCAGGCTCTATTGTACAGGTTTGAAGTAATAAAATTTTTTAAAGTACTTTTTTTTGTTTTTGTAGAAATACCTTGATTTTTGCTAAGATGATAACTCGACTGTCATTGGTAATATGTTTGCTGTAATATACCTATAGGTAACTATTCATTAAGCTCAGTAACATGGTTGCGGTGCTGGCAGACCCTAAGACAGCCCCTGTCTTTAGCAGCCATCTTCAGGAGCTCTGTAACTTGTCCAGCTATATCTGTCCTGATTTCAGCTGGAACAGAGTTAATTTTCTTACTAGATGGTACAGTGCTGTGTTTTTTTGATTTACTATGAGAATGACATTGATAACACACTGATGTAATAGTTCTTGCTAATTATTGCTTGCCCTCAGTCAAGGACTTTTAAGTTTCCCATGCTCTGTCAGTGAGCAGGTGCACAAGAAACTGGGAGGCAGCATAGCCAGGACATAGCTGGCCTAAACTGTCCAAAGAGATATTCATGCCATAGGATGTCATACCCAGTACATAAACCGAGAAAAGCTGGCTGGGAGGAGCCAATTGCTGCTCGAGGACAGGCTGTGCATTGTCAGTAGGTGGCGAGAAATTGTATTGTGCATCACTTGTCTTTCTTGGGTTTTATTTCTCTCTTGTTAATTACTATTATTATTAATATTGTTGTTGTTTATGTTGTTATATTATCTTTGTTTCAATCATTTGATTGTTTCTATCTCAAACCATGAGTTTGTACCTTTTTTTCTCTGATTCTCCTGCCCATCTCATCTAAGAGAAGAGGGTGAGCAAGCAGCTGCATAGAACTCAATTTCTGGTTGGGGTTAAACCACAGCACATCCCGTCTTGTGCGCAGTGAATTGAGTTGTGCAAAGAGGAACTAAGTAGCCAGCAGAGGGCAATGAAGGTCAGTGTTTGAAGAGGTTACATAAAACCTTCTCAAAGTGATCGAAAATGTAGGGCAAAAAGGTCAAACGAGCATGTTGTGAAACTGCAGCTATACATCCATTTATATTAATTACTGTGAGACCCAAGTGAACCCTTGTGATCATGTAATCTATAAACCTCCTTTTTAATGGCCATGTTAAACAATGCAGTTCTTTATTTATGACAATGTAGTTAATAGTCTTTTCTGCAGGGGGTAAAAACCTAATAAAAATTATACTCTCCTAAAAAAGGACAAAGAGCTTAAACCAATAGCAAATAAACCCCCAGCTCCTCATATAAATTCTATTTTATTGGTCTGTTCTGGTGAGCAGTTGTTTTGTTTAAGTTGATAAACAGGTCATTTTTCCCAAGACAATTAGGTGCCTGGATGAAAAAAAAGAGAGGCCCAGAGAAGTCAGTTGTTACTCTGTTCAGAGGAAAAAATATGCTTCTCTCAGTCAGACACAAAGCTCTTTATCACAGATGATAATCCAACATGTTAAGAATAATGTAAATTTATGGGAAAGAATAACCTCTTTTGACTTGGATGATATCTGCTAGGGATATAACTTTTATCTAGTCAATTGGACAAGCAGTTCATGCCAACAGAGTAAGCTGTAAGTGTTGTTTGCCTCTGACAGTCTAGGCAACATCTTTTTGAGTGTAATTGTGGATGTAGGTGCCAAATATTTTAAAATTGATCTCTTGACATTGCTATGTTAACAAAAGAAGAGCTTAATAGCAGGAAATGCCTGGAGTGTTAGTTGGGAATTGTATTTATTTATTCTGTGGAAGATCTTAAAAGAGCCCTTCAGTAGTGGGACCCTGTTGCAGCTCTGCTGTGCTGCACAAGAAAAATTCTGTGTGCTATAAACCTGGGTTTCACTAAGATATGTCACACTAGCTCAGCTGTCTGGGGCAAATCACTTGGGTTTTCTGCACAGAGCTTTGCATCTCAAAACAGCACTAGTATTTCCTTCAATTTAAAGTGCAGTGGCTGAAATGTCTATATAAAAGCCAGGTTGCATTTTAATAGGGGACAGAAGAATGAAACCAATACCTCTTTTATGAATGTGTTAAGTGCAAAAGGAAGGTCCTGAGCTGTTTGAGGGAAATGAATTATCTTTGCCTCCCAAACTTTGAAGAGAAACTGGGAGCTGTAACTGTCCTGATGAAATTCCTCTCTGACCATTCAGAGTAACAGAGCCTGGCAAGTACAGCACAGGACTCCAGACAAGAAAAAGAATATTTTTAGAAAGGGAAAAAATGCAAAATAAAACCTTATAATGAGGATGTGCACTTCAAATATTCAGGACAAGCAAGAGCAAAGTTCCAGGGGAAGAGGAGAGATGAATCACCCACCTTGTGCTCCTAGCAGAGACTCCCAGGCACAGAGCAATTGTCTGGTGGTAAGTGCCCTAGTGTTCCTGGCTATAAACAGCAACTATAATTATAACTAAAGCTCTCAGTACCTCTGATTACTTATCTCAGAAAGAATACAGGACATGGTATGCTGTGTCAGGCTGAATAAGGAGATTTTAATAAGTACCTGTTTGCTTATGAGGTAACTGCTGCTTCTGGGTTTTTATGATATGTCATCAGCTAATAGCCAGAAGTTTGGCTGGCACCAGATGGGACTTCGGGTAGGATCTACCTGGAGAGAGACCAAATATTTGACTTGGTGCTGATGAGCTGGATTTCAGTCATAGCTCTCTGTCCCCATCGAGTGAATCGTGGCAGAGGTACTGGGTGTGCTTGAACCCTAATGGATCTTAAGGGCTGCTGTGTTTTGTCTTTTCATTGTCTGATCATTACAATGTAACCAAGAAGTTATGTTCATGTGAGAACAACTGAAGTCTAGTCAGAGTTTCTCCACTTGGAGTTCTGCAAGTGCTTCCTTATAAGCAAAAAGATGCCGTTTCCAGGAGCACAATATCCCTGTGAGGGTCAGAGTCAGTCCCTTGGTGTAAGGGATCACCGGGACTTTGGCAAATGCAGGCTTCCAGGTGGACAGTGGAGGGCAGCCTGCCTACACTTCCCCTCTGCTAGGGCTGACTTCTCTCCTGGGTCATCGGGGCCAGCCGAGGATTTCAGAAGTGCAGGGTTGCCCCAGTTTAGCTGCTGCACAGGGTTTTAATGGAGTCAGTGCACTGTAATGTAGCAGCACTTCTGCCAGGCTGACGTACTCTGCCAGCGCAGATTAAGTGAAATCAGTGAGCACAATAGTTGTAGGCAAGTCACAAATAAATTATATTCATAGGCTTTAAATATTTTAGTATTTTTTTCCTGAGGCTAAAAGGGGTGGTAATTCAGTCTCCTATGTCTCTCTCACAACACAGACTCACCCAGCTACTCCTGGCAATTTGAGGACAGATTTTAGACCTTAAAGAAAAGTGTCAGTATTCATTGTTATCTACTTAATTGCATAAAATAAAAATCCCTATGTCTTCATCTATTAAATTAATGACTGGGGAGTTTATTTCCCTTTCCTGTGCTGAACAAGAGAAAAATGCTGAAATACTTTTCCTTCCCCCTCCCCCCCCCTCTTTCTTTTGAGGTGTTCACACATCAGAGTGAAATGAAAGCACTAATCAAGGAATAGCCAACCCTTCTTACTGTTCCACCCCTCACAATCATTTCTTTCACAGCCAGACCAGCATCAGCTGTGTGGAGGATACAGGAGTGTATAGGCAGCTCCAAGAAAGGTGGCTGATCGCCATTCACAGAGTGTGGCAGTGGCCTCCTGGGAACTCTATGGCAGGATGTGGATGAATTGGAGGGCAGCTGAGCCCTGCATGGGTATTTAAGCATGGCAGCACCCCAGCAGGGCTTTGTGGCTGATCACAGATCATCACCTCTGAGTTGCATGCAGATCAGATACCATGGCCAACCAGTCCCTGTGCCAAACTTTTCACAAGAGAGTCTCTAACAATAATGAGGAAAATGTTGAAGTCTTATGAGTTTATGACAGAAGTGTAAGTGTTGAAAGCATTGGGAAGCATACTTAGAAAAAAGTGAAAGTTTGACACTTTCCAAAAAGAAAAGATTATAACTTTTAAAACTGTGACAGAATCACAGATTCCTGAGGTTTACTTCTCTATTATTCTTGCTTTGGCCTTGGTGAATCACAGCCGATCCTTTTTTTAGATGTGAAGAGCATTTTCTTGAGCCCTTTTCCATCCAATCAAGAAAGTCCTGTCCTTAGCACTTATTCTCCCTCTGAAATATCTAATATTAAGATTCTTTTCTCATAAGAAGTAGTTTATGCATTTTAAAGAGAAAACTATTTTCTGCCACTGCAGCCACGGTAAATTGCATTTAATTAAATAAGGCAGATTAACAAAAAACTCTAGAATGGTTGATCAGAGAAGTGAATGAAGTTTTTTTGTTCTCTGTATTAGGGAAACATGAAGTTGACAGTCATGAAAAAAAAACATCTTAAGGGAACAGATTTGTTCCTCTCGAAACTTTAACTTCTAGGTGATTTTTCATCTTTAAAGAAGAAATGCTTGCTGCTGTACAAAAATCATCTACACCATTTGTTACTATTTTCAACAAAGAAATTGTATGGTTTACAGGGAGAGAAAGCAAGACAGAGGTGTAAAAATGTCTTTTAACCATGCCACAATAGGGAGTTAAGAAGTGAATCAGAGTTTTATAAACGTGGAAACATTCATAGTCAAACATTATTAATTTATTTGCAGGTAACTGGAATTTGTGCAAAGATTTCCCTGTAACCTCATACAGAAAGTAGCAATGCATGCATTCTTTAAAGTGACATTTCATGCTGTTGGTTTAGGCTTATTATGTTTTACAATGTACCGTTATATTGAGGAGGTTATGTGCTTCTTAATAGGGAATTATAACATGTATTCTTAGCTGACAGCCATTGCCCACTCTCTGGTCAAAAGGTCAAAAATAAACTGGAAATTTCCATGTTGATAAGAGAGGCTGAAAACAAACAAAAAAAAAAATAGCATCAGGAAAGTAATGCAAAATGTATGTTGCTGTGACAGGCTCTTAGCCAGACCTGTTCTGAGCTGATCCTACCTTTTTCCTTCCCTGCTCTCTCCTTTTCCATCTTTTTCTTCTTTCCCATTCTTCATTGCTCCAAACCTAAAGATGGCCAGATATGAAATGCTGCCAGTCAGGACTCCTAAGCTTCAAAAGGATCTCTCATCAGCAGAGACAGAGGCTCTTTTGTTTAGCTTTTGGAAGTGGTTCTGTCCTCACAGGCAGGGAACTCTGTAGCTTCTCTTCACTTCAGTCTCTCAATGCACCATCTGGATGTCAGAGGGATTTTTGTGTATCTTTCCCCCAAGGCTTCAGGTGAGGTAAGTCTGCAGTCAGTGTGAAGGTCTGCAGGGAGTCGTCATTCTAGATGAATGAACGCAAAGAAATGGGTCTTTGCATTTCAGTACGTTTCTCCAAACTACATCTCTGTGTAGTTTGCTAGCTCAGAGTAGTCTTAAAACTACAGGAAACACGCTAAACTTGTGTGAGAATTCATCACCACAAGGATGCATCACCATGGGTACTGTAACGGCAAAACCGTGAAAAACAAATTAAATAGAGGTAATGCCAAAATATTTAGTTTGATACCATAGTCATGAGCATCTGAGGGTCAGGAAATACTGAAATGCTTTCTGAGGGATGTCTGTGATTTTATAGGAACAGTCAGTTTGATTTCATAAGGCTGTGCTCTAATTTTTTATGTCCTGCTCTGTGAAAATATGAGTGCAAAGTTCTGCTATAAAGACAGGCCAGCTAATGCCACTTAGCAAGGTGCACACAATGTGCCAAGTGCAAGAGCCAGGAGGAGGTGACCCTTGTCTTTTCAACAAGTGATATGAACTGGATGAGAAGTTGTCATAAGAACAGCCACAGTCAGTCAAACCTCTGATCTGTTTAATTCAGTAATATGTCAGCTAAGGTGGTTAGTGGGGAATAATTAGAAAAATATAAAATATAGTGTGAATACAGGTGTCTTCCTGTAATACAATTCGTAAGCACAGAGAGTCACTGAATGAAGCTGTGAAAGTCCTCTTGCATCTCTTGCAGCGCAGCATTTTAAATTGCCTGTGATCTACTTTTATGCAGAAAGATCAATGGCTCCGCAAAAGGCAAACCTTGCATTTACTTCCATTCTGCTTTCTGGCAGCTGAAGTTTAGCATCTCTGCTCTCTGGGGCCAGAGGCTCCCTGAGGCAGGTGCAGTGTCTTTCTGAGTGTCAGCAGCAGAGTGCTAGTTCTCCCTGGGGCTTTCACACACTTGCATTCACTGCTGTTTCTTCCACTTCACAGATCCAGGGGATCTTACCTCTGGTCAGTAGTTCATGCCTCTCTAGATCATGTGACTGAGGTTTTTGTTTTTTGATGTGAGCCTATGGGACTAGGACTGTAGGAGTGAAGTGGACAGGTGAGACAGACACAGCCTTTAGTACTGACTTAGATGATTTCTGATCACTGATACAGCTGAGCATACATTTTTGAGAAAGAAGCAACAACCTGGAGCAAGAAAACTCTTCTGGAGAACTCTTGTACCCTTCCTTGTTTATCTGAGGGAACTATGAAACTGTTATCCTGGTGACCAGCCACTCTGCTCAAGGAGAAGGTATACAGGCATGCAAAGTTTCTTGGATAGTTTCTTCGGTTATTATTACATTTTTTCATGTGCATTTCATGAGTGGATGCAATTTGCGGTGTACTTTCTAGGCTTCTAACTAAAGTGGAACCTAAAAAAGATGTACTTGAGTTACCTTTTAAAAATAACGTTAGATGCTCTAAGAAAATGCTTCTGGAACATTTGACCATTGAAAACAAAAAATTCATACAGGATCTAAATCAGCACAGCCTTTTAACACCTTGTGTCTAGAAGATTTTAAGGGCATACAAAGGCACCACCGAAGACAGAGCAGGGCTGGATAGTAAGGAGAGGGTTTTCTGACAGTGCATTGTACAGTGGGTACAAGACGATACAGCCCCCTGCCCTTCCCCAGGAAGCACTGTAGCATATTAACATCTTTTATTCAGCATTTAACAAGACCGTCGCTGTGTCATGGCTGCATTTCTGGGTGATGCTGGTCTGATGCTACCTCAGGGCAGAAATGCTTTAACTATAAAACAAATGTACCTTACAATAATGGAAAATCCTTTTGCAAGATGGAGAGTAATGCACTTCAAACAGAAGAGCTACTTTGGTGGCCCCAAGGTGATCTCTCCCAGAGCAGCCAGAGAGGTGAATGCACAACAGCAGCAGTATTTTACAAATTATTGTAAAATACATGAAAAAAAATAGGAGTCACAGAACTGGGGGCTACTTTGGAAATATATGAGATTGTTCTTTTTCCCTAGCACTAATGGTAGTGAAATATAGCACTAATAATGATAGCACTAATGATAGTGAAATATTCTGTGTAGGAATTTTATTGAAACTACATGTTTCACCAAGGGATCCTCCCCCTCCCAATTTCATCCTATCCTTTCCCCTCCATTGTTGTTGTTAGTAGAAATCTCATCTTCTTAAGAGGCTCTAAGCCAACAGTAGAGTTGCCTCATGAAGAGAGGACACAGAAGGAGTATCAAATTTCCTTATAATGTTTCTGATTGGCCAAAATGAGAACCTTTCCCTATTGCTTTCATTGTGACAAGTTTGCGTTGGATGCAGGGCAAAAACAATGGAAGTGTGTTACCTTTGTAATTTAAAAGGGCTGAGGACCATTTTAAAAGGTGGTTAAGGTCACAACATTTCATGTGTATTCAGCAGCACCTTGGAGCCAGGGAGTCTCACTCTGTGACTCAGCTCCATTCAGGTATGTGCTTTGGCTGTCTCTCAACTCTGCAGCAATACCTAGGCATGCACCAGCCCCAGCAAGTTGTCCCTGATTATCCATGGGTCGCAACCATGGGGACAGAGGTTGTGGGGGTGCCAGTGATGGGAGGTATTATAAAATGCAATATTCTGCAGTCTAAGTGTTTCTGTATAATAGGCTAAGATGTACTGCACAGGTGGCTCCAAGCAGCTGATATCAGAGCCTGCTGAAGGTACTTATCCCTCCACCTTCTTTTCCCTCAGAAAACATGAAGGAATCCACTGTTAACTAACAGTGGATATTGCCGGGAAAGGAAATTTCAAATACTGACAAGATCTCTATGACCCAGACCGGTGTGGCCCAGAAGAGCTGGCTGGGAGCACCCATCTGTGGGAGCTATTGCAAGGAAGGATGTGGAAGGGCCATTGGGTATCAACAGTCAGTACTTTCATTTGCATTTGCAAACAGCCAGAGACAAAGCAGCTGAAAACATTTTTTGGTTTGGCCTCTATGTTAAGGGAATAAAGTGGGAGGCTGGAGGCATGTAATATCTCATGCATGTGGTGCTCACCACAGAGGAGCCAAGAGTTATTACCATCTCAGTGGCCTAGGGCAGCAGAGGGATATTCTTGGAACCAGCTGCAATGGTTAATGTGGTTGAGCTATTTAGACTTTAGAGAAGTGAGGTTTCCTTGATGCCCAGGGTTTAAATCCAGATTTGTAGGTCTTCCTATAATGAACTACAGATCTCTATCTAAACTAATGGAATACCTTCTGCTTTCAGTGTGAAAAGGTAGTTTAATGATCTCCTACTGAAATGCAGCTCTTTATTCCAGGAGTAATTGCCCTGACCTAGCAACTCTGATGCCTTTTGTATTTACCCAGGTTTTGTACAGTTGAATGGTAATGCTAACTCAGAGACAGAGATATAAACCACAGAGCGTCTTGTATTTTTTCCAAACATTGCATGTCATCTTGATGTCTGCTTTTGCTCTAATTTCTGAGACTTCTTGTGCTGAGCACATGGCCTTGGAAATTTTTGCCTCAGGTCTCTTGTGGTATTTTTGATTCCTCATTGTGTTCACAATGACAGAGCCCCTTTCAAGATTCAGCTTGAACTGATGAATTGTTTTTTCCTGTAATATTCTAGTTGCTTTCTGAAGGCTGTCTCTGGGGACTTGCCATGGTCTAGCAAGGTGAGGGCTTGTCCTCAGTTCGTAGGCAGGATCAACAGGATCCCTTCATGTCTCAGCCACAAAACTGCATGATCAGATCCAAGTTTTGCAGATATACTTTTCTAAGTTATTGGCTAAAAAGCTTACCTCCACAGGTACAAAAGGGCTCAGAGGAATTGTGGTAGGTAGGAGAAGCCCATAACCCAGACATGGAAAGGGACATGGTCCCTGCCAAGGGTGTCCCAGCAGCTCCTTCAGCCCCATGTACCGACAATGACGCCCAACAGTGATGGCAGCTGCTCTCCAGAGCAACTTTTGGACTGAAGTGGCCACTGTCTAGAGGTATGGGACACATTACGATATGCTGGGGAAAAGTATTTGGGTATAACAAAAGATTTATTATGGGATGTTTAGGGGAGGAACCAAAGAGAGGGAAAGAGAGGTATCAAGGCAGTTTGGGGAGGAAGAAATGTGAGTCGAGGCTGGTTTTAAGTAAATAGGCTGATGGTCAGTGGGTTTATCTGGCCATCTCCTGTGTCTGAACACCTCATTCTGTCCTAGCTTCTTATTAATTCAATTTCTAACTGTTTTCTTGTGTGAGGGGACTGCCTGCTGTGTGCATGTGTGCTTGGAGGTCTACATGACTGTGGCTGGAGCCAGACCACAGTCAAGTGAGACACGTGACTGTGGTGCTAGCAGCCACACTGAGTGAGAGCACATATGCTTCTGTGCAATAGCTAGCAGATATCACTCTGGCCTAGTCAGCAAGTGGAATAACTGTCTTGGAAGCCAGATTTCAAAGCAGCTATAAAATGTGTGTGTCACTGACAGAAATGTTGGCTATGTGGTGATCAGAAGGTCCAGACTAACTGCTGGAGAGACTACGGTGTCTGGAGCTGACTGAGAGGTGTGTGTTGGCATGTGCAAGAGGGCTTTAAACTGGGCCTGTATACCCTGCTACCAGCAACTGGAGGGACTGGGATCCATAGACTACTACTGGGCAGACCAAGGGTCTGAGATGGTCAGCTGCTGCAGGGGTCGCCCTTGTACATAAGGACACATATATTCCTATTAGCAGACCTTTCTCCTGGTCGGCCAGTGAGGTGAACAGAATGAGGCTGCTGTGCATGCTGACAGTGTCTGCATGTGTTGATCTCTGTGACTGGCTCTATAGATGTGTGCAGTGAAGTGTTTGTGTATGTGTCCACCACCCTTCCTGGGCCTGAGGATGTGACGGGGCAGCCTTGCCTTTTTTTGGCTCCTGGATTCAGCAGCCTCTTTTTTTCCCCACCATCTTTTAAAAGTCATTCTCAGCACTCAACTTCTTGCAATACAGTTTCTTAACCAACTTTCTTTTGTAAACAGAAATCTGTTAAAACTTGGTTTAACAGGCAGTCAAAATAACAATAAAACCAATGTAACTAAAAGCTGCTTTTTGAGTCCTTTTGGGTCTTCCTTAATTTGGAGACACATGCTGCTAGCAAATAAAATGTGAAACCTTCCTTTGACGCTAAATCTGATGTCTACACTGTTTCAGTGTTTCAACTAGCTTCCCAAGATTTTCACTGCCTGTCTGATCCTATCATTAGGTGTTGATCAGCCACCAGTTAGACATTAAATGCAGGAGCTGATGCACACATATGTACAAGCTTTACTTAACTTCTGCATGAGACAAAAAGCATTTTTAACTAGCTTGCACTAAAGCTTCTTAAGAATGCAGCTCCTCAGAAAGTGCCTTTTCTTGCCTACTAGCTTTTCTTTGTGAAGCAGGTCCAGAATAAAACACATAATTCAAACTTGTCATGCGTCAATCTCTTCAGGGCAAATAATCCAGATAAGTATTTTGGTTTTACTAGAGGGCAAGTGGGTAAATTTGTTATTTCCTGTGACATAATTCAAATTTATGGCAGCAGATATATTTGTATGCCAAATCCATTATAGAGTGCAGCCAGTTTGGTGCCATAGTTTTTCTCAAATGTGATTCATATCAGGCTTACAAGCATAACACATTATCACATCAAACAATGTCTAATACCTATTCTTGGAATTGAACTGATAAGACTGTAATAGAACATCATAGGTTCACAGGTTTCAGGAAATCAGTTCTTTTTCACTCAAAGTTCAAAACTGAGTCTAAAGACTGTGTTTATATATATATGTATGTATGTTTTACCCCAAAGATATTTCAGAAAATTATTCGTATACTGTTTCACATTTAATGTGATTTATAAAAGCAATGTCCTGCAGTATTGACTTGTCAAATCTGAATAGAAAAACTAAAAAGACTTAACTGCAGAACTATTTCATCTAAGAAAGGTACATGGTAGATGGATCCCATAAAACAAGTCAGGTACGGGAGGTGGAATACAGACAGACCTGAAAACAGCATTGCTGAGTTATAAACAAACCAAACATAACCTCGATCCAGCAGAATTGACTCATCTCGAGGCAGACAAGGGTTATGCAAATAATCCCGGTCAACTAATTTCTGAAGCTATCGCATTTTATCCAGTTCATGTTAAGGGAGCACTGAAAGAGGGAAATTGCTTTGTTTGATTTTAACTCTTAGCTGATGCATGGCTATTCATACAGGACTTCATCCTCACCAGAGTTTGTTCTCAACTACTTGGTACATCACAAAACCTGTCTTGGAGGACAACTGTGAGCATTTAATTTGCTGTTCAGCATGTGAAGCAGCCTTTGTCTTTCAACAAACATTTGATGGAAGAGTAAATTATTATACTATTAGGCTTCTATGTTATTGTTCATTAAGTGATTCCATAGGAAAGGCCAACATTCTGATTAAGGTTATCTGTATTCTTTCCATATTGTCAAGTACTTAACTTTGCTATATTTATAATATTTTGATATAATCATGGGTGTGTGAAAGTGCCAGGGAGCACTGTGTTCCAGTAGATATTCTTTCTCAGGCTGCATCTGAGATGACTCAGACTACATCCAAATTAACTTTTACTATACACTATACAGCTGTGTACAACTCATCTATAGTATCAAACTATAAGCCTGAGGAATTGATTCTTATGAATGAGAGAAAATTATTATCGAGGTTGGTGCAATAACAATTTATTGTGCAAATTATTTGTTAGATGTGAACCACAGAAATTAACCCTTTCCAAAATGAGAAGAGTCAAAAATGGCTAAAAACTTTGTAGTGTTTACTTGACGATTCATTTTCACAGAAATGTTGGAAAACCAGTGAAGATTGCACTGTTTATGGTATTTTTTTTAGTTTAATGCAAATAAGGATCTGTCTTGCTAGACTGATATTTTTATTATTTCCTCTTATATTCTTCTCAATCAAATATTGATTTTTTTTTTCTCTTCAGCTGTGAGCCATGCAACTAAAATGACAATGCAAGTTCAAACTACTTTCCATACCTTCCATATTAATACGTTACTCTCAGAATTTATAGTAAAAAATTAATGCCAGTCCTAAAAATTCTCACCTTTTTTTTCAGATGTTTTAGAAACATTATTGAATTTTCTGTTTAGATAGCACATGGATAAGCAGGACAAACTACAGTGTAAGATGCTAGCTCCATCTGTAGTCTTCCTTCAGGACTCTAACAAAGTGTGCTGGCTTGTGTTTAAAGGAATAAATGGGAGTTTTGTCTTAATAAAGACTTCATCTGAGTAAAGACTTCAGCTGGGGACTTTAGTCCTACAATTAGAAACATCTGTTCCCTTGTAAAGCTAACATGATTATTGAAGCAACCTTTGATGACCAAAATTCTCAAGCCTGAAATAAAATTAGACTTAAACAAATTTGGTTTTCTGCCCAGGGTATAACTAAGCAATCAGATTTCAAGTGATTGGTCTCAACCTTTATTCAGCTTGAAAAATTGTGAGGATTTAAAGGCTAACAGCTTTAAACTAAAACATCGTAAGTTTACACTACTGATCATTACAAATTAATTGTGTTGTTATAAAGATTTTTGATATCTGAAGTTGTGTTAGATATTACCACAGTTCTCTGAAGCCCAGGGTTATGAGTGTTTCAAGTTCCTATATTATATCAAGTTCCTATATTATATGGGTGTTTCAATATATGTGCATATACATACCTACATACCTACCTATATACACACACCCACACAGAGACACACACACAGATATAGTTCATACTGAATCCAGGCATTAGTTGATGAGTCATTGGGCTCATTGCTGGGCAGATGCCTCACCTGGTGGGCTTAGCTAGAATCTGGTCACTGCTGGGTTTCTGCTATATAAGTTCCCTCCCTCTATTGCATTATGAGTTGAAGCCATGCTTGTTCCCTCTGGGAAAAGACCTGGGCTGATCAGATACTTTGGCTTTTGATGAGAGGTGTTCACCATCATGGTGGTTTTCAGACTGCCAACAGTTGGACGTTCTGGGTGGGCCCTTAACCTGCCTTGCTGAGGAGGAAACTCCACTTCTGCAATGCACAGGAGTTTGCAGGCACAGAAGTGGGATCAGGATCTGTCAGAGTGTGGGTCAAGAGGTTAATGGTCTGAATGGCCCAGAGGTCACGGCTCAGCCTAACTAGCCTAGGCACAAGCTTTTCTTAACTGGCAAAGAGTTACCTCTACTGTCACATTTATTTATATTTGGGCAAATTCTGCCAAGCATTCTAAACTAGCATTTTATACTTGCCTCTGGGAAGATGTTGAAAGCTTTCAGCTCCCATTAAACTCATGCTTTGCATAGGTATGGGTAAACCTTTAGTGCACTTTTCACTTCTTCAGTCTCAAGACAACAGGGAATAAATTTTCTCTGTTCTGTAAAAGTATGGTGTTTTCTTATGCTATGTCTAGGGTTTGGGACCTGAGCACGCTCCACAGATTGCAATTGTGGGTGAGTGTACCAGCCTTCCTGCTCTGCACCCCGGTTTCCTTGAGGAAGGAGCCCAGACACAGTGGCCAGACCCAGGCATTATACCTGAGGCAACAGGGGTTGGGACTGAAAAGACATGACCATGCATGCCTGCCCTCCCTACAGGCCTATTCTGGCAGCTTACAACTGACTGGCACATTAATTGCACTTTCCAGCCTTGCCTCTGTCCCTGCCTGTGACTGACGTGCTCTTCCCGAATCTTGGAGCTACAGATAACTTCACTGTTTATCCTAATTTAGTGCAAATTTCTGCACTGAAAATCATATCCACTCTTCACAACTGGTATCCCCAGTGACTTCCTTGATGGCCACTGGCTTAGAGGAACAAGTCCAACTCTACAGAATTTATGTAGCTATATTCTGGTACATCCTAGCACAAACTGCTGTTTTCCCATCAATGGACGTGTTTGGACATGGAAGCATTAAATCTGCGAAAGAAAAACTTTAAGAAGGTTGGTTTTGTCTTTTGCATTAATCATCATTACCACCCACACTATTAAAAATATTCCAGAAAATCCTGTGTTAGATAACACCATACATGATTAAAATACAAATTCCTTAGCTTTCGTGTGTAAATAAAGAGCAATGTATGTACGAATGTGTTATTCTGGAAGTCGTGATTCAATAAACTATATCATTACTGTTAAATATTAGTGAGACATTGAACAAGACAAAATGGTTTTTCTTTTTCTGCAATCTCCTATTATTCCAGAAAATTATTAAGCATAGAAGAGAGAATTTCATCATACTAAGTGCTCTTGAAAGAGATTTTTTACACATATGAAAAGCAAGGCAGAATGTAGTGACATACTGGATTATTTTGATGAGGATTCTCACAAGTTACCAATTCAATGATAAATGTTCTGTGATACTGAACTGGTTATTTGCCTTTTTCCTTTTCTCCCCCTCTCTTTTCTTTCCACTTGGACTATTATCCTGCTTAACTGGCATTTGGAATGAAACTAGAAAAGTAGAAAATTTACATAAGGGGTAAAAAAGTACCATTCAACTGAAATTGTCCATCTGTTTCTAAATTTCTGAAAAACCCACCCAACAACCTAAGTCTAAATAGTATTAGAAACTATGTCAACCAGATTTGAAAATACACAAGTAGTTAAACAAGAATATCTCTCCATTCAAAACAGAGGCAAAATATTTAACTCATTTCCCTAACCTCATAAACCCTAAAGAAGTATGTGCTGCACCTCTTTGAGGAACAACTCCCATTAGAAACTCTTGTTCCATATGTTGGGTGTGCTGTCAGAACTCCTCTAGGAAGATGCATCTTTCCAGTATCCTCCAGTAGGGAAGAAAAAAAGTGAACCCTTCGAAAGGGAGTGGTAATTACAAATCTTGCATCCTACGACCAAGAGAAGAAAAGTTTAAATAAAAATTTCATGTACTGAGTTTCTACTTCATTGGCTCAGTAGCAATGCTGATGAACAGTATTCCTCACTTCCTCAGTTTGCTCTGTGTTGTACAATAATGTATAAAATAAACTGTACAAAACTGAAAGTTGCATTTGACTAGAAAGACTTTAACACCCAAAAGTCACAGAGTTTAGTCCTTTTCCTTTCTTACAAGAGACAAACCTGTTTTGTGCAACAGATTGATACTCTGTTATCTTTTGTGTCTATAGATGACATCAAGATAGTATTTTTGAGTCATGTGGAACAGGAGGAACCTAATTTTCAGTTTGAGATCTTTTTCAGAGGTGAAGCTGGGGGTTGATATTTTTACTGATTTTTCTAAGACAGTTTCTCCTTTCTCCAGACACAGCACCCTGCTTTTCTGCTTGTTCAGCTGATCTTAGTCTTATAGATTTCTGATTAAGTCTCTATTAAAATAGGAAGTGTTCTTGCTTAGGCTTTATTTCATAGCTTTCTATTTGTGCCCTTTAATTTTTAACCCACTAAAATTTCCTGGAGTACTTTGCCTCCTGAAAGTAGATATACTATCTAGCCCAATCACACTGTGCTTTCATAAATGTTTTAAAGCTGCTTATGCAATATCCTTCTCTATTATCATTCAGTTATCTTGTCTTTTGATCTGTATTAATAAGGTAGAAGATGCTGAGTAAATAATTGAGCACTTCACAACTTATTTCCATTCTGTAGCTGGAAATCACCAGAGCATAAACCCCAAGCATTTCTATTACTCCAAATTACTTCAAAATGTAGCAGTACTTAAAATATAAATTTATGTGAGCAAGAACTGTGTTTCCTGCATGTTCTTGGTGCAGTTGAGGTCGTGGGGCTCTCTTAGATTTCTAGGAGAGGTGTGCTGGTTAGGTACACAGTGGAATGTGCAGAGAAAACACCTATATCCAGAGGCTCACCCCCCTTTTTCTTTATTGTTGAGAACAATGGCATCTTGTTAAAAGAAACAAAATTCAGCAGCATGTTTTTAGGTAAATAAGGGCCTTTAGTTTAATAATAGCAATACTATTGATCCAGGAGGTATGCTTTACATCTATGGTCTATTTATAAGCTGCAATAGGTGAATTTTTCTTCCATCTGCAAAGCTGTTATGATTATTGTAATGTTTTAGAAGTCTCTACATGCTTGTTACAGCTTAAGAAGTGGAAGTAAACCTATTACAGCAGCCTGATCTGGCCGTATTTGTTGTGCATGATAGGACTTTCATTGCCTTCTGTGGGAGCTGGATCATACCCTTAAATGCCATAGTCCTTTGCCCCGAGAGGCTCACTTAAGAGCTCTTCAGCTACCTTCCTGGAAGCTTGCAAATGTTAAGTCTAAGAGTTTTCCAGGGATTTGAAACTGAACAAAATCCTGGCATCAGTCTCCTGGTAGCTTCATTAATCACTGGTGCCAAAAAGAAAAAAAAAAGAGATAGGGACACACTGCCAAATCCTTGTTTGGCTCGATCAGATGTTTATGTAATACATGTGCATAATGCCTTATCAAAGCATAGAACCTATCTTTCCTTCAACATGTAGACATACAATGCTTCAAGCACTAAGAAACAAATAACAGCATGAATCCTCCTAAGTGCCAAATCATGCCT
>VXBA01002668.1:502359-609353 GCA_013399895.1 Serilophus lunatus
AAAAAAAGGAAGTATCAGAAATTCATTTTGGAGGAGAACAGTTGCAAAATTTCCAACAGGATTTTGTAGACCAAGGAGGTTAAAATACAGAAGTTACAGAAGAATAGCTATTGTTTGGTTGCTTCTTCCTGCACAGAGCTTGTGAAAATATCCTAGAGAGTGTATTTTAAGGTTAAAAGTTTTGGAAATTCAGCTTAATCACTGGATTTATCAAACTGTGAATTCAAATCATTTTTTGTTTCTGAAAAACAGTACCTGTCTTCCAAATAGCTTTAGATAGATATCTGTAGCCTTCATAAAATATAAATATTTGGAGTAATTGCTAGTCATGCTTAAGTCTAGCATAATTGTGGAAACTGATTTAAAATGTCGATTTTGTCTTACATTCTCCATCACTAATGTTGATAGCTACGAAGGATATTGTTGCCACCATTTCTCTTTACCCT
Organism: Serilophus lunatus; assembly: GCA_013399895.1. Lineage (NCBI taxonomy): Eukaryota > Metazoa > Chordata > Aves > Passeriformes > Eurylaimidae > Serilophus > Serilophus lunatus. Next base: position 502,806 of record VXBA01002668.1, read on the forward strand.
CAAGTAAATATCTCAAGTGAACAACAGATCTTTTCAGGAAAGCTTCTAACACAAATTGTTTTTATCTTACCAGGGGTATAACAGGGTCCCAACCATACTGTGTAGCAAAACTGGCAAAAATTTATTGCCCACATGGAAGATATTCTGCCTTCATTATAGAGGAACTTTATGTAAGATAAAAGAAAGTGTGATACTCAACAGTGTGAAGATGTTTTAACTAATTATTAGGAGGGAATACAGTAAGAAGTTATTCCTAAGGCAGGATGGGAAGAAAAGAGGAAAGGAAATCTTGGCATAGCTAAAAAGTCAAAAAGAAGGATAATTAAGGACAAGATAAAAGAGATTAGTTGGTTAGAACATTCTACTAATAATGCCAAGGTCATGGGTTTGATCCCTGTATGGGCCATCTGCTTAAGAGTTGGAACCAATGCTCCTTTCAGATCCTGTCCAACTCACAATATTCTGTGACTCTGTTAAAATATCTTGAAAACTTTTTAAGTGGGAAGATCAAGTCTGGTAAGAAAAAAGGGCATATAAAAGATGCATTTTTCATGTGTATGTGAAAAATATATATCCCATGTGGGATTGGCCAGTATGAGTAGTGAGTGCTAAACAATGCCCATGTCTGCAGACAGAAGGTGCTACTGTCTAGTTGCATAAAGGATTGCTTCCTGGCCTGCATTCTCACCAGATAATTTATTTTCTGCCAGTGCACATCATACCATTTTTTAATGAGTTGTGGGTTATTGTAGGTGCAGAACCCAAACAAGATAATTTTATCCCTGTGAGGTGGAAAAACCACAGCTGTGTGCCTTCTTCAACAGGAATCTGACTTTGGGGAAAGTCAGGCTGGTCCCACTTTTGCTGTGTTACCTCCTTCTTGGTCTTAAATGAAGGATGAGCTCTGAAACTCATATCGTTAATTAGCGTTTTGTTCCTTCTGGGGAGAAGTTAAAGGCAAAGATATGAATATGCAGCATTGGGATGCGGGGTGAATGAACACTGTCAGTGATCACTGAAGAAGAGCTGCATCGGTGGAGAACTTGAGTTGCTGACTTTTTGTTTATGCTATTGGTACCAGACAGTGAATGAAAAAGCTTGTTTTGCTTACCTACTTTAAGTAGTCATCTTGGCCACCAATAAGAAATCCCTGGAGCTCATCTTGAAGCATATTGTTAATGGCACCTATACAGAGTTGAGCATGCTTGGTATTTGTGATCTATTTCATAAAATCACAGAATATGCTGAGTTGGAAGGGACCCACAAGGGTCATCGAGTCCAACTCCTGCAACTTCTGAACAAACAGCTGTGTAGGCAGAAAGAAAGAGATTGCATTTCATTAGCACTGACTTTGACAGATCTGGAAGGGAGCTAGAGGTAAACCAGTACATGTCACCAATTAAAGAGAGCTGGGAATGAGGTACAGTGTTTCTGTCTTTCACCTCATCTGGGAAGTAAAGTGATGAGGAACAGATTTAGAGACAATCACCTCCTTATCCCATTCTTACCTGAATACAGTTGTGGATTTGTGCCTTTCAGCTACTCCACTGAAGGTGTGCTTTTTGATGATAGCCAGCACTGCTTGGCAAATAAGAAGCAGTGTATTGATATTGGCACTGTACATAGACTGTTATACTTTTCATATACAAGGAGGGACACAGATGTTTTCAGCTTAGTCCCTGTACTCCCCTTAATGCTATAGGAGAAATAAACCATTTGACTGTTAGAAAGTGTTTATTCTCAGGTTTGAGCACCTTACAGATTTTTTCATGTGATGAATTTCTAACATAAAAAAGTGCAATACACAGAGACAGAATGTAGCTATGTATTCATTTTCCATTAAATACTAGGCATTTTATATTCTACATTTTAAAAAATAGTATATAAGTGTATTTTTATAAAAAAGAAAGAACTTTTTTTGGTTCTTTAGCTTAATGAATAATGACACTAATAGCTATTACATATTCTGTTTTCAAGTCACTAAGTCATTTAGTTATTTGTACATGTCTCAGATGCAAAATATGATTTATATAATTTTTTTGATTCAGAAGTCAAGAGATATGTGATGTTTATTTTACCGATAATGAAATCTTATGCAAGAGGTATTAGTACTTGCTGAATTACTCAAGAACTTTCTTACTCACATCCCAGTGTGGTAAACAAAGCTTCTATCTTGAGGTAGAGTGAGAGGGGGCAGTGCGTGGGAGTGTGTAAACAGAGACAAAGCAAATGTTCGGACTGCTACGGTTTTGTCTAAGTCACTGCAGTGTACTTTGTAGCAGCAGAAAGCAATTTTTGCAAGCAACTGTTGCAAAAGCTTTTAATGGATGCTTGACTGAGTAAGAAAGAAAATAAGTTTTAGAATGTCTTCTATGGTGATCAATAATCTGCACTTTTGGTTTTTTTCTCAGGTTTTAGGTGAAATATCAGCCATTATTTTTTATGATGCTCTAGTACTTTCACAAGGTTAGAGGGGTTAACTCTGCAGTCCTGGGCAAATGCCAGTTTGCACAGTGTGTACCAACACTGTGCTGTTAAATGGGCGTATTATTTCTTCCTCACACTTTGCTCTGCACTTCTCTTCTGTGAAATGCTATTCCAGAGGTTTCAGCGCTAAGTAACATTATTGCTCTGATATGCAGTTTATAAATCAATTTGTAAAATGTGGTGAGTGCCTTGATCTTCTGTGGATTAGAGTTGATCCACAAATAACCGCCTTAATTATTAATATACTTTTTTTTTTCTTTTTTTTTTAAATTTCACAGCCAGCACTGTTACATTGCTAAATGAATTTCTTTTATAGATTATTATTTTGGAGTGCCATGTCTGAGCATGTGAATCATCCAAGTCTGCTGGATGAGCTTTCTCCATGGACAGAAAAAGGATGTGGGGCACTACAATACTAGCAGCATTAGCAGTGACAAGGCACTGGGGATTGAGTTGCAGAGCCCTTGAGCAAGGCACTGGCCTGCATTTATTGAGTCAAATACCAACTTTTCCACTGGCTTTGCAACTTTGATCGGATCCAGTGATTGCAGGGAAAATGTCCCCAGGATTGATTTTTACGTGTTTTCTCACAGGGTACTGCTCTTTATTTGTTTTTGCAGTAGCTATATTTGATAGATATACTTGACTCTCAATGTCTTCTTATGTCTGAGCTATAATTTTAATAGAAAAGTGTTGTGATGCTGAAAAAGTACTATTTGAGAAAATTATTTCATTTGCAGTGTCTAATGAAACCTCGTATATTGACATGTGCAGATCAGCTAGCCATAAACTACAGATAACTTTTTTAGAAAGTAATGAAGAAAAATAGTTTCTAATGAGCTTGTGGCAGCAAAAACATTATTTCCATGAGCATATCTCTAATATGCAGGTATATAAATTAGTGAGCTTTTCTTTTCCCTCTTTAATTAGAAGTAGCCCAAAGGCATAAAATTCAGAGTTAAATCTAAGACTAAAAATGTTAGCAAAAAACCCCAAACCAAACAACAATTTTCATTTGAATATTTAAATCAAAGTATAAGATATGACAAAATTCAGTTGTTATACAAGCCATGAGATGGTATTTTTTTCTTTTTGTAATTCTCTTCTTAGCGTTTTCAGTCTTTGACAATTAGAGGCAAAATATGCCTTCCATTGTACTACAGAGAAATTATTCTTATTTGTCAAGAGAAGCAATTTTTTCTTTTTCTTTCTGGTTATTCTGACCTAAATTTCTATGCCTAACAACTTTTTATTATCTCATTTTAAGCATCCATATTGGTGTTGAGCTGGCTTGACCACCTGTTCTGAAAACTGTCATCCATTTGGACTCACAAAATCACAAACTGCTTTTAAAAATGTAGACCATAACTATATTTTATAGAGCATTTGTACTGACTGTGATGTCTTTCAAACCTTTAGGGCAACTCCATTAAATTTCACATTTTCAGTGAGATTAGCAGGACTAGTCAGGCATATAAACAAAATGTGGCAAATGATCAGATGGGGGTCTAATCTCTCAGGTTGTGCAGATTTATTATATTAAATGATCTCTGTCTCCAACAGATTAGTGTTGACCTTCCCAGGAAATATGTGTGTTAAGGAGGAATTGAGTGAAGGCTAGTCTTTCAGAGGGAAGAACTGACAGAATATCTGAGAGAAGACTATGTGAAAGAAGCTTAGAGACAAAAGCAAAAGAAAATCTTGGAAGGATACTGAGAACAGTATACTTAGGCATATTCCTGGGTAGAGGAATTAGAAAAATGTAAAAATACAAGCCATGGATGGAATTTCACTGCTCTGAACAGGGAACAGAAAATTAAACACAGTGATATAATCAGTGGGAACAAACATCTGTTTCTCCAAGATTTTAGTCAAAATTACTGTGTACAATCACAGATATAGAATCCTAAATATGACAAAAAATATTCTATTGACAATATTGCAGGATTTCCTTCTTGTAAAATTCCATATAGCTCATATACATACCTGCATATATACATATTGACATATTTGGAAGTCTGACTAGTCTGAAAAAATATGTCACTATCTGAACTTGAGGTTCTCCTTTCTTTCTGAGTTTTCCTGAGACATAGCACCTTCTGCTACAGTATGGGTTACATTGGCTGAGAGCTATTACCCATCAAACTTCATTTTAATTAACATTAGTGTCCACTTTTTAGCATCCTTTTCTTCACAGTACTTTCTTTGCTACAATTTGTTGAACAGCTCATAAAGTTAGAAGACCCCTCTACATTGCTACCATGCCTTTCAGAAGCTACAGCTTTCCAAGAAAGGTATTCACTAATTTATGAACACTAAATAACAACCGATTGTATCCGCATAAACACTGCCATTTTTCTTCTAAAAATAGCACCTATTATCAACATATGGTTCTCAGTGTGGCAGTTTTCAACTTCAACATTTTTGGAAGAGAAATTGTTCACAGAGAAGATAGATGGTCGCAAAACCAAGATTTTACTCTTGCAAATAAAGTCCAAGTCTCTGGGAATAAGCTGATTTTCTGTATTAATCATAATAGAATCATCTCACATTAAACAAGTGATGGCAAATTTTTGATTTATAAAAATGTAATGAAATAGTCTCTGTTTTATGCTTTTTTTCTTACATAGGTAATTGCTACTTGGCAACGTGCTTTAGAGCAGAATTCATAGGTCCCTAAGAAAAATGGTCCAATACAAATGGGATATCCCCCAATAAATGGGGAAAATGTTTAATCCTCTTTTTGGTGAGTTATTGTTTTTCTCTTAACATACTTCAAGGCTGCAGTCTGTCAAGTCATTCAAGCCAAATGTAATAATCCAGTCTTGATAAAGCCTCTACTCTACTATATTATGAGGTGAGCTATTAAAGCAGTTCTCATAGTTATTGCTTCTGGCTTTCAACCTGAGGCTCCTAGTTCAGTAAAGCATGGTTATATTCCTGGAGCATGAAGCTTGAAGCAGTCATCAACAGTATGAAGTAGTTGCTAATTAATTTAATCGTCAGGAAAAAGCATCATAAAGATGAATTTGGAAGTGGAACATTCATAATATCTGGGTTTATGTTGCTGAAATGTTTTCAAGAACTCAATAAAAGAGGGCTTTTGACTCTGAACAAAGAAAAATATTTCCCCAAACATTCAGAAGTTATGGAATCTATGTTTATGTTAAATTATGTAACAAAACACAGACAATTCTGGGAAACAGGGCTTTAGCAATCTTTCAGGCCTCCCATACCACGTGATACAGCCCTAGGGCAACTCTGGGCAGCAGCAAATAAATGAGAGCCCTTGTCAGGAAGAGTTTATAATCTGTAGGCCTTCTTCAGAGCTGAGCAAATGCAATCAGAACATCACCAGGAGCCCAAAAGGGTTGGTGAGAAAGCATCAGTCATGAATTTTCTGAATTAGAACTGAATGAATGATTAATTTTTCACTCTGTCTGGTTCACTGGCAGTTAAAAGAAGAAAGAAAAGCAGTTTCATGTAGTTTTCTGCTACTCTCTGGCTGTATGGGCAGGAAAAATGGTGAACTGTTTTTACAGTTTGTAAAATTCATCCTGCGAAGGGTTATCCAAAATAGAAATCCTCAATTTTCTCAAGAGAACTAGGTTAAAAATAGTTCCTGGCCAAATAAGCAAAACTGAGGGACATTTAAAAAAGATATTTTGAACATTAAAAGAAGTATTTATCTCACCAAAGTGTTGAAATGCAAGATTTCGACTTTTAGAAAAATTTTATTGTCTATTTCCCTCAACTCTACCATGTGCAAGCCGCATAACATATCCAACTGGCACAATCACCAAGCTTTCTTCCACTTCCACGAAACATCTCTGCTTCTGACATTTGCAACTGAGAAATTTGACTTGTAACTGTAGATTCTTTCTTAAGCAATTGAATGTTTTTGTTTTTTTTCAAGTTACTGATTTAAAATGTATCTCCTTTTATTTCTTCCTTCTTTGTTTTTGGAATTGTTTTCTCACCATTTGGGTGTCTATCTCTTTCCTCCTGTCTATTTTTTGGTCTCAGAAAACCAGCTTGTGACTCACACCCTGTTCCTTTTTCTGTGGCCAGCATTTGTCTCATCTGATATGTTTGCTGCCTTTACTGTTTCCTGTGTTCTTGTTTTGGTTTCAGCCCTTGTGCATTTGTCATTTTAGCTGTCTTCGACCTGCAGTCATCATTTCGACTTTCTCTCTTGATGAAGACTTGCAACTCTCAGTTTTCCTGCTTTTCTTGTGCCCTTCCTCCTCAGCATTTCTGTTGCTCCAATTCTCAACATTTCAGCTGGGGGACCTGGAAGACAGTTGAAGCATGGTGACACTTCACCTGCCAGGTCTGCCCTGCATCTTGCATCCTTTTGGTCCTTATTAAGAAAAGTTATGTATCAATTAAGAAAAATTATGTATCACTGTTAGTGCTGCCAATATGAGAACCAAACTGTCTCTCCAAAATGTTTCAGGGAGGTGTGAGGCAGAGATGAAGAGCAGCTGTCAATTAAAGTTTTTACTGATCTGACATCCTTATTCACCTTGCTAGCATGTAACTCATTAATTCCTGGATCACTCTATGACATGACTCCAGTGTCACTTCTGTGATTTGCCTGCTGAATTCTGCTGAATTCTGGAAAAGTCTATGTGTCCCATGCGTTCCAATAATAAGAGAATATAGATCTTCATTTCAGCACTTAGCAAGGACAATGCCACTGAATGCTCTGTAAAATCAGTATTAACAGTACTCTCTGGTGTATTTACTTACATAAATAATATATAAAGCCTCATAAGAGCAGATGACCTTAAACTTATGGGCTGCTGTCACTGTACTGCAAGAGGATTAAAGCACTTTAATCTCAGGCTATTGTCTATCCTTTGTGATCTAATGAATGTATTTTATTACTGATCTTAATATGGCTAGACTGATGAGTTTATGAGATCATTCTAAGTTCTTAATGACAGCGTATCACTAATCATGTGCCCTCTTTTTTGACTTAATTAAATATCGATGTTTTATTGCAACCTGGCAAGTATAAGATTTTCCACCGCAAATTTTGAGAGGTTAAGGGGAAATATAAGCTGTTATGAATATAAACAAATCGCATTTAAAATGCAATTGCTGGTTCTTCAGCAAATATGCCAGTTGTACATTCAATCCAGTTTCTGATTAGAAGGATGATGACTGGACCTAGAGTTTCTAATAATTTAAATAATTTAATTCACACAATCAATACAGTTGATGTATTCTCAAGAAAAATAAAAATTAAAGACTATTTCTTTACCTATTCACCTATGAAGGGATGTTTGAATTTTGCCAGGCCGACCTCTCTGTGCCTGGGAGAAGTATAAACAATCTATGTCTGCCTCGACTCTTTTGCCGAGGTTTCAATTCTGGTTTGATCCCAGCAACTGGGCACCAAATCTAGGAGTGAAGAATAAAATGGTGCAGATGATGGGCTGTTAGTGACAGAGTGGCTATCAATGGGAACAGCCAGAAAAACAATAGGAAAAGCCACTGCAAGAGAGGGTTCAGGTACCTTCTCCCTTCCCTATCCATCCCTTGTCCAGCTAAACATTGCTTATCACCCTACTAATAATGTTTTTGTTATCATCATTGGAACTTGATATTGGACCTTGAAGGTGAATAAGATTTTCTTCCGTCAATTTAAAAGGATAAATGTTTGGATATTTTGATTTCTCTACATAGACACAGAGACAAATGTTTACAGATGTGCTTACCGATAGATTTGCATTATGTACCAATGCTGTCTCTGGCCCTGAATCTGTATTATCACTTCATATAATTGATAACCTTCTCTTGGAGCTCTAAAATATTTGTCTTAGAAGGTATGATCTTTCCTACCTAACTATTGACCAAAGCAATCATAGCAACTTATATGACTGCTGGAGAAAAGATATTTAACAGGGCTAAAAGTTTTTGGTCCTGTTATCCACACAACCCTCACAATATTTTCTTTCCAATATACATATAAAACCACTAGAGTATTTTACCTCTAACTTTAGCCAGTATTAAATGAAATATATCTTGGCCAGCACAGAGCCAACAAGAAAAAGGTCAGTTTACACTTAAAAAAATTTGGAAAGTAACATTTTGGAAACTGGTCTTTGTAACATGAGCACATCAAACACATTTCACAACACAAAAGCTGCTATCGCTGGAAAATGTAAGCTTAGCAGATGTGTTTATTTAGGTGATTTTCAACTTAGTCTGTGAATACAGACTGTGAGTCAAAGAAAAATGGTAAAGGTAGTATTTTACTTTTGTTTAGTTTACCTTGACATTTCTTGTATCTAATTACTGGTGAATCAAATGAAATCAGCATGCACACTTAAACAACTAGAATAAAAATAAAATCCTTTATCATGCTTTTTTCCCTATTCATTTTGCATACTAAAACACCTTAAGGTAATGCTTAAGCCTCTTCAACAACATCCCATATCTATGACATACAGAAATCCCCGAGCACTCCTAAACTATTCCAGCATCAGACTACAGGCACTACCTTAGGTGGCTGAGACCTAGCAGCCAGGTTGCTTTTCTTCACCTCCCAGCAGATAATATTAGGTTATAGGTCCTGGCTTTCTAGTCCTGCACAGCTACCAAAATTGGTGTTATATGTAGCATATGTATATGTAGCACTATTTTGAGGAACACCCGCCGCCCCCAGCCATGTTTTTCAGACCTGCTATGATGCCTTCAGACCAAACAGACTGAAGTATTTATATTTTTTTATCAGTATTTTTATATATATACACGTTTCTGGTATTTCTCAACAGGCAATATTTGGCAATATATTTATATATCGTTATATATGAAAAATAATTATACTTGGATAAATTTCTGGTAAAAAGCTGGTGTGCTAACAAAACTAAAATTTGATTAAAAAGGGTACTTTTACATTAGCCCTATTACCTTGAAATCAGTGGAATATTTTACTGTGACTTAGGTGGGCTTTGGATCTATTCCTAATTTCTTGTTCTACTTGTGATATGGTCTGGCCTGATGCTAGCACACAGCCTAGCAGTCCCAAAGTCTCTGCAATTTTTTTTTTCCTAGCGTCCAGGATGTCTATATTTGTTCTTCAATGTTTTTGTCATTCTGACGTTAAAATTTGCACAAACTACATTTTATTACAATCTTAGGGGGAAAAATGTTTGCCTGAGGTCTCTATTCGCATAATAGGGATCAGGACTCTTGAAAGGCTATTTCATGACATTACTCTCTTTTGCCCAGACCACTGTCTCACTTCCTAGGGGATTTTGTATGCTGCATCTCATCCCAGAGTTGTGCCAAGGCAAAAAGCTACGAGAAGCAATACTATCCAGTTTGTATGTCTGTAATATGGGAAGATTCCATCTTAATATAAGCCACAGTAGAAATTATCTGTGTCTAATATTTCAGTTGTGTGTGTATTCTCAGGATAAGGCATTTTTGCTAGTTTTCATTTCTTGGCTGTTGTGGTTTGTAGTTACAGACCATGGACTTTGAGTTAACAAGATGGGTGAAGGGATTTTGAGGAGATTTCATTAAGATTTTCACAATAATGTTAGGAACTATAACCAGGAAGGCAGCTAATTTAATTTTCCTTGATCAAATATGCTAGGACAGGGGATTATTCTTAAACATAATTGTTCCCTGGGGAAATGAGGAGAGGAGAAAAAAAACAGGGATGAGATTACGTAAACCCCCTTCACAGAAAGTGTTTTTATGGTGTGCATTCCTACTCTCTGTATTTTATTCTGTAAATCTGCAGCCGAATTGTATAGAGCCTGCCTTTATCATTGGTTGTCGTCACAGGCACAGAGCAAATCAACCACAGAGGAAGTGGAATAAGACCCAAACAGGGCAAAAATGACTATAAACACATATTAATTCCTCCAGGGTACCTGGAAGCAAAGTAGTACATGTCTGTCACATTCTACCCTTATTTTATCACCATCTTTGAAGCTGGACATTTTTTTAATTAGAGAATATAGTTAATGAGGGTAATTGCAATAAGTTTTAGTTATTTGGAAGCCAAAGCTAAGTTAGTAACCCTACAGTTAAGACAAAGAAACTGTGTAAGCAGACTTTGTGCAGCCCAGTTTCCCATATAGCTTTGTTTCAGCCTTTTTTTATAGCCATTCACTTTGCCCCCATTCAGCTAAATGCTAGTCTGCCATGGCACTCTTAAAACTATGCTTTATAGGGTTTGTAATTTGATAATGTGTGTGCTGTATGCTAAAACTTAAAACTGGTTCATATAGGCTCCAGTCCTGTGTGGGTTTCTTCCTATTTCCTTCCCCAAAAGTTATGGAAAAATTTCCAGTTATCAGTTTTCCAAGTCATGAAAGGGTAAAAATTAAAAAATAAAAAGAAATAAGGAAAGAATGTGCTCAACAAACTCAAACTCTTCTTCTGAAGTAGAAAATTCCTTCTAGATAACAATGTTTAGAGATTTTAAGTGTAAACCAACATGAGACAGTGTGTATCATCTGAAGTAGTCTTAAAAGTCACCGGAAAACTAGATTTGGTGCTCAAATAAAAGATTATGTGCAAGTTGTAAGACAAAGCCTTTGGTATTTGTTTATTTCCAAGCAATTTTAAGGCCTTTGCTGAAGCAGAGGCTCAAGGATATATCACAATACCTTTCCTGCTAAAAAAAGCTAGCAGAGCTAAAAGAAAGCTATAGAAAAAGGGTAGACAGAATTCCTGAGAGCTATTAAAAGGCCTCAAATAACTACAGAGACATCAAAATGTCATCAGGTTGTTAGATTTCAAATTATTAACAGGTGATTCAGTGAACTGATGCAAAAGCAGCCCAAGTTTCTGAATTTCAGACCAAGAGTCTTTTCATTATTTTCTATCAATTATGTTGAACTGTGAACTACATATAAATTAAGCTTGTCCTGAATATTGTCTGCTATGAAACTTCTAAGGTCATTAATCAGATACTCCACAAGCGCAACACTAACAATAAGTATAAGTTGCTTTTGGCCTTTTTTTTATTTTTGATTTTTTCCTTCACATCTGCAGGTGTGTGGCTCTCTTCCAGCTCAGCTGCTGTGCTGACTAGAGCTGAAGGTGGAAGTGCTCTCTCCGATGAATATCGCATGCCCACAACATGAGGTGCAGCAGCCCTTCTCTTAGAAGACGTTGCAAAGCTTGAGCTGCTGTGCAGAGGCACCCCTGTTTGGGTCATTTAGGGGACTGAATGTGACACCCCCTGACGAAGAAAATAGCAGCCTTCATCACTTGCTTTCAGTCATTCCATTTGAATCATCAGAAACCCCTTTTTTGTGGACTGCCCACAAGAGCAAATATAGCTAAATTATTCCTCTTGAAACGTGTGTTGCATTTGAGCAGTTTTTGAGTGGTTCCTCGTGTTCCTAGTGTTTCTGGAAGCAGAGCTGGGAGAGGAAGGAAACCTAAAAGGCATCTGAGACACAGTTCCCAAACTGTGCTGGAACACGGGTGCTTACTGATTTTGCTGCAGAGGACACCTGGAGAACCACTCTTACTTCTTGCCAACTAATTTCCCCCAGCGTTCCCTGGTTTTGAGGTTTATAAGATACGTGGAATGCCTTCAGAGGCCTTCAGCCTTCCTTCCTTATGAAGATATTTATGAGTTGCAGGTCTGGGACAGCCAACCATCCTGGTGTGAGAGAGCTCTGCATATAGATGCTTTCCAACTGTAGCCTAATGTGAAGATTTGCTGTGTGTTTCTCCTACCAAAGCTTTCAGGTGTGCTGCTGTTTGGTGATGATTCTGAAGTTTTCAAAATTACAGAAGTCACCAGTAAATGTGACCAAGGATTTGTGAACTCTAGATTTGTAGCTGAGACAGCTTCTCTGAATCACAGGAAATTTTCAAGGAGAGTTGAAATAAACTCTTCCACTTTCCTTCTTCTTCCCCCTACCTTGGTAACCTGAGAGCTGAAACTGCCACGAGAGGCAGAATCAGATTGACGAGGCTCCTTTTTAGACTGCTGTTTCCAGTCCTTACTTTCCCATGTGCAGAGGCAGCACCTTGAGATCAAAGAGAAGTGAGTTTAATTGTTTATCTTAGTATTTGATTAGAAGAGTTTTCTGTGAACCACCATTTAATGAAGTTGCGGTGCAACTCTTGTAAGAATCAAGATGATCATATGTAAAGAAGAAGGGAAATGCAGCTACATGGTAAAAAATAATAGTTTGCAATTAAACATTATGTAACACTTGGAGGAACTATTAAAAACAAGATGTGACTCATATGGAAGTTTTTGAGCCCTAGAATATAGTATAGGGTAGTCTAAATGATGTTTTCACCGTTAAGTTGTGGAGCTGGGTGGCTAGACTTCTCAGCTGGGCTGTGTCAGGGTCCTTGACTGATGTTGGAAAACGCAAATAAGTCAATACAGAACTTTGATTCTGTCAGGTTTTTGTGTGCCTATTCATGTAGTCACAAAGGCTGTTTCTTTCCTTGACAGGGGACAACATGTACAGCTCTATCTGGCATGATGCAATCTCTGGCTTTTTGATACCTTTTCAAAGTCCTTATCAAGAAGTTTATTACTGAAGGTTGAAACTGAGAAGTCCTTGATGAAAATAATGATTCTTGTCTTTCAAAGTGAGATACTGCCTGTTTTATATTATCATTGTGAAGATTAATTCAGTCATCTTTTACCAGCTTTGAGAACCATAGAAGAATTAATAATAATTCATCATTTTTGAAACTCTGGGATACATTTTAACATGATGTTTGACAGATTTGTATAATGTATGATTAATCAATTAGAAATTTTGTACATATGCATGACACTACATGAATATTTCTCTGATCTTTCTCCAACACACTTGTAGACACAGGATTCTTGTACAGTAGTTAAAAATAAAAAAGAGAACCTATTCATTCAGCCCTCACTTATGAAAAGGTTCAAAAAGAAATAGTTATGCATTTACTAATGAAAGAAAAAAATCCCAGAAAATCCATTTGTCTATCAAGAAATCTGATATGTGCTACACTTGCTAAATCCCCTTTTCAGTGAAATGGATTAAGAAACTGTATAGAAAAATGTAAGTAAAATTGGGATAATAAACTGCATACTTTAAGTGGAAGATAAGATTATAATTACCGCTCTGGAAAAAAAGCGAAGTTCTTTGTCCTGTGGAATAAAAAGCAGTTCCATACATGCTTCAAACCTTCATTCTGGACCTGAGCTGTTTGCCAGTTTAATGATACTTAAAATTGCCCTGAGATTTCAACAGAAAGAGATTACAGTTCTTTGAAATCTAGATGAAACTTCAGCTTGCACAAGTAATATTCCTAACTGCATAGCAGTGGGCAGGTACTGGATATGAATGCCTCTTATTAGTCATAATCTACAAGTAGATTCCTAGGTGAGAATAGATCCAAAACCTAGAAGTATTCAAAATGATTCTGGATCCAAGATATATTCAGTGGAGTTTTGAATCAACAAAAACTAAAATCTGTACACTAGATCTTGTAAACAAAACTCCATTTCTATTGTGAATCTTCTTTGCTCATTTCCATCTGACATGAATGGAGATGCAAAAGCAAATCATTCATCTGATAGTAATTCTTGTATAATAGCTCAAGATAGATGACTAAATACCAGCTAATGGAAAAGGGAATGTGATTTGGGGACAAATACTTCAGTTAACACATTCAAAGTGTATGCTTATGCATGCCAGTTTAGTGGCCCCAGTGGTCAATTTGAGGGAGAAAAGGTAATAGCGGTGAAATTAATTATACTGATGCCTGTCTATCTGATCTTTTTAGCATATTGCAGAACATAAACTACAGTGAAAATTGGCAAGGGATTCTGAATTTCAGTGAAACAATCTATTTTGCAATGTGCTCTCCCCTGTCTTATTATTCTTTGGCATGTAACACACTTGGAGTTAGAAGGTCAGATAAAAATATTCATTAGTAACCTAAAACTGGTTACAGCATCTGACAAGGAAGAAATCAAGTCACAAAAATCTCTTCCAGAGCAGACTGTGAAAGGCTGAACTTAGTGCCAAATGTGAGACTGGTCAGACCTATGTTTAGAAACCTATGATAAGTTCTGAATACAGTTTGATGAAAACCTGATGCAAGTCTCTCCTTTCCCTGTCATCCGTTGACATTAAACTGTGAAGTTGCCTGTGATGTCAGTTCTGAATTATTCCCTCTTGGTTGCTGACTCAAAGGCTGGATACTAATGGAGAACCAAGATTTTTAAGGTTCACCAGAGAAGGCATTATAAATCTGAAAAATATGCATAACTCTGGCCTGGAATATGTTCACATGTTTTTTCTGTGCTCTGTTAGCTATTCTTTAACGGTAATTTTGCAAGAGGTCTTTTTTCCCAAAGACTGATTCCTTTTCGTTTTCTTTTCATGATCTGTCCATGGAGAGGGAATATCGTCATGAACACAGAAATCCTTTGCTGGAGGTTAAAGGAAATTTCACATGAAAAAGACACTGGCCACTCTGTGCTAATAAGAAAGCTTAAAAAAAGTGTTAAAACTATTTTAGGGAACTTTGGAATGTTTGAAATATTCAGAGGTGTAAGTCAACTAAAGTTATGAGATTTTGCTCTGGAATTGAATAAGAGGAAACCCACAAAAGTCACTGCAAAATAACCCTCTGTTCCTGAAGAGACACACGTTCTTAGGTACTTGATTAATGTTTTAGCTCTTTGCAACAAATGAGGTCATGACCAGTTCCAGACTGGTGGTCCTGGGTTGACTCCTTCACACAACAAAAGGAGGGGTGCCTTTGTCTCAATCTTGTACATGCTGCTGTTGAAACTGCTACTCTTTCTTTTCTAGTACTGTAGGCTTTTCTAGTACTAGGCTTTTTCTTGTCCCATTATCTTCCCTTTTCCAGGGAAAAAGACATTTATCTGTCTCTACATTCTTCTATCCTAGATGTTTTTTCCAACTAATAAACAAAAACCTATCTATCTGTGCAGTAACTATTCCAATAAGCAGGTCAGCATTTGTAATTATTATAGGGCATCTCCAAATATGTTCATGTTCAACTCACACTTTTCAGTTTTGGCATGCTTTCTTAATGCTGGAAACATTTCACAGATATTAGATAGTTATACTTTCCAAGGAATCTAGTGCAGTTAAAGTAGTATAGTTTCCATTCAAAACAAATTTTTTTTTGTTTCTTTTTATTCCCTTTTGTTATTAGAAGAGGTAGCACTCTGTGGAATTTTAAATACGGATGCGATGTAATTTTGAGGGAAAGGTACATCTTTACAACTTACTGAGAATCGCACACACTGTGAAAGGGTAGTGATATAGGACAAAAGATACTGAAACATAATTCAGAATGAACAATTAGCCTTTGGAGGAGTGTGTAGTGATGAATAAGTTGGAGGAAAAGAAGAAACAGAGAGAGATGGAGAAAAAAATGCCAACTAGGAAATCAAACGCTGATTGAGAATGAAATCAAATCTAGAGAATTATAACAGGATGAGAAAAGAGAACAGCAAAAACACTCAGATGTTTGAAAAAACAGTAATCCAATTATGCACAAAAAGCGTAAAGAAAAATGGAGATAGAACAGAAGCTGTCAAGCACACTTTAAAGAGTAACAGGGGCAGGAGATGAATGAAGTAGGAGAGTGTAAGTTAAAAGCAATGCACAAAATCAGCTTGGAATTCAACCATCTATCTGGTATTTATGGAAAAGCATCCATAAAGATCATGCCATATGTAGTATTCAATAGGTTTCTGATATTTCTTGGTGCTTATCCTAGTATAGTACATGTGCCTGGAAGAGTACAACGGTTTCAAAGAGAAGGAAATTGGATGATCCATTACTGATTTTCTGCATGGTGAGAAAGAGAGGCCAAATATGGAACTTTTCCATCCTTCTTTCTCTCCAGATTGCGTGCAAGCAAGATTCAAACCTCCCTGGCTAATGTTGGTAGACGGGAACAAAACTTGACAAGCTTTTTTGTAAAATCTTAGTTATCCTTGTTTTCCCATTATGTGGTTAACCTAGAATAAAACCTCATGTTACATCTTGAACATTTCATAAAATAAATTTCTGATCATGATAGGAGTAAAATCAAGCTATAGTCTTTTGAGATTGTCTCCAATTAATGGCAAAGTATTACTTGACGTTAGTCTCTGGTGGAGAAGCCTGCATTATTGGAATCACAAACCGAGGACAAATTTCGGTCCTTTGCATAGGAAGACATTGGTTTTGGGAAGAGTGCCCAGATATGAGGGTAAGCCCTCCGGATCAGGTTGAATAGCCCCCTCATAGTGTCTGTGAGAGCAGGAGTGGAGTGAGGACTTCAGAGTCTTCCCATGTCCAAGCTCTTTACCTCTTGAGCCAGCTGCCCTACTCCAAGTCCATGCCAGTGGATGAATCAACATGCAGGTAGTGCTTATGACCAGAGCACTTGAGTCTGAACCCTGCTCTGGTTTGACACCAGTAGGTATCAAAATTTGATCTCCAACCTGTTAGTTCACATCTGTTGAACAAAGTCATATGTGGTTCGTGAAATCAAAGGAGGCAATACTGCATCAAAACTATTGTTGAAAGAGGGAGCAGGACAAAGTTATCAGCTGGTGGAAATCCACACAAAACAAAAATTTTGTTCTCACGCTTTCTGTCTATTTCATTCAGCTGCTGCAGAGGAGAATGCTGAAGAGAGAACAATAGAGAGGGAAAAAACCCAAACCTAACAAGGTTAACAACTTCTGGTAAAACTTGCACCATCTTCAGGACTAAATGTGGAGCTTAATGAAGCGAACAGAAATTTCTCAGTAAACATCAATCACCTCTGGATCAGAAAATGTTCATTTAAAGACTCAAGAAAAATCCAAAAATAATTACATACTCGCAGATAAACCTTGCCTCTTCCACTTCTGTCAGGGCAGGCCACCTTCAGTATCTACTTTATTTACTGCTAAAAGGAGTAATAATATTGCATACGTTAGGCCAGAATTTAATGCTTATTTCCATCATAACTGCCATACAACACTCACAAAAGCTACAGTTTTAATAGCTACTCTTTTTGGTATGGCAGTGTAGTGGCTTTTCAGTAAGATATGCACAAATTGAGTATTTTATGAGAAGACTGACACATCATACCAGCATTGTGTTTGAACAAAAAGTACGATATCTTGTCTGAGATTTTTCAAGACTCTGTTGCTGGATCTTTTAACTATATTATGTCCAAACTTTGTGTAAATAAATTCATTCTACTAGAATCCAACCTGGCATTATAAGTGTCTTGAGGGAGGGAAAAGGGCTGGTATTATAGCACAATGGTTTCCAGATATATTTTCCTCACAGCGGTTTAATTTTTTGTAATGGTGTCTGTATGTCTGGAACTTTATTGTTCACAGCTATAAACGAAAGATGCTGTTTAAATAAGCCATAATTTACACTGAATTTCTGGAATCCTTGATAACTTCAACATCAGTGAGGAGATAATTCTGTCACTTAAAATCTTAATGGTTGTCTTTCAGAAGATTCTAAATTGTACACTTGCATTCAGAGTATTAGCAACTTTAGTCACTATTAGCACCAGACAAAAAAATTTTCATTTTGCTGTTGCAGTGAATAATAAAATTGAAAGTTAAGTATTTTAAGAATTACAAATATTTACAGTGTGTTAACAAGGACTAATACAGAATTACAGCTAGATGATGTGATAATTTATTCATAAAGTGGGTGAGCAATTGCAGATGTACACTGTCAGAACAAGCCCCAGGCACTCCTGGTGTTCAGAGGTGGCTTCAGAAGAATGACGCTCCTGGGTCGACGGTGCACTTTACACCAGCAGAAGGCTCAAATGCAACATTCTCATGGATCCAGGACTAAAATGGAGCTTCCTAAAATGGAGCAGACTGAAGACCTGGAAAAATGTTTCCACATCAAGTTCAGTTATAGATTTTAATATCGTAGGCTAACATTTCTAAATTTCCTGCCAAGAATGTATTTTAAAGCTGTAAAATATGTACTGAAAATCAATGCCAGATTATGGGCAGTTGGACTATTTTCAATGAAGAACAATGCTTAAGCCATAGTTTACATCATAAACAAACCATGGTGGAAAATGTGTGCTGCCTTTCCATTTAGTCAATAGGGAATCTAAAACTTTTCCTTGCATTCAGCTTGTTAGCTTATAGCCATGTCATCTCGGGGGCTTCTGCACAGAAAGACCTTTGGCACACGCATCAGTCTCTGCCCAAGCAAGAGAAAAGAAAGACAGAAAAAAAAATGCTGACATGTTATCTTTTATACATTTTTTTTCAGGTTTCTAAGTAATTTCTCTGCTAGGTTTGTTCATTAAAGATCTGATTTAAGAGATATTGTAATGAGTGGATTTACTGGTCATCTCCAAGGCTGGTGGATCACAATCTGGCCACCTATTTTGCAGAGCTCTGCTAAAAAGAGAAGAAGGAAAACCTAAGAAGCATTGCTGTGGCAGCTTGTCTTACAGGATAACAGAAGAGGAATACACAGTCTACACAGCTTTACTGAAAACTGCCAAAGCTGCTGTTTCAATTACAATCTGGATAAGTTTCATGGTGTTTTAAATCATGCTTTCTTACCTTTTGTTTCCGTATGGAAGTTTGTGATCCCTCATTAGTTTACCTTATGGTTCTTGTGCCAATAAACTGAATTTTGTGTGTACTTGAAAATGCTTTATGTTTGAGGTGTCTGGCAAAGTGGTCTGAGTGACCAGTTTGCTTCATCACAGACAGACTGGAGTCTTAAGAATTCAGTGAAAGGTAGGCAGTGGGCTTTCATTTCCTACTGTTGTTATGGCAGTTTTCTGGTTTGAAACGTGTTGACACAAATGATACGGCAGAAATGTTTCCATTTTTGATATCACAAGGCCAGTTCATTTTTGATAAAAACTAAGGAAGGACTTTTCACTCATTGAAACCCACTACTTGCTTAACTTTCCCGATTGAAGTCAAAAGTTCACTTGAATATTGAATGACTGGCTGGATCAGGGTCTGGGAGTCCTCCACTGAATTACATCTGTATGCCTTGCTGTCATAGGTGACATAAAGGACGAATCATCATCCCCAGTTGCCCTGGGGAGTTTTCAACTGGCACTGTTAGCAGGCATAAACAATCTCATGAATAAAAAGTGGTCTTTTCTTGCAGCAGTATTAAGGCAGAGAGAGATAAGGGGTGGAAGAGTACTGTACTGTACCATACTGTTGTAGGCAGATCTCCAGAAGCTCAGCAATGTGTGACACATTTTGAAACAATCTCTTCTTAGGCTATTTCAAGCATGTGGCTTAGAATTCAGAATTTTGTTTTATATATTTGCTTTTTTGACTGTTTAATGGGATTTTGTTCAGATTGCTAAACTTTTTTTCAGTGAGAGAGGAAAGACTAGATTTTAATCTCTTACTGTTAGTTGACAGAACTGTATGGCAATCTCTCTTTTTTCTTTTTTTTTTTTTTTAATTCCTCTAGTGCATGCAGGGAGTGTGGAACCACTACATCAGGGCTAACTCTCTACAATTTCTTCTGTAGTATGTGGTCTAGTGGTTCTCTCCGATGATGCTGTTCTTTGGAGGTTGGCTAGAGACTGTAGTGTGGAGACTGAACGACCAATGAATAATTCATTGGGACAAATACGATTCAAGAGCATTGAAGTTGAACTTTGAAGATTTTCTTCAGAGTTTGAGGAAAAGAGTTATGACAGGTTGGGGACCACTCTGTGAGTCTATGGTGAATACAGCTGTTATTTAATTAATGGTAAGCAAAATGGCTGGAATACAACCATGAAAGAAATTATCTACATGGAGATCTACATCCAGGCCATGTTCAGAGACTAAGGCTCCTGAATTAGCTTATTATAGTCTTCACATCTGCCTACATTCCTGAGTCTTTGAAGTAAAAGTGATCTAGGTCCCTTTAAAAAAGTCCCTTGAAAGTGACTTGAGTCACTTTCTCCATGTCTCTTCATCACCTGTTAGGTGTAGTTGAAAATGACAGTGAAAGAGTAGACTGCACAGTGCAGAATCTTGTGGTCTGTGGTATTAACATGCTTTTATCAGCAACCTGATCTGGTAAAGAGTTCCTGAAACTTTCTGCATTGTGTGAAGGAATTAAGTTCTGCAGCAAAGAGGTGCGTGCTCTGTTTATGTCTAAAAAAGGAGGAGGAAAAACACATCTGAAATACTTCTCATGCCTTCAACATCTAGCAAAAAATAATGCAGGCATACTAGTAACATATTGTCATGTCTGCTCCAGAATTTATAGTTAGAATACTTAAGTGTTCTTTTGCCACACAACATTTTGCAGAATGAAAAACTAAAATTGTAGAAATACTATCTTTGTTAAGCATTTTAGCTGAAAATTGGCAAATAATGAGTAGTATCTTTACATGTGAGTACTTTCTAGAGCCAAGTTTACTAGAGCTTCATCATGACAGCCTCCCAGGTATTACTGAAGTAAGAAGGGAGCTTCAAGGGCCTCTTCTATGAGTTGTGAATGGTCTCTTCCTGGCCAAACAAGGGGAAAGACAATTCTTGAATAGAAACACAGCTCCTCCTACCCTAGCAGCAGGTAGAATGAATGCATGTGGAAATGTCCCAAGGGCTGCTTTTGCATTTATTTATTTCACCAATTACCACTATATATTCCTGAGCTCCATGAAACATTGGGTCATTGTACCCTCCAGAGCTCCCATCGTTATTGTGTTTAGTACAACTGCACAACGGAAGGAATCAAAGGAAAGATTTTGTGTGTAGAGACAGTTTATTGAGCAATTTGCAAGCAAATATGTTCCTTGAAAATTTTCAGAAGCTATTATATGATGTAAGTAAATAAAGAAAGTAAAATCTTATTTTAGGAGTAATATTTATAGCTTAGGAACAGCTGCTTAGGATTCTGAACTGGAAAAATGATAATTCCAAAGAGGAGGAGGAATATATGATAAAAACATAAACCAGAAAAAATCCCATGTTAAATATGCATAGAGACACATATCAATCAAGAGAGAATGTTTTGCCTCATATCCATTACCTATATCCAACTTTTTAATAATTTACTAAATATATCAGAATGATTCATAAACATTACCAAAGTATTTACTATTCTGCTTATGACTGCCATTTTAATGTAGCTCTTTGCTCACATGCATGTAAATTTACATGTAAGTGCATAAAAGTAAATTTTAAATGTCAGTATTAGAAATGCATACAAGAGTATGATGTCTAGCTGGCAGTTTGTATCACTCAATAAACGTAAAAAAAATTTTTTTTTATGGAAAACATCAATAAATGTAAAGTGACACTTGAAATAGATGGCAGAAGTTTTTGTTCTTCAAAATCAGTCTTAAATAAAACACCAAAATGCTTTGACAAAATGCAGTTGGTCTTTGGAATTTGTAGCACTATATTTAAGCATTTGAATTTGAGTCTGGGTGGCATCATAAACATTTGTTTCCCATTGATTTCAAGCTTTAAATGCAAAATCTGAAAGCACAGGACCATGTTGCTTCCATTCTTCAACACAACATTCTCCCTGATTATATTCTTTTCTTCAAAGAAAATTAGCTTTCAATTATTTCATAATTTGGACATTTCTTGAGCTGTGCCAAGGTAAAGGAAGCTTGCCAGAAAAAGTTTGTGATTCATCTCTCTCTGCATCAGCAGCATATGAACCTACTTTTTGTTTGACTGGAAGCTCTCTGGACTACACAGATGTGGTTTAGAAGTGCCTTGTACTAACAGCCAGAGTCATTAAGTGACTCCATCTTTTAGCTTTGCTGCGTCTTGCTAAAGAGCTGATTATTACCATGCCACTGCTTCCTTGGGAGCTGCACCTCTTGTGTTCAGTTTCCAAGACTGTGTGAAAGAAGATAAGGGGAAAAGAGAATAGCTAAGAGAGAGGATAAAAAGTACCTAGCAGTAACAGCTGAAGGTCCTGCTATTCTAAAGAGGACAGCATAAAAGTTCTTATGACGGCAATACCCAGTGGTGCTTATGAAATATCTTTTTCTACTGTTATTGAACTAGGTAGTCATCTGAACAAAGCTCACCACAAGATACAAGTTCGCATCTTATAATAGTTAAGACAGTAAAGCTTAACTACATAACTGAGGAGATCCTGTCCCCTGACTTCCTATTTGTGTGCAGTATATCACATTTCTGGATCAACTTGCTATAAAATCTCATCTGAACATCAGCCTAGTACATATTTTATAATGTTATAATTTTTTTATTGATTCAGAAAATAATTCAACATTGAGTAATAACTGATGCAAGTCTTCCTTTGGGCTTGGTAATGTGCAGCTATGGTTAATAACAACATTCATAAAAATCTTGTGATTCCAGAGTCAGTGCTGACTGTCCACAGCCCTGCTAAGACAGCGGTGGCTCTGAGCAGGAGGAGCCTACTTACCCAGTTCCTGCAGCTGGAGCCATTTTTCCACTGGCACATTGTTGAATATCAAAATGCCACTATCATATAGGAAGCTGCCCCTTTGTACTGATTGCATTTGACTTGTTGGACTACAGAATTGACAAGCTGTTAGCTATTTGCTGCAGCTCTGCCCAGCTGTACTGCCAGGGGTAGCCATCAGAGACAATTTTGCATTCTGGAGAGCGGAACTGTGTAGGCTGGCACTTGCTTTGGCATGCCCCTGAAAAAGAGGAGCAGACTTGATTCTTGCTGTGCAAACATGTCAGTGACAGCATAAAATCTAAGTAAAATATTTATCTGCTAGGTTCAGTGTATGCTTGTCAGCATGAATTAAAAAAAGAAAAAGAACTTGTAGAAACATATCTGAAAGGAGGAGACATTTTGCCTATTCCTCATTCACCTGGAATACGCTGTCCTTTCATATCTATCACTAGTTTAAAAAATATTTCCCCTTGTATTTGTCATCAAACTTTGGGACAAATTGTCTCTCTTCTCTTCTGTGATTGTGAAGAGGTCATAAATAATAATGATTACCAGAATGAATCTATTTGAATATTTTATTTTTTTGAATGGTGCAACAGACACAGCAAGTGCCTATGTTGGGCTATGTTGGGCAGTCCAAATCTTAGGAGCTAAGGGGACTTTGAGTTTGGGAAGTCAGATACGGTTAGTCCAAAGAAATAGGTGCAAAGAAAGTACTCAATACTTCAAGGATTTGATTAGGCAGAAGAGGAGAGTCCACACTTCACTTACTTTCCAGCTCAGCTGGAGAGCGTGTTTGAAGGGTTTACACATCATCCAAATATGAACAGAAATTCACAGAGCTGCAAGACAGGAAAAGACTGGGAGATTCTGAACCAACTGTGGATGTGCTGAGGCATCCATCTCCGGGACACAGCTGTCTCACAGGGTTCGGAATGCAGCAAGACAAAATACAGAGAGGGAGCAGAAAGGGACATTTAGATTGACAGATGTAATTTCTTATATTGGAGGAGTACAGGTAGTCTACTTCTGGTGGCATTGTCCTCAATCTGTTTTCTTCTATTTATTCCCTTGCAGATATTTTTTTCTTAGTTAAGAAAGATCACTGAAATACAGCTTTAGCATATTACTATTCTTCCAAATAATTTGTGTATTTGAATGTTTTTGAGCTTTTAACAAAATGGAAAACCTAGCAAAATTCTAGTAGTTATATTAAATTGTTATTATCATTATCATCACTGTAACAGGTCAATCAAAGAGTGGCAAAGCACAATCATTTTATTTTAGTTGTATCTTAACTCTCAATCAATGTAGTATTTCATAGACATAATTCCCTCCTTCTACGGACCTGAACAATTCTCCCTTGCTCTCCAGACGTCTGCCTGCGTTCCTCATGTTATCTTTATCCCGGCAGCTCCTGCAGCGAATGCTGTCCATAGTGCTTGAGATGCTGTCAGCACTGAGCTCTGTGATAATGTGATAAGCACAGGGCAATGCTCTTTGCCAGACACTCTGTGCAGCCTGCACTGGCAGTGTGAGAGGTTTGGGATGACCCCGACTTGATGTGAGCAAGCACTTGTTTGGTATTTGTCTGTCCGAGACGCTCATTTTATCACCCTCTTTTTCAATGTAAGCCCCTGTTGTGTGGAGCTCCCAGTGCAGGCTCTCACCTTTCACCAAAGCTGGACACTGAGCCATGTCCACTGCTTCTGGGGAGGGTTGTTTCTTTCCCTGGATCTGCTCATTGGTCAAAGAGCTACACACACATTACCCTTCCCTGGCAGGCTGATGAGGCCAAGTACTGTTCAAACTGCTGCTGCGGAATCTTGTGAATTTTGCCTTTGATACTCACTTGCCACCATTTAAGTTCACTGAGCTATGCAGAGGGGAATGCAATAATGCAATACAGGGAATTATATGCTGCATTAGAGAGACTTTAAAGGTATGATAGAGTTGATGCTATGGTGGCATCCAAACCTTCCCTGCCATTCTTCAGTTTGAAAGGCCAGTCTGGGCTACTCTCAGCAACTAGACTTTGCATAAAAATGTAAAAGTAAAAAAAAAATAAAGCTTGGAAACTCTAAGGGTGTCTTTCTATTAGCACTGTAGTCACTCTTTTATTGCCAGAAGTCAGTTTTCAGCTACTTTTACTGTGTTCATACAACCTTTTTGCCTACTTTGAAAAGGGAAGAGTGAATTAGGAGGAAAAAAAGAGCTGAAGCAGCCATAGTTAAACAACTGTAGTTTCTTCAGGATTGTCTCTTTTCTCTGTGGCTGTCACACACAATTATGCTTGTAAGTAAAATTAGGTCAGTATTTGTTACACTGTTTTGGGGTGAGGTGTCTGGTAACTGTCTAATAGATATATGCATGTGAAATAAAATAACAACCAATGAAGCTATAACAGTTATAGCACAAGTCTGACAGACAGACCAAAGTACTTACAGCTATTAAATACGCATATCAGTTTTGAGTACTCCCTTGAAGAAACATAGAATGGGCCAGCAGTTCTTACTAACCAAAACTCCCTTTGTCAGTAACTTTAAAAATCATGGTGTCTGTTAATTTGGTTCAAAATTTCATGTGGCATCTTTAAAATTCAGTTTCCTATTTTGCAGTTTAAAGAGACACTAACACTTCTATAGAGTATTAGAAAAATGCAATCATTAACATTGTGATGTCTTGACAACCTTACATATATAGAAAAAGGAGAGGAAAATAAGTCAGATCTGCTCAGTTCCTGTCCTGCTGCCTCGTAATATCTAGATAAACCAGTAACAGTCCAGTCCAAATCAACAATGACCAGTAACAAAAGTAATTTTTTTTCTTTCAAAGTGAAATGGAACTGAGAAGACAGAGCTATTTTTGAAAACCAGGCAGGTTTGCATTCATCAGTATAGTATGTGGGAAATAAATGCAAACATTTCTTTTAGAATTCACTAAGGGGCCCAAACTCTTACATCGTTAATTTTTTTCCTATAGAAAAGTCAGAGACACAAAATTATACAACAGTATGAAATGAAGTTATGGAAATTCACAGCAAATACCTTTCTTGAAATAATATTTTTGCAGTCAAAGAGGTTTTGTTTGTATTGGAAACTTCATAAAGTTGAAACAGAAAGACTCTGCAGCTTCATTATCTGTAAATTTCCCCTTTCCTTTTCATGTTTCTTTCCAAACATGAAAGAAAACAAAAAGTAGAGAGAAAATTAAGTCATAGGATCTGGGAAAAGAAGACTAAAACCTAATTCTCCTGTGTTCCAGTTTGCTTTGAGCCAGCTTAGCTCAATTTACCTGCCTGGAATTCTGTATACTTTAGAGGAGGTGAAAAGGATGGCCTCTTTGCTTTGAATAGGCTGTGAAATGACCATTTTACAATTTAGGCTCTTTCTCTTAATATATTCAATCTGATATTTCTTTTCTATCCATTACGATGCTTTATATTAGCGAGTAATGAGAAAGATACAGACCTCACAGTCTGGATTTCTGTTTTGATTTGAACTCATTCAACAAGGCTTTGTTTTCTCTTCATGGCTTTTCCTGCTGCCTTGGCTGGCTCTGCACCATGTTAGAAGCAGAGACCATGCTTCATTTAGCAGCGACCTTGATCTGCAGTTGTCAGAACGGGCACACTGTGCCTGGTGTCTGATGTATCCCTATTTTGTTGTTTTCATTGTTCTCTAAATATTATGACAGCAAAAATCTTCCTACAACTGTGAATGCCTATAGCCAAGCTTTAAGTTTTCAGCAGGTAGTAATATGGAACATGCTTTTGGCTTAGCCTGGCTGCATGGCCAAACATCACAGGGCCGTTGGCTGATGATCAGAGAGGCTGCTCAGCTGCAGATAGCTGGTTAGTAGCCAGAGGGGAGCTGGTCATACAGAGTACTGCCAGTTCTTGTAGGCTAGTCCATAGTCACTGAAGCATACCTGTAACCTGGGACTGGTACATAGGAAATATAAGATGACAGTGGCTATAAGGAGCATAAAGAACAGGTGGGAGGAAGGAGGTGGAATCAATACACATCTTTCAGGATCAGACAGGTAGATTTACAGGCTGATTTCTCAATAAAAATTGCTGGATAGCTATTTCTTACCAAAGACAGATGCTGGTTTTGAAACCAGACCTAAAGTTAGGCTGCGAATTTCAGGCAGCCTTTCCTTATGACCCTGCCTCCTTCACAGCCCAGGGCTGTAGCACAGTGTGGATGGGACAGGACTTCCCCTGCAGTTAAATCCATGCAAGTGTTACTGAAACTGGTGACAGTTGCTCACGCTCATCAGCAGACAACAATGAGCTGGAACCATGAGTTGGAATATCCTCAGTTCTCCACATAGAGGATATCTGGCAAGGTTTCCCAAAGCCTAGTGTTTCATAAACTCCCCATTTATTATTCACCTCTTGTTATTCACAATAGCCACCAACTTGATAAGATATTGCCATAGCTGGTCTAAAAATCACACTAAAACTTGCAATTGCATAGAGAATTTGTCTTTTCCTTTACTAGTAGAACACATGCTGTACTCAAAATTGTGTTAACTACTTCTTATCCCATCTTCACTCTCTTTATCTTAATGCTAAACAAGGGTCTCAGCTTCCTCTGAGTGTAGAAGAAAGGCCAGCAAAGTGAAAGGTTATGGTATCCTCCACCCAGATGGCTGTCTGCTCTTTTTTAAAACTTGTAATTATTTTTCATACTAGAAACCATTCAATAGGTGCAGAATCTTGGGCATATTTCAGAAAACAAACGAGGAAGTGTTATGAGAAATTCTGATTGAATTAACTTTTGTAGGCTTAATACGATGTATTATTTTTTAATTTTATTTTTATTGTTTTATTAAGCACAAATTTTAAGGAGAAATCTTTTGAATTTCTATCCCACATTCAGATGCCTATTTATGCTTAAATTGTGCTGGGTATGATTACAAAATCAAATTGCTTGTTCAGCCAGAATATCATATTAACATGATAATAACTGAAAGACAGAAAATACACATTTAATCACTGATTCAGATTGTTAGGGATGTTGAATGTACTGTCATTTATTTGTATGTAAAAGAAAGCAACACATCTTAAAATGTAAGTAAGGAGCAGGATTTGGAGTTGAAGTCTCAGCCAGATTTTTAAAAGTGTAAAAATGTGGCAACCTCACAACCAGGTACTGGAAGAAATGGGAACTTGTACAGATAGCAGCAAATCTTGCAAAATGTGCCATAGACAACAATATGCCAGCAAGAGAGGGAACAGGTGCCATGGAAAGCACCTGTCCATTTTGGTTTTCAGCTGAGAGAGAGTATAACTAGAACAGGAGGCATACAAACTTTGGGATACCAACAAGACTTTTCAAAGATTTTTTTAAAAATAGTGAGATGTTTATTCTGCAGCAAAGATGGAGGGAGCACTCCCCAGTATTACTTGCTAGTCAGAGCATTCACCTCAGCACTGACAACAGCAGATCAGGGAGGTGAACGTAAGGCAATTGCTCCAATCAGTGTTCTCTCCCCAGTCTGTATGAATTACTATTAATAAAACATGAAATGCCTTCAAGAATAGTATAGCCAAGAGCCTAGTGTCAAGTTGAAGCTTGTTCATTCTCATAAAAAGAGCTGATTTAGAAGAAATGGCATTTTCTAGCAAGAACACACTATAGAAGACCTCTCAGACAGCTTTGTTTTAAAAACAACACTGCCCATGAAAACGGAACAAGAAGTGGTCTTAACAGAACCAAATTCAAAATGTCTCTTTCCAAGGCCATCCTCAATGGGAGTAATTAAAACAGTACACTTCAGGTTAGATCTGCAGAACTGAACAGTTGTATTCCACAAAAAAATGAACAGAAGGAAAACTTTTGGTTCCCCTCAGCTCATTTATTGATGCTTTTCTCTGAGCAAATCACTTCAGCTTTGTCCCTTAGATTCTTGTTTCTTATTTTACTCTTTTCTGTTTACAATTTCTGCTTGCAGGATAACCCTTTTTAATGAGAACTTTGTTACTCCATTTATGCAGGGCTTAATTCAGTAACCCAGATTTCATCACTAGCAACAAATAAGAAATCTATATTTATGTCTTGTCAATACTCTGTTTCGGCAGACACTGTAAGGATGGAACTTGATTTGCTGCTGCTTGCCCTTAACCAGTAGTTTTACGTTAGTTCTGTTCTCTGCCAATGCTCTACTGCCTCCTCTAAGACTTCTTACTTATCACCACAGTAGATACTGCTGACTTCATGATTAAAATCAGACAGAGACATGTAAAGACATTAATTTTATCTGTTAGGAAAAATGACTGGGAGCACCAAGTCAGAAGAAAAAAGGACACATCAAGAACTGAACCCACACAGCTGGTCTGAGCTTGATCATGCTCAGAGATCAAAAGGAGATGAAGAATCTGCGAGTTGGCATAAGAACTGATCCAGATGCTTGGATCAAGAGAGAAGGGTTACCATGATTTGAAGCACTCTATGTGGAGATGGGTTACAGTAGCTGTTCAAAAAAANATTTTTTTTTTTTTTGTGTGGTTTTTTTTTTTTTTTTTTTTTTTTTTTTGCCATGTGAATACTTCTTGCTGTCAAATATAATTTAATTTCCCCCTAGAAGGCATATTCTGTTTTATCAAAACCAGCTAACCTTTTCTGTAATTTTTGCACAATACAAGAAATCATACAATGATGTCAGCTGAACAATTTTTGCAGAGCTGGGGATGCTATATAGAAGGAAATCAGCACATTTCTCTTTATTATACAATCTTCCGTTAGTTTTATTCATGAATTTCAGCCCTAGAAGTGCCAGCTCCTAACTTCGTCTAGAAACACATAATTCACATTAAGTCAATAGTAATAGCTTAACTTTAGAGCTCTGCTCATTTTGTCATAAATCCAGTTTCCAGATTTATGATTTACATATTTTCTTATTTCAGTGCCTTCCTATGCATGTATTAGATTTGTATTTCACATTGCACTTCAAAGAAGAAACATAATGTAAGAATGACTCTGTATCTTCCACTGTCTCCAAAAATGTAGAAAGATCGTGAGGACTGTACAAGACAATTCTTCACAGGCAATTATAAAACGCAGTTAACAAGTTTGGACTTGCATGCTCTGTGTTGTAAAACTTGGTAACGTGTTAAAAATGTGTGGGAGTGTGCCTTCTTTTTCAGGCTCTGTATATGTTTGTGGAGTGCTAGTGATGGGATGGGGTCAGAAGGGGAGAAGCTTCCTCTCACCTACCTTTCTTTACAGTTCTCCAGGGATATGGAGCTACTGAGGGCTAAACTGAACGGAACAAGTGAGTTACTCATTACAGAACTGGAAGAGAATATGCTTGAGATTTACAGGTTTTGGCCATGGATTTGAAAGTGATACCCATATACTAACTTGAGCAGTGTACTTCATTTATTCTTCGACAAGAAATTATTTATGATAAAAGTATTTAAGATATGAATAAAAACACTTTTTTCTATATGCTGTTAGATAGTGTCTGATCATGATGACACAAAAATATACGAATATTATCTCCATTCCCTTATATCCATATGTGATTTTATGTTTACCTAACACTGAAAGCTGTGAGACTTGTGACACCAGCTCTGAGAGTGACTGATGGCCATCTCCTTCTTCTGTCATCACCGGCCGCCATGAGCTCTAAATACACTTCCCAAGGGACTAAACGGAGCTTCTTCTTCCCCTTTCCACTTTATCAGTTGGAGAGAGAAACCAGAACTAAGCTATCACTTCCAGTTCTCTGCAGAACACTCGATGTACTGAGGATGGAAAATCTGGATCACTGGATTTCAACATTTACTTTTGTTTCCAGTTTGGAATAGACAGTCTAAAATTCAAAATTCCTCTTGTGGTGAAGGCAGGGGAAGCCAAAATATAAAATAGAGTTTCCTTACAGTGTGCAATATGGATAATTACATCTTCCTTCTACTTAGGAGCAAAGGTATTTAATGTCGAACATTTCATTCTGTAACTGTAGAGTCTTCATTATTATATTCTTCAGGACTCATTCCTGTTTTAGTGAAAGAAAGTATGGTTGTGGGGGGGGGTCATGGTTACAGGAAGCAGTTCTCTTCTCATGCCAAATGACTCCATCAAAGGTTTCTGAATGAGTTCTGGTTATATCACTTGATAGTCTTGCTTTTGCTCTAGGCAAGAGGGAATAAACTGTGACTCAGCCTAACACGACAATGAAAGGGTGCAAAATCCCCATAAAGCTCCTTCAGAGTCATAACAGTAGTAAGAGAAAAGACATTATGCACTCTGCTCTTCATCTAAATGAGAGAAAAGGCCTCCCCATCTGAAGAAGAAAGACACCTGGTTCTGTTCTGTCTTTGAAGTGCCATAATTAGTACTGATCTGATACAAGAAAATAAGTGTTCTGAACCTAGTTAAAAATCACATTAGACCCTTTCTGTGGAAACCAAAAAGGCATTTTATGACATAATATTAAAAATGCTTCTTGAATTTTCTCTGGGAGTAGCACCAACTATTGCTCAAAGGCTATTTCCAGTCCAAATCAAGGCTTTTTGCTATTTTTATCATTAATATCCAGAGCAACAATAAAAACATGAAAAATGCTTATTTTTTGGATTAACTGGAATGACTCTTAGAGGATTTAATTGGTGATAACTTACGCTGCAAACACATGCTTAAAACAATTTTTAAAATATCCCATTTAATGGGAAATAAAAGATGTTATGAGTGGTGATAGAATCTGTCTGGCAAAAAAAATTAAGCTATTTGCCAGCAAGTACAGATTCCCAGTACAACTGCAATATGCATCCAGCTCTGTTAAAAATCCATATAGTAAAAATAATTAAAATATTATAAATCACCACTCAAAATGGCTTGTTCCAGAGGTAGCCCTCTGAGTCAATTGCTAATGAAGCTTCTTTAAACTTATTTCTTAAAGGCACTGATTTTCTCTTCTAATAAAAGGACAAAACCAACGCCTGAGGGTGAATATTATCATCAAAAGAACAATTGCAGCTGATCCATAAGCAGTCTAATAAGACTTTAGTGAAGAATTCTTCCCCACGCATTCACAAGCCTGCTTGCTATAGTAAGGCTACACAGTGTAGAACTATGATTTCCTCTGGGGTGTAGTGCCTCCACAATAAGTTCATTTTATTCTGGTTTTATTCTGGGTTATTTACTTATAGTTTTCTCATATATATATATGAAAAAATATGTAAAAGTATATGTACATATATAGAGAGATATTTTGCAATGAAAAGGAAGCTAGTGCTAGCTGAAGCATACCTACAATGTCTGTCAGCAGCTGTAAAAAGAATTCATTTCAACTGAATACCAAAAAGGGATAAAAAATTCTCTCACGGCAAGCAGCACTTTTTGCAGGACATTTGATAAGCAATATTATGCATTACAAACTACAGTCAAAAAGAAAGATCGGTTTGATGACATATACCACATCTGGATCATAGGCAACTTGACAGTGTTTTTGCCTTGAGCCATAGCCATGTCAGCTTAAATGTGACATTTAGCATATTTAACCATGAACATATGACACATCTTTAGAAATTCTTATTGTCTAAATAGGTTATTTTTACATGCATAATTGTCAACAACAGTAAATAAAATTCAGTGTGAAGTGACATTTTGTAAGACCTTATCAGTTTTGTCCTGTGGCGTTAGTCTAGCCTATGATACATAACATGAGGCATATTCTGGACCGTTTTTCTTAAAAGCCCTGCACATTGACATTATCTTTAATATTCAATGGTAATTGTAACAAGGAATGTGAACTTTTCCTGGGATCGATCTGTCCTTTCTTTTCCTTTATATTTTCCAGCCCTTTAGACAGAGTTATTATGCAAAACCCTTGTGACTACTGAGTAAGAGTAGAGGGGCATGACTTAGAGAGAATCAGTAATTGTGTATGTAGTGTGTGGTAGTAGCTGGACAACACATCTGGTGATGCTAAAATCTCTAACTCTGAAGTCAACAGTTTGACATAAGGTACCTTTCAAGTTGATTAATTCATTACATTTAAGGACTCAACTGGGTTCTTGGAAGACTATAGAAAATGCTATTTTTTTCAGTTTGTAGTGGCAGTGGTTCTAAACTTAGAACAAAACATGAATCTTCCAAGGTATCAAACTTGAAATTATGCCAATGAAAGATGTAACTGCTATGTATTTGGGTTTAGCATTCTGATATTCCCATTTATCATCAGTCTTCTTTGTCCAGGATATACTACTCCATAGGAAATCACAATTCCAATATAATTATCTTGATAAAAAACACTATGAGAGCATCCAATCAGCCTCTGGGAAGACTTAAGTTTGCATTCTGATTGAAAGTTAAAAGAAATGAGCTTTTACCCTTAGTACCTATCTTGGTAGCATTCTGGTATCAGTCTTCGGCCTTGAAACAACTAATGAGTAGGGATGATTCCTCAACACAGTTCTGTGGCTAAAGCTGATACATATACAGCCCTCATAAGAAAACATTTCCCATCCTTACTCTGTAATGTTATAGACAATAGAAATGAAGAATTACTGTATACTGTCCTCTCTCATACACACACATATTTTTAAAGTATATATATATACACATACAAATACATATACTTAAGTGCAGCAACTCTTAGTTCTTTCCAACTGTATGAACCAAAATTCAGCTAAGTTAAGACTCAAAATTAAGAAAGATCATGAATTTGGATGGGTAATACACTTTGGATCTGGTTTCTAACTGAAATTTTGAGCACTGATTTGTAGTTTTCAGAACATTTTAGGACTGGGCCATTTGACACAGCTCTGTCACTGATATTTTACAACTCAATAATAGCTTTTTTAGAAGACTGATCATTTTGGCAACAGTCATGAATGTTGAAAGTACAAATTCATATTTCAACAGAATGTACTGGTATTCAGGACCCTGTGAAGGAAGAAGAACCAGCCTGTCTCAATTTCTCACTAAGCTGAGTTATATCTTTATTAGAAAGACAAGTGATTAAGCCTGCAAAGGATATATTGATAGAGATTCAAGGATCTGCCTCTTCTTAATCAAAATTATACTTGGTTATATAGGTTGAATTTTGTGTAGACTAAGAAGGTATATGAGTGGGGAATGTGTGTGTATACCTCTATAAGGGGAAATTATTTAGTGACGTGTTTGACAGAGCTGTTATTGTGATGTGCACCTGTCTTTTAGTCTAATGCAGACACCAAAAAAACCCAAGTGGATAGCAACAACAAAATACATCTTGCTATCCTTATGCCTATGATGTTGTACATTACAAATGAAGTGCTACTACACAGAATTTATTGTTATGGAGTCTAAAATTCTTGCCTGTACCTTTGTGATGGAACAGCAGGACAATATGCCAATATTGCAGTAACAATAACAGTTGATAAAAGTGTTAACATATTGATATTGTTAAGATTGTGTCATGCTTTGTGTGGCTTGGAACTTCCTCATCTTACTATAAATCCACTGGTTGAAATACCTTAATACGCATGATTTCATACAGAATTATTTATCTGATATCCTGCCAAAACTTCACCTACTCTTATAGAAACGTATTTTTTCATTTAGTCAGAGGAAGTTTTGTTACATTTCTTTTTATCCCCATGTGAATTAAAAGAGTTTATCAATGACCAGCTGATGACCCCTTTGTTCACAGACTTTGGTTTGCTCTTTGCAGTTCCTCCTCTTTAGATTGGCAGTACCTCTGGATCCAGCTTTACAAAGAAGACAGCAAAAGTGGTAACTATTAGTTATTCACATTTTTAAATTAATATCTGCCTTCTGCTTTCTCCCCAAGCTTGTTTATACATGAGGTGGATTAAGAATTTGTTGGATGATGGCATCCAAAGTATAGTGGTCAATGGTTCAGAGTCCCAGCGTTCATCAGAGATGAGTGGTGTCCCTCAAAGGGTTGGTACTGGGAGCAGGGTTATTTAATGTCTTCATTAATGACACAGAGGAATGAAGTGCCTTCTCAGGAAATTTGCAGATAACATGAAGCTGACTGGTGCTGTTGACACACCTGAAGAGTGGGATATCATCCAGAGGAACCTATGGGAATCTCATGTGGTTTAACAAGACAAAGTACAAAATGTTGCATCTGAGACGGGACAATCCCAATGTTAATATAGGCTGAGGGCTGAACAGATCGAGAGCAGCCCTGCCAAGAAAGACTTGGGGGTGCTGATGGTCTAGAGGCTGAACATGACCCAGCAGTGTGTACTTGCAGCCCAGAAAGCCAATCATGTCCTGGGCTGCAACAAAAGCAGTGTTGCCAGCAAGTTGAGCAAGGTGATTCTGCCTCTTTACTCTGGTGAAATCCCTTCTGGAGTACTGTGTCCAGCTCTGGTGTCCCTAGCACAGGAACAACATTGGCATGTCGGAGTGAGTCCAGAAGAGTCCAAGCTGATCAGAGGAAAGGAAAACCTCTCCTTAAAGGAGAGGCTGGGGGAATTGGGATTATTCAGCCTGGAAAAGAGAAGTCTTCAGGGTG
The DNA here is from genome assembly GCA_013399895.1 of Serilophus lunatus. Classification (NCBI taxonomy): domain Eukaryota; kingdom Metazoa; phylum Chordata; class Aves; order Passeriformes; family Eurylaimidae; genus Serilophus; species Serilophus lunatus. The sequence goes on from VXBA01002668.1 coordinate 538,169, forward strand.
ATCTTATTGTGGTCTTCCAGTACCTGAACAGAACTTACAGGAAAAATGGGGTAAAACTCTTTATAAGAGCATGTCATGACAGGACAAGTAGAATGGGTTCAAACTGAAAGGGAATAGGTTTAATTTGGATATTATAAAAAATTCTTTACTGTGAGGTTGGTGAGGCACTGGAACAGGTTGCCTAAGGAAGCTGTGGGTGCCCCATGCCTGGAGGTGTTCAGAGCCAGGTTGGATGGGGTTCTGAGCTATCTGGTCTAGTTGGGGATGTCCCTGCCCATTTCAGATGGCTTGGAACTAGATAATCTTTAAGGTCCTCTTCCAATCCAAACCATTCTGTGATCCTATGATTCTGTCATTCTATGATATAAATCTCTAGAATAAACTTTATAACCTGCCTCTCTCTAAATTACATAAAGTACTAGGCTTACTAGTAGTTCTGGGCTTTTTGAAGAAAAGCTCAAACATTGCAACAAGGCTATGGAAGAGGCAAGGCTTGATGATCATGATGGCATATTCTGACATACTGAGAAGCAGGGTTATTTGGGAGAATAGAGACAAGAAAAAATACCATTAAATAAGTGTATTTTCTTTGCTAGTCTTGAACTAGATGATAAAACAAGTGTAATACATTTCAACATTACAAACAAGTTGGAAACATATAAACACTAATGCTCAAAAAGTACCTGGTACATTTTAAAGTTCTAAAGTGTTTTTGTTCTGAAGTTTCATTTACTTTTTTCTTTGTGTGTGTGTGTGTGTTCATTAATGAAGCACATAATTAAGTTTTGAATAATAAAAACCCAGAAATTTCTCAGGGACAACTTTGTGTTAAAATTGAACATAAATAAAAAGAACTGAGACTTTTTATATGGTTTGATGTCTGTAACATGTTTGTGCTATGAGAAAGAAGTATGGAAAAGGAGATCTACCTGATATAATGATATAAAAAAGAAGCTTTAATCTTTTACAGAACAGCTTAAAAGTTTCTAAACGATCCTCTAAAACTGAAGATTGACAATTTTTTTATTTCCATGGTATAAATTACCTATAAATATGATATATCGCTTAAGAATACTTATGGGAGCAATTACTTCCTATAATAACTAATAGCAGTAATAGATATGGATTAAGAATATATGTATTGTAAATTATTTCTGTTTTTTCATTGATGTTGCTTTTTGAATGATTTCATGATAAAATTGTGAACATTTTCAATGTGCTAAGAGACTTCTGTGAGTTGATTTGGGCCTTACAAAATGTCTGCTAAAGAAAGAAGGAGCTCCAGTCATGAATGGTTAGCAGTACTGGCTGAAGTTGGGATAAATTATTCCTCCAACAAAATAAATAAAAAATAAAACCAAAGATAAATAAATAAAATCAATAAAAATTAGAAGAATTGAAAATTTATGACTAGATCAAAAGGTCATAAACTGACCAAGTCAGACATTTTCAAAAAGGATAAAAAGTATTTAGGTCTTTTGAAAGAGTAACAAGTGGCAGGCTAAAAGGAGAATCAGGGCAATTCTTATATAGCAGAAGAGACACATTAAGCTACTGGATCATTTGAAACCAAAGGAAGTTTATGTGAAATGGAACAAAAAGAGAGATGTAAGCAAAATCATAAACTCTGTTTGGAAACCACAGGACTGACTAACAACATGGAGCGTGGGACCTCAAGTTCCTAGATTACAGTGTTCTCTCAGCACTGAGGTTGCCTTCAAGCTCATGGGGAGTCAGAAGCTAGTCTAGTAGGAAGAGGGTTTCAAAATTGCTACCTGAAAAAAGGAAAATTTGGCTCATTGATCTTCCCATCCCCATTGCTCTGTGCTTCAGTTCTTCAGGTTTACAGTGAGGATAATTATGTTTGCATAACAGCATAAATTAAAGGACAGAAATGCTATTTGTTGAGTGTCACTGTCACAGTATATAGCAAAATGCCCACAAGAAAGCATTTGACTTTGTGTGGTAGATGGGGTTTTCTGTTTTACCTTGCTAGAATGTTTAAGGCTTTTATAATGCAGCCTTTATTTCCTAATTCTTGACCAATGATAGAACTTGAGGTTGCATTTCTAACTCATTTATACTGCCATTATTAAAGTGTTTCAGGTATATTCCTTAATTTGCTTTGTCCTGCTTTTCACTAAACATGTTTTTCCTTCTAGAGCTATATATTCATGAAAGAAGCAATAAAAAGTAATTGGCTTTTCAGAGTTAACTTACTTTATTACATCGTGTCTGTATGTTGTATGGTTTTTTCCATTATTATGTTAATTAATGCCAAACTGTTGATCTTATCAAGCTAAAACAAATTAAGACAAACAGTGAAACAACAGATTTCAAACATAGGACTAATTTAATTTAAATTTCAGATTTTCAGTATTTTGGCAACACCTTGTTTAGCCTTAGGTTGTTGTATTTCAATTTGTAAATCATTCTCTACAGTGACTTAATTTCAGACTTTTAGAAAAGGACTAGGCTGTTTGAATATTTATTGTTATAAGCTCAGTGAGGTTAATCTTTTTTTCTTTTCTCATAGATTTTCTTTTCATTGAATATTAAGAATTACTGATTTTTTTTTTTACCAAAAAGACTTTCTGACAATAATATTATGTTTTCAGTAAGACCTGATGGAAACACATTTTAAAATGTTCTTAAGGGAAAGCAGCATCCTGATTCTGTTTAATAATGAAACAGTTTTGTCCAAATAGAGACTTGAACCTGAAGGAAAGTATGGTTGACAATTTTTAATTTACTTAAGTTGTTGGAGTTATAACCATGGGTTAAACCAGGAGTTATAACCACGGGATAAAGTAACTATCAGCATATTTTTTTGTCACATTAGCAATTTTTTTAAGTATCCATTATGTTTTGCTGCCACATGACTATTACTTCTCATTTTTATTGATAGGCATTATAGGGAATACTTTCATGAGGTCAATTTCTGGTTAAAAAGACAAAAGAAATATCTTTCAACGTACCTACCATGTCTTAGTCATCAAACTGCATAAAACTGTGCAAACCCATACTCTGCCAGTAATAAAAAGTGAGGAAATTAAAGAGATTTAAAAAAAAATCCCAAACCTTAGTATAAGAAAACATTCATGTCTTAATTTGATTCCTGTAATCGCCCCATATCTTCCTTTGCTGAAAATGACACCACAAGGTTTTCATCCTCCAGCTGCTCTGGCACGGCATCTCTCTGCCTCTGAGGAACATCTCATTGATGTACTGGCTTTTACCACATAAAGCTCCATACCCAACTTGTTTTCCTTTAGGAAAGGTGAAATTGCATACTACTGATTTCCTACTTTGCCGTCTTTTTGCCATCTTCCATCTACAGCAAGAAAAAAATAATATTGTAACCTGCCAAAGATAAGCCAGAGCAAATAAAGGAATTAAAAAGTAAGCATTAATAAATTGCCCCAGGCTGTTTATGAACAAGCAGGTCTGCAAAGCCAAACACCACAGTGGGTAAGAGGGGTGATGATGCCCTCTCAGAGCCCTGCTCCAAGCCTCTGACTTCATCCCCTGACACAAGACATAAAGCCCCTGGCCCAAACCTCCCAGACTGAGCCATTCAAGAGATGCTGCTAGTCCTTGCTATCAGGCTTCATGGACATCATAGTGCACTAGCTATACTTCATTGCTGATATACAAAACCATATCACAAAAGGGAGCTGTTTGGGAAAAAAAAAGGGGTTTTAATCAGTTTTACATCAGTATGAATTTGTTATAAATGGAAAATTTTATTCAAACTGATGCAATCTCCTTTATTACATGGGAATTTGCCCTGCCTATCTTGGGATGTTATTTGGTCTGCTCTGCCCCTCAGTGTAATCTGATATCTGTGGAAATAATAGAGAAATAAGACAAAATTCTTTATTCAAAGAGCTACATGCATATATAAAAATACACATGTGCTTTTTTTTATGCCTAGAACTGCAGTTGTGTGGGATATTTGATATATTTACTTTACAATAAGACTAGACTTCTTTTCTCTGCTTTCTGATATTTCTTACCCCTACACTAATTAAAAGAAAAAAAAATGTAGTTCTTTGTATTTTATATCTTCACCTTTGTTCGCATTCATATGATGTAGCCACCACAATTCCAGCCGATACTTCAGCCTTTTTAACCTTCTTTTTTTTTCAGTTTTATAACTTTATGTTATAGGGACAACATCAAGGAAATTAAGTAATTTTGTTATTTCATTTATATAATTGAATTTGTCTGAACTATAGCTGAACCGGAATGCGAACTTGAGTAGGGAGGACTGATCTATGTTTGCAGATTTAGCGTGAGAAGGACTACTTTTTTGATCATAGATTAATTTTATACCAAGGCTGCTAGATAAAAATAATGGTCATAAAAGAAAACACCATGGAAACTTGGGTCTGCTGCTACCCAGAGGATAGTAGGTGAAGATACACTGCAGAACAGTGATGTGCATCAATGAAACAGTCAGCCAGATGAGAGAAAGAGGGATAAGGAACAGGATAAGGATAAACCCTCCTGCACATCTCCAGGCTACATGACTACCTCATGAAGGACCCAATGAGGAAATGTAGGGCATGTCTTCACATTTTCTGATGCTGGCTCTGCAAAGGGTAATAATGAGGGTATTCAAGCAGTGAGAGTGCATGGGGTGGGGAAAGGCTGGGGGATTAGCTTGAATTCCAGCACCAGCTGGAGCTCTGTGCTCAGGGCAAGCAGTCTGCTGTGGCCATTACAATTTGTCATCTTGAGGGCAGACTTTGGCATTCTTAGGAGCCTGGTTGAAAGAGTCCCTAGTGATACAGTCCTGAAGGGCAAAGGAATCCCAGAAGACTAGATGTGCTTTAAAGAAGGAAATCTTAAAGGTAAACCATCAGGTTGTCCCCATGTGCTGATAGGTGAACCAACAGAGAAGAAGGCTGGCCTGCCTGAACAGGGAGTTTTGCCTGGAAATGAGGGATAAAAAAAAGAGTATACCACCTCTGGAAGACGGAGCAGGCAACTCAGGAGGACTATGAAGATGGTTATGTAGGGAGAAAATTAGAAGGGCCAAAGCCCAAATACAAATTAATCTTGATATTGCTATAAAAGATAATAAAAAATGTTGCTATAAATACATTAGCAACAAAAGGAAGGCTCAGAACAACCTCCATCCTTTATTGGATGTGGTGGAATACATCATGGCAAAGGATGAGGAGAAGGCTGAGAAACTAAATGCCTTTACTACAGGACCAGTTTGTTCTTAGGGTTCCCAGCCCCCTGAACAGGAAGACAGAGACAAGGAGCATAATGAAGCCCTGAAATCCATGGGGAAATGGTCTGCAACCTGTTATATCCCTTAGACACACAGACACAAGTCTACAGGACCAGGTAGGATCCACCCAAGGGTACTGAGAGAGATAGCTCTCTCAGTGCTCACTGAGCCACCTTCCATAATTTACCAGCAATCCTGGCTAACAGTGGAGGTCACAGTTGACTGGAGGTCAGGAAATCCTATGCCCAGCTTCCTCAGGCTACCAGTGACAGAACAGGAGGACAGAGTCTTAAGCTGCATCGGGGGAGGTTTAGACTGGATGTTAGGAAAAACTTTTTCACAGAAAGAATGATTTCCCATTGGAATGGGCTGCCCTGTGAGGTGGTTGAGCCACCACCCCTGGATGTGTTTAAGAAGAGGTTGGATGAGGTACTTAGTGATATGATTTACATGATGGGATAATGTTAGGTAATAGGTTGGGCTCGATGATCTCAATGGTCTTTTCCAACCTTGTTAATTCTGTGTGATTCTGTGAGATGAGCCAGAAGGACAATCCAGGGAACTACAGACCTGTAAGCCTGACCTTAGTGCTGGAGAAGGCCATAGAGCAGATCATCTTGAATGCCGTCACATGACATAGGCAGGACAACCCATTCAACATGGGTTTATGAAAGGCAGGGCCAACTTGACCAACCTGATCTTCTATAACAGGGTGACTCACTTAGTGGATGAAGTTAAGGCTGTGAATGTGTCTACCTGGACTTCAGTAAAGCCTTTGACACCGTTTTCCACAACATTTTTCTGAAGAAACTGGCTTGGATGGGTGCATGGCTCACTAGGTAATAAAACAGCCAAATATCCTAGCCCAGAGAGTGGAGGTAAATGGAGTTACATCCAGCTGGCAGCTAGCCACTAGTGGTGTTCTCCAGGGATCAGTACTGGGGCCAATCCCATTTAGTATCTTTATCGGTAGCCTGGATGTGGAGGGCGAGTGCACCCTCAGTTATCTGGGCAGGAGTGTTGATCTGCTGGAGGGTAGGAAGGCTCCACAGAAGAATCTGGTCAGGCTGGATCAATGGACCAAGGCCAGTTGTGTGAGGCTCAATAAGGCAAAGCGCCAGGTCCTGCACTTGGGTCACGCATACGGATGCAGTGATTCTGTGATCTTCAAATATTCACATGGTTTTGGAGAGCATGTTAGAATACTCCAGACTAATGGCTATTAGATTTGAAATAGAATAGCTTGGATCAATGATGTCAAACCTTTTTATAATCTGGTGCCAAATTTACTTTAAAAATCATTGTAGTTCACTGCCACTGATGCCCACCCAAATCTGTCAGTGCAAAAGTTGGCATTGATACAAACAATTTGTGACCATTGGCTTAGACAATGGAAAAGCTCTTTGTAATTTGAGCTGCCTGTTGAATGTGTGTGCTATACAATACTGTTAGCCTTACTACCATCATCCTTCTAAAGGAATATTTTCTTTCTAAAATGCTACACTAACACAAAGACTTTAGCTCAAAAGTAATATATGATGTCTACTGCATTTTTTTTGTGTGTTTGTAGAGGAAAATAAAAGCTCTTAAGCTGCTCAAATCAGATCTAATCTCTACATTCTACCTTCAGCCCAACTGAGACACATTTCACTTGCTTCAGAAGAATATGGACAAAATTGTACAGGAGCTTGTATGGAAAAATTTCCCAATCATATAAATTTATTACTGACTTCTATTAGACTGAGATTATTTTATGCCTTTAAGTTCTCATGCATTCCAAAATTACTTTTTTAATAGAAGCTCATCCTTAATGAGAGCAAGGATTGACTTAGAAGATTTAATTTGCAGACAGTCTTGCAAAGGATACTTCAGTGGGAAGGATGTCACATTGCCTAGCAAGAGATCTTTGTAGCTGACATTTAGTTATTTGTTTATGGATTCTGAGGTCTGTTTTTTCCTGGTTTGTTTTGTTTTGTTTTGAATGTAGACATACACTAAGCTTGATTCTGCCATTTAGGGTTTTTTTAGTGCTTTATGACTTATCTATTTATGCATACTTGCTATTTTGGTTCCTTGTCCTCCAAATGTATGCAGTGTATTTACATTAGTATACTAGTTGCATTTTTGACTCCTGAACCATTCACCTAAAAGCAGGATGTGAATGTAGGGGATACAGATGAAATGCTGTCCTTTTCCCTACAGGAAAAGAGAGGTAAAATAAAAAGATTGGTCAAGTCTTCTCATTGAATGTGTGACATTCCACAGTAGTGTGAATTCAAGGAGACACATAGCAAGAAGGTGTACATCACATTTAGAAACTCGTCTTCAAAAACGTTTGGAACAATAATGAATAATACATCAACAGAGGCCATCAAAACCAGAATCAAAACTAGAGCACAGCCCTTTCATTTCAAGAAAGCCGAGAAGTGTTGTCCCAGATCATTATAGTCATTCTGCATGATCTGGAGCAGATACTTCAACTCAGAACCACAGAATCACACAGAATTAACAAAGTTGGAAAAGATCATTGAGATCATCGAGCCCAACCTATTATGTAACACCATCCCATCATCTGAATCATGGCACTAAGTACCTCATCCAACCTCTTCTTAAACACATCCAGGGATGGTGACTCAACCACCTTGCAGGTGGTCTCCCCATTCCAATGGGAAATCATTCTTTCTGTGAAAAAGTTTTTCCTAACATCCAGTCTAAACCTCTGCTGACACACTTTAAGACTGTGTCCTCTCCTGGTAGCCTGAGAGAAGACACCAACATTCACCTGGCTATAACCTCCTTTCAGGTAGTTGTACAGAGTGATAAGGTCTCCCCAAAACCTTCTCTTCTCCAGGCTGAACAAACCCAGCTCCCTCAGTTGCTCTTCATCCTTTCCATCTTTGTGCTCCTTTTCTCTCTTTTCGGTTTTCATATTAACTTTTGTCATGTCATAGATTAATTTCCCAGCAGCTTTTGCAAATAAGGCATTTCCCCTATCCATTCCCTCCCCTGATACATTTACTGCAAAATACATGGTCAGATAAGAGACAGAACAAACCTAACCTAACCTAACCTAACTGAGAGAAATTAAGGAGTTTTATATAGCCATCATTGCTATGAATTTTGGCAGAAAAGCAATGTTACAAATGACCTTGTGACCACTCATCAGAAGGTGAGGAACTTGTTATTAGCTGATTTAATGCCATCACAGCCAGAAGTGCCCAAGAAATCAATCACAATCTGGAAAACAAGGCTTCAAGGGTACTGCTATTTTCATTAGTTGCTCTATCTTCTTTTCTGAGCTACACTACAGATTTTTGATCTTAGTTCAATTGAGGCATGGAATTGGATGTTTATTCATCTCTCTATTTCAAATTCAGACAGCCTAAAGAACAGAGCATATTGCTAGTTTTTGCAAAGCACACTTGCCTTCTTAGAGGTGTGTGAACATCTACTGTTTTTCCCACAGATACCCCAAAAAGAGCTAGGAAATCAAGTGGAGCTGATTTACTGCCCTTTGTTGTCATACTCAAAGCAAAATTTTTTATTTAGTTTTTAAAAGGCAACAGTTGCCTAAAGTGGTAGGAGAGCCAATATTTTAGATATAGTTAACACAATACAAACATTCCACACACAGTTGATTAAATGAAAAAGAACACTAAATAACACTCTATCTATAGTACATATTTCATTCATTGCGCAGACCTGGCCTGAGGCTTGTTTAAAAAAGCACCAGATGTTTCTCTAAGAAATATATTTGTCTTTGTGTGATGACAGATGCTCTTTGAAATCACAAAGTATGTAATAGCAGAGTTTGCCATTTAAAATCAGGAAATTCAATTTGTTTTCTCAGAGGCACGACTGAAGGGCAAAGTCCAGTAAGAATTGCTGTATAAACTAATGCTTTTCAACATTTTGTACTTGTCTTACTAGTTTGAACCTCATTTCAACATAGTTCCTAAACAGAAATGTGAACATCAGCTTCCAAATACAAGAGACCTCTGCCAGTAGGAATTTTTCCTCTGTACTTTCTTAGTATGTTGTTTTACTTAAATGGAAATTTATCTTTTATATTAGTCATCTCACATAGTCTTGTAGACTGGGCTTTAAATGATCTAATTGAATGGCTCATAGGGGAAAAACATAGTATGAATTTATAAAAGAAATTTCTGTATACTATGCAACACATCGTCTCAGTAATTCTCACATTGTTGCAAACTGAAATGATGCAATGCAACAACAGATGAACGTATGGCTAAATTTAATAGCAGAATGGTTTTCATTCAAGGTTTTCAAAACAGACTGGCATTCAAAATATCACTGACAAGATGAGCCCAGTATGTGAGTTCATGGCTATGTATTAATAAACCGGATAAAGAGATGAGGAAGCAGAAATAGGAGTGTGACTGAAAATAAGTTTTCAACCAAACAGGCATCAAAAAATGTGGAGAGAAAGCAGGCCCAATTTTTCCCTGCTTGTGCTTCTGTTACAAATCCGTAACTTCTGCCTCATTTATGGCAAAGTTTGCTGAGGTTCAAAACCTGGAAGATATTCATGCATCCTTAGTTCATTAGTGGTATAGACTATGACTAAAGGAAAAAAACCAGTGGTTTGGGCAAAAGTTAAAGCATACATTTTAGGCATTCATCTTTAAGAATACAAAACAGTGGTTTAAATACTGTCTCATAATATATATGTCCTATAACATGCTTGAGTATGCAGGACATAATTCCTGTCACATTGAGAGTAACAGAGTTGTTACAGGCTATAGCTATTTAAATCTAGAGTACTTTGGAGTGTCTAAGATCAATTTGTTAGCTTTTCTAAATCTTTCAGTGGTCTCAATGTTAAGAATTTGTTTTGGAATAACCTCTGAAAAAATGTCAAGCTTATAGGAAAACTTCTCAAACTTCTTTTGTTAAGAAATAATTTTTCTTGTAAGATATTTGGCAACCTTTTGTTTGAAGTAAAAATATCACAAAACCCCAATTTCTTGACATATCCTAACTGGGTTGCTTCAAGTGTGGCATATGCTAATGTGTTGGCATGAAAAACAGGATTTTTGTGTCATAGTTTAATTGCATTAATCTATAAAAATATAGATAGTCATAATTATCTAATAATAAAATTTATTATGGATTTTTCTGCTGCTTTGAGTGGACATAGATTAGGTACACCTAATACTTTTCTCACTTGTGTGACTGGGTGAGTCAATGACAACAGCAAGGAGAAGAGGAAATTCAGGGCCGAGACTTGTTCACACAGGAAAATCAGTGTGATTAAAACTTGGATGTACAATAAAATGCCCCTGGAAAAAGCAATCCTGCCCTCCTACTCCTCTGCACCTCTCCCTGCCTTATGTCAACATCAAAATGTGTATGGCCACATGCTAAAGCAGGTCCAGAAACCGACATGAGTAGCAACTGAACTGGCATGAAGGGAGGTTTGTTTATTTTTGGCTGGCACAGTGAATGTTAGACTATGATATATGAGAAGGCCCTTAGGCCCTGCCCTCTGGTATTATAGAGAGCCTTGTGGAAACAGCCCCTTGGACATCTTAACTACCTGTCCTCCTTTTCGTTTCTTTCAAGCTCCTATCCGTGTGTGCTGAAGGTGTGGCAGACCACTTAGCTTTCAGATTGTCACTGTGAGGATGAAGTAGCTCTCAGAAGCAGCTACTGGGCTGCATATCAGCTTTCTGATTTACAGTACACTGACCTCTCTACCTTGAAAATAAAAAGAATAAAGCCTATTTGCAGTCTTGCAAGTAAAAATCATGTCTTTTGGTTAAGTTGATTGGATTTATACAAGTGCTGAATGAATACAAAAGAAGTCAGAATCTGACTCAGAGATTCAGTTTGCAGAGCCAGTTTTAGAGAATCCCTGAATATAGCACTTCTCCAGATTTTATAATGCATACAAATAATGGTACATTTATGTCTACTTCCAGGAACAGCCTGTCCCTTACTGAAAAAAACATGCATTTAGTGAAATTATTTTAGGAAGTAATTTCTGTGTTCTTAACCCTGCAGTAACTGGTACACAGGAGACCACTAATTTATGAACATTGTACACTTCATGTCTGCATGACTTCCATTCATTTATGAGCTTTTCCTTTGTTTTTAATTATTGGCAACACTGAAAAGTTCTTTCACTGAAAATTTTAAATCCTAAAAATTAGATAATGTGCTGTTTTTACACACTTTTTGATCATCATGTTGGAATATAGTCTGGTAACTCATATGTTCTTATGTGATATGTCTGGCTTTGATGACACTGTTTCTCTTATCAAGCAATATAGTCCTGGGATTGTCACTTAAAATACAAAGAGAAATGTAAGCCTATATATAAGTCTTTGAGACACTGAGATCTTACAAGGTATAAGTTTTCCACTGTGTTGCCTTTTCTGCACTTTTTTCTTCAATAATATATACAAAAGCTTCGATCAAGTTTCTGCATATCAGACTTGAATTCAATGCTGCTTTCATTTTTTTAGCATCTAAGTCATTAACTCAGGACTTGAATTACATGACAAAGCCAATGATGGTTGCCGTGGTGTCACCCTACCTCTCATTCTTGATCAAGATATTTCCATTTGTCTCTAGCAGCCTTTGCACTGCAATTAGTTTAATCTCATTAAACCATCAGAAATCTCCACTGCCAAAAATAAAAATGGATTTGCTTGCTCCTGTTTTACTTTGATGAAATGGTGTGGCACAGGGTCTGATGTGATTGGACCCCAGGGGCTGACATGGGCTAAGTGTGCTGTGGCCAGTCAGGGAAGGTGGAGCTGTCAACGTCACTGGATAAACCAGAAATCTGTAAAGACAATACAGAGACACAGAGTGTTCCATGGCAGTTAATTTTGATCAAGTAATTAAGAAAACTGTCCTTCTCCATTGTTTTTGACATGAAAATCGTATGCCTTATGTGTGTGGATATCACTTCCTTGTGTCTAATATTTATCTTGCCAGAGAAGCAGAGAGGGATGCAATTCCTATCAGCTTACAAAACTCTATGAAATCTGTCCTTGAAGACTTGCTGTCTGAGACATGGATACAGTTTATGAAGGTTTCTGAAGTCAATGGACCAGAGCAAAGATTTGAGCCTTGATGAATCTCTGAGAAATACCAAATGTAACTTCAGTGAAGGCAGGATTTGTCTCTTGTGCTTAAAAATAGTCATGTGCTGGCATTACTGAATGTCAGCTTCAGTGATAAACATACTTTTTCCCCCCATTTTGCTTCAGGTTTCCCACAACCACATTAGGGTTTGAATTTATTTTGTCCCATCAATAGCACTTTCAGGAAAAAAAAGGATTTTTTCTTCAAAAAGACATCCTGGCTTATAAACTCACTTTACCTATTCATAAGAGTCCTTTTCATTTGTTTACCCTCATCCTCACATCCAAGACATTTTCAATAAATTTAGATTTACTCTTGAAGCTTCAAAAATGTATTATATTTGTATTGTTTTATTCTTTTGATACTATATTTAAGCAAGATAATTCCATGAGCTCATAACAACAAGCATGTAAGGGCCATCAGCACAGAACAAATACACACAAAATTGTTACCAAATGTTCTTAGTATATACTTTTCAATAAAAGAGAAACATAAAACATGCATAGTCCGAAATCTCAACATGACCACTTAATTAGTTACTTGACAAACATTGAATAATAAAATGCAAATTAATTCCTTCAAGATTTTGAATTTTTAGCTGCAAGATACAGAAGATTTTTGTTGAGTGGGTGGTCTTAGAATTTGCCTTTTGTCCAACAATTTTTCTTCAGATGTGAATAGCTCTGTGTTTTCCTAAGTGAATCAGTGCCACAGTAATGCATTATCAGAAAATTTACAAGGCAAGTTGGTGGGGAAGGGGAGAAAACATGAATGAACATCTATTGCAAAAAACTGACTATTGAAAGCAGGAGCTACTGGTAATGAGCTCCAGACATATTGCTGTAGGAGCGATAAGAACAGGAAATGCTTTGGGCAACATTGTTTTACAAAAATAGCCCCTTTAAAATGGAACATGGCTGGCCTGTCTTTAGCAGCATAGCTGTTGAAAGGATTGCATGAAATTAATTGTACCATAGATGACTCTTGACATGCTAGGCTCCTCCTCGTTTCAGATTCCGCTTTGTGATCTTGTTAAGCTCTGGGACTGGAACAGCAGACTCTTTCAACAGATAACATGAAGAAGTTCAGCTATTCTTCTCTGTAGCTCCCTGTTATCTAGCATTAATGAAAAGATTAAGAATATCAGCTTATTTTCAGTTGATGGGAAAGGCTCTGGGTATTTTTTTTTTTTTTACAGCCATGAAAGGAGTGTCTGACACAATCTGGGAAAGCACTGGCATTCAAACAAGTATTCTTCTGAACCCAGACAGTTATATAAGTTTCACTGGGTGCCATTGCCAATTTACTGAAAGCAGTGTTTTTGATATTACATGTCATTTCAATGGTTCTGTAAAGACACTGAAAAGAGGAATATTTGCTACTTCTTGTTCTAAAGACTTTATGAGTTTTGGAATGTCAGACTCTAAACAGTATAATTATTCTTCGTTAACTTTTTTCCACTCTTCCCTCTGGAATAAACTCAGTATTAAATTCAGGCCAAGCTTGTTGGGAAACTTCAAGTGATGGAAAGAATAACCAGACAGTAAACAAATGCAGAAGTTCCATTGTCATGGATGTATTTTTAAGTCATGTCTCAAAAGCATTGCTAATATAAAGGTGTGCAGGTGTGCAAGCATGATGGTAGCTCATACAATACAGCAATTATCTAGGTCTAAGAACTTTGCTGTGAGCCGAAGAAAAGAATCAACAGTTTCAATTAGCAGTCCACAGTTTAGGCACAGATTTAATTATTGACTCTTTATAAAAGATTATACTTATTTAACTTCCTGTGGGGTTTTTTTTATATTAGTTTCAGGGTGCAACTAACTCCCAACATTTGAGGTTGTTCTGAAGTGAACTCTCAGGAAGTGAGAAGCAAGGCACACATTTTCCACACCTCTTTAACCACAGCTGTGGGCAGTTATCGCTTTATGAACTGTCCTATATAGTAGGCTACAGATATATGGAGTAATTAAGGTGACTATCTTATTAAAAACATTCTATTTTTGTCTTAAAGGATGTGAATGAACTTTGATGCCTGATCCTACTGGGTTTGTGAAAACTGAGAACTCAACCTTTGCATCAGTATTTAACATTTTAAAACCACATTTTCAAATCCCTGTGGGAGGAATTGGAAGACCAACAAGGAGGGTCTAACTATCCTCCTGTTCAACTTTTGAGTAGAGCAGAACACAAACTGGAACTGCAGTTAGAAATTATTTCTTTCTCTCCAATCATCTGATCCTTTGTTAATGAAAGAAGGGAAAGGGAAGTAATTTTCTCCCTTAAGATCAATAATCTATTACTCTAATGAAAATTGTGCTTCAACTACCAGCCAGTCCCAAAAATTGCGGAATCTGCTATGCAGTTTGCTGCTAATTAGTGACTAATACTTCATAAAAGCAATTGCGTGTGAACTCTTTCCTTTAAAAACATAACCCTCAATGGGAGTTGACTTCCTTACTCTCCTTAGAAAATTCCATCCCTGGTATTTCTTATTATATTAGTAAGCAGTTATTATTCAGAAATTGTTACTGGTTAATTACGTTCATTGGAGAAGGCAGATAAGAATGAAACCTTATGACTAATTATAATAAATAGCATGTATTTCTTCTTAATGGTGGGGATACAGTAACTTCTGCAAGAAACTCTGCTTAGGAGCTGCAAAGGATGCAGAAATAAGTAATTTCTTCTTCTGAAGACATGTACTCCGCTGAAAGAGCTTTTAGTTTTTCACATGATTGCACTTGCATTTTGTCTGAGGCTATTCACTGCCAAAGTCCTACACTGTTGAAAGACTGTGGCTTCTGAGCACATTGCTGCTCTGAGGTTGTCAGAATGACCAAAAATGTCAAATTCATTCTCAGGATGTTGTTTAGTACATGAGGAAACAGCACTGCTTATATCACACAGACACTCATTAGAGTAAATGCTGTTCTCTCCCAAAACAAACATAACTGGTCAGAACTATAAGATACTATACCATGGCAAATAGGCTCAGCCCAGTCAGGAGAACTTGAAATGTCTTAAAAACTGTCACTGAGTCCCATACAATGCAACAAATGGATGCGAGTATGCACTACACACCCTCTACATACGGTTTAATGTTCTTGCGCCAAACGCCTCCTTGGATATTTTTCTGATTGTTTTTGGCAACTTGCCTTGGCATGGGACGATGATCTATGTTGAAATGATAAAGGAGACATTGTTTCAATGGAGTCAGCGGTTCTGAATCATAACCCCCTGCATAATTGTTTCTTTTACTGGCAACTCACTAATGCTGAGGATGCTTTTAGGTGTTTATTTCTTGTTACCTTGTGGTAGGCATTCTCATGGAACAGAGACTTTGAAAAAATAGTCTCTTTCAGGGACTTACCTGTGGTGTCTTGGGATAATAGGTAAATTAATTTATATCTGCAAGCTGAAGTATGCCTATAAGCCAGATAAGTGCTGTTATTCTATCTTTAAAAATATTTCATGACACTATTGATGAATGTTGAACACAAAAGCGACAATAGTAGGTCAGATCTCAGGCTTCTGCAGCTCAGCATGCTCTTTCCTGTTGTGATCAAAAACAAATGACATTACTCAGAAGCATATGAAAGGGAAAAGCATCAGATTTGAAGATCTGGTGGGCATTGTCCTGTACTGTGATAGAAAAACAGAATGACATATTCTATATAAAAGGCTTTCTAATCCAGATCATGTTGAAGCATCTGTATTTTCAGCAAAGGTTGAAAAAGAAAGGAACTCAATGTGGCATGCCAGATCTGCATAGCAAAAAGGTATGTCCGACCTGGATTTGGGTCATAAGTTTAGGTAGACATTTAGGGTTTTCCCCCTCCTTATTTATTTTTGGACAGGAATGCTAATCTGGAGAAAATTAAATTCAGAACTTCGAATTTTCCCCATCTTTTTTTTAACACATGGATAATTTTTCTTCTAACTGAAGGACTGGTAACCTAGTCATTATACTAAGATAGGATAAGGTAATGAACAGTCAGGCATGATATAAGTTTATTGAAGGTACATCCTTCTGTGTGTTATCTTTTTGATATATATCTTTTAAAATATCTGGGCCATGTCAAAATAATTGAAAACTAAGAACAGAGAACACTCCTTTCCACAACTAGCTTGCGCTCATTGAAGGTATTCCCTAGTTGTTAAAAACGCACAACATAGAGTGAACCCCAGGCATGAAGTGCATAAATGTTATGTTTGATTTACATTAAGAAATAATAATCTAGGCTGTGAAAATTTTAGAATATAACAGCATTGTTGAGCAAACAACTTACTACTTGATGCTTCTAAGAATAAACTAAACTTCCCCTACACAAAAGGAAGGGAAATACTGTATTGCAAAATTAATTTTGATATGAACTTTCATAAACATCATGGCTACAGAATCCTGTAGAGGAAAGCAAACACCAAGGGCATGATACTCTAGTGGTCAAACCTATTTTTCTAACACATAAAGTTCTTTATCTAAAATTGGATTTCTTCTCAAGTAAGGAGTAATGCATATGGGTGAGTCTTTGTATCATTCACAGGAGGTCTCCTTTCTTATGCATGGAAAGCATAATTTGTCTTATTCTTAAACCATAACCTGCACAATGCAGCATCTATACAATTGTTCAGCTCCCAGTGCTATCAAAGATGAAAATACTGTTTACCTCACTGTAAATTTTATGAAAGATAAAGAAAGCACTTTCCTAAAACAGTTAGTACCCAGCTTGATAAAGATATATCAGGGCCAAATCCTCACTTTTTCTCTAAATAGGCTTTGAAATATTCTACTGATGACACTTGAGACTGAAATTGTCACCCAGAATCTCTTATTAGAGGGTCAACATAGTGCTTGCTTGACCCATAATTTTTAATAGTATGTTTAATATGCTATTCACTATGCACATCTGGAGAAATAATTTTATTTCTGCTACCATGGATTACAGCAGCAATTGACCCGCAATGCTTTAGAGCCACTTTAATCCCTTTCCATTTGATCCTGAATTACTCAGCATTAAAGATAGTATTAATTCAGCTGAAACGCATTAATAGCATTCATGTTTGATTCATAATACATTGAATGTGCAGGTGGATCTCACTTAATGAAAGCAACACAAAAACATATATTAGCAATCCAACTATCTACTGAGGTAGACTGATCGAATTCTGACCAAATCTGTTTTTCTCCCTGCATTTGCTCTCAGTTTGCATGGAAGTACATGAATTTGAAATCAGAGGAATTACGAATATGTAACTAAAAAGAATTTGGCCCTTCAGCTGTCTCTGCACCTCTGTTATAAAATTTTATTTTTCTTAGCAAATGATATGTTCAGTTATATAGTTGTCCAACATAGATATCTGCTCATTAGGCATCTGTGTTGTGGGGTAAGCTGTGGATCGGCAGTTAGACATGAGGTTTTAAGCAGATTCCTATAAACCCTGGTTTGTTTCAAGTCCAGCACAGATGTAGAGCTGTCCATCTTCATTTAATACCTAGTATGTC
Organism: Serilophus lunatus; assembly: GCA_013399895.1. Classification (NCBI taxonomy): domain Eukaryota; kingdom Metazoa; phylum Chordata; class Aves; order Passeriformes; family Eurylaimidae; genus Serilophus; species Serilophus lunatus. The sequence continues at coordinate 556,048 of VXBA01002668.1, forward strand.
CCTAAGGTTTTGGTATTGAAATGGCATAATTTTCCCTTCTATGCCCCATAATCTTCATATTTCACCTCATCATTAAATATTACTTCCTGGACAGGATACTGAGTTTACTCTTGTTTGAATTTCTTTTTCTTTTTTCTTTTTTTTTTTTTTTTTTTTTTATTTTTATTTTTTTTGGCTACATCCTTTCCTTCAGAGCCCAAGTTGGACTGTTCTTACAGGCTTAGATCTTGATGAAACTTCCACTGAAAATGGTGCAGCCAATATTTGGTTCTTTGTTTTCATTCAAACTTCTTTTCATGGCAGCTGTCACACATTTAGGAAAGCTCAACACACCCTTGACCCCTATACCAGTCCTACTGATTAAGACAAGGAAAAGAAACTTGGACTTAGCCCTCTGTGAGTATTTTGCTATTACTCTTTTTGCAAAACAAATTGCTCTTGATGAAAATCTTTCTGCAAATTTTTCATTAGCACTCTACTTACTGCCTGTTGGTTCAAATACGATGACTGGGTTACTTTTCAGAGCACTTCAAGTACAATATAAACACTGTTTACACTAGATATTTACAAAATGACAATAAATTTTTGTGATATTTATGAAAATTTCTGGCCTAGCTTGTGTAAATTGTACATTCCCTGCACAAAGGATGGACCTTATTACATTAGTGAAAATAGGCCAAGCATTTAAAAGAAAGTATTACTTATTCCAACTCAGTGTAAATGTATACAAAAATCAAAATAAAATGATAATGTTTGATCTTGAGGGTTAGGTGGAGGGAAAAACCAACGTGAATGTGAAAAAAAAAGAAGAAATTAACCTTAAATTAATTTCTGGCATCCTTATGTTTGGCAATGATGAAATACTTGAAATACAAAACCTAGCAGTGTCATGGTGCCAGACATAGTTAGCATTAGAAATATTCTTCCAAATTTTTAAAAAGTGCTTTGAAACTGCTGGAAAACCAAAGTTCTTAAAGTTCTTATCCTAAAATACATTCTTTACATTGAGCATACATATATGTTGCTGTCCTTTAAAATTAAAATAAATTAAGGCACATTTACACACTCAGGACTGATTGTCCTCTATCAAACACAAGTAAAAAATGGCTCCAGTTTACAAATTCACTGAGAATTTGGCTTTAAAAAGCTTTCATTTTCCTTTGTGATGCCATCATATAGACAAAATATGTACAGACTGTAGTGGCCAACAAAGATTCTCTGTCATTCAACAAGTCTTCTGTGCTTTCTCTTGCCAGATTTTTTTTTTTACATTGATCATAAGAAAGTGAATAGAGTCAGCATTCAATTTCTGTAATCTTATCAAGTTCTAAAGGATGCTGGTAAATAAGGTATGCTTCTTAAGTGATGAAAGTACTGCAATTATTTTAAATTTATTTCAAGTTTAGATGATGTCAGTTCCTCTAGAATAAGTGTGTCCATCCACAATGTAGTGATGACTGAAGGGCACCTAGAGGTAAACTTTCTTGTCTTTGTGCAGTACTTATGTATATTCACATTCCATCTGCCTTCTGCAAATATAGTAGAGTTTAATGAGAACTGCTGCCTAAATCAAGGAAAATCACATGACTGGCAAAATGTACTGATTTGGATGCTTTAAAAAAACATGTTGGTTAATCTGAAAATGACACAATAGATTTTTTTTAGTAATATAAAAAAGAGCTTCTCTGACACCTGAATGAAATTATCCCTATTTTCCATTTTAATTACTATTTTAACCAAGAAAATTAAAACTGAAAATATCTAGATTTTTCAAAACTTGAATATGGTGACTTATTTTTAAAAATGTCAATTACCTTAATGTTATATGTTTTGAGTTTTTTGGTTGCTATTGGGTTTTTTTTGTTGGCTTTTTTGGGGTGTTTTTTTCCCGTGGGGCATTCCAATGCTTTCAGTTTATGTTCTCTTTCAGAAATCAACCAAATAGAAGAGTTTGTCAATGAATGAGCAAACAGGCTTCCAGCCAGATTTATTGAAGTGCAACTACAGATAGGCAAGTTAAGTGACTTCCAACATTACATTTACTGATAATAGTCTACATGCACTTAAAGAATTCTACAGTTAAGATAGGCTGTAGAGAGAGACCCTAACCTGTACCACAAGATGCTCAACATATTCTGCAAGAAATCAGTATGAATAGCATCAAACAAATAGAAGTCCCAGCTAAAACAGTTTCCACAGTTATAAGACCTTCTGCATGGAGAAATACCGTGAGTTGCTGGTTCAAAGACTGTTCAATATGAAAAGGAATTATGTTCCTTTGGTGCTTTTTGTAACGTTAACCTGCCCCTCCTTTGGCTCACTCACTGGGACTTGCCTATGTTATGAATCCTCTGATGATTTTACAGTCTCTGATGAGACTGTAAACTCTGATGAGTTCACAGTCCTACTCATCTTGATAATTTTCTGACAAACGACCCCAGATGTTAATCTATGTGATCTCTGCAAGGGAGGGTGAGAACTGTGCAAAGTAGCAGCACTGCTATCTGCATGGCTACACTAACAATACAATAACATGCTATTTTCATAAATCAAACTATGAATATCCTTTGGGAATGTGACAATATGACTCCAGCTTCAGGGAATATGTAAGTAAATGTTCAGCTGCTGAGGCTGAAACAGTAGCATTTTGTGGGTCTTCTTTTGCAGTTAGGCTGATGAGGTGTTAGCAACAAAATTCTCAGGTCAGTGAACAACTGACATGGTGATTCCTAGTGTTCCCAGAATATTAGTTATGTCCTGAAGAAGTGATGTTTTGCTGGTCTGTACAACTTCCTTTCACATGGCTATAGTGACATGATCATCAGTACCCAAAGCTTCATGTTGCGATGACATTGTTTTCAGTTTTGTTAAGTAAGATTCTGAATAGAACTGTGGTCATTGCCATGTGTCAGCAAGGAAGACTACTCCTTGCTCTTGACTTCTAGTTGCACAGTGCAACTCTATATGAAGTTATTTAATGAGATGACAGTGGCAGTACTACTGTACCCCTGTGTGATAGAAGCAGTAAAGCCATAGCCATGTGATTTGACTGCCCCAGAACATCTGGATCACCCATGCTTTACCCAAGATTTGCCATCTAGTAAGCCCCAAGTGGACATCATTGCGTGCTGTAATCCCTTCACCAAAACCACATCTCTGAAAGTATCTACTTATGTTTGCAAGGCCTGTGGTCCTCTGGATATATTTAAATCTGTAAAGGTAGTCCTAAGAGGCAGCCACTGTCTGTATGTTTAAAAATTTTTTATCAATATTTTCAAAAGAAGAAGGGACAATGAGCTATGGAAATGGAACCATTTGTTTTCTGTGCCTAAGAGAATCTAAACGTGCTTCAGGGAACAACAAAATTCTCTGTTACAGTAACAGCTCTGGCTGTAACCCAGCAAATTCTTCCCTGTTTATAATCCTCTTTCTCTATGCCAGTAACAAATACAGAAGAGAGAATTTATCAGCTGGTAGTGAATTCCCTACCCTTACTTCAGAAAACTGCTCAGGGTTCTGGCTGTTATGTAGTATGATGTAGTGGTCCTGGTTAGCTAGATCCCGGTTTTGATTAATCTTTCCCTAGCTGCCTCATTTTTAGAAAATCGGTTTGAGCAAGGCATAGCCCAAGGTAACTGTGCACAAGCTGTCTGAAATGATGAGAACAGAAAATAAAGATTAAACATTGAGTTTAGTGATATAAGGCTTTTTAAACATAGGCAAGTAATAGTGGGAGGAGCAGAATCAGAAGCTTTAGGTAGAGAGAAGTACTGCAAGGAGAGGAGAAGATGAAAACAGCATTACAGTATATTAACACTGCAGAGTTGTCAGTCTAATCCACAGAAATACCTACACTTCTTAAATAAACTTATGTGCTCTACCCAATTCTCTATACTAGTAGAGCTGTAAGAACTGGTGACAGATGTGGTCACTGAATGCCAGAATCAACAAAACTCCAAGTATAGCCCAATCCTCACATGTCTTCTCTGTTAAGGATTGAGACTTGAGCCTTCAAGTCTTCATTTCTGACAGGGGAATATGTTAGCTTCAGATTGGACACAGGTTGCAGAAGAATAGATAATATTCATAACAACAATATCTGTGGTAAATAATCAGTGATTACTCTATTCACAATTGATTATATAAAAAGAGTAATTAAATCTATAAAAAGACATACAAAATAATATCTGAAATACCTTGTTCTGTATGTTTTGTATTTTTAAATCTCTCTAAAGCTGTAAAAAATTTATGTGGGTATCTAAAATGTTGCTAATTTTTACTGACAAGAGGCCAGAACATAATCTGTGCAAAAGTAGTTGGTGATCTCTTTAATTTTAAATTCCTTACACCCTCCTGCTGGCAATTTTTTCCCGTACACCTTTCTCTTGTAGCTCCTTAGAGAGTGATTTTTAGCAGCCAGAATTTTAACTAAGTCAGTCAGATTTAAAGTGTCTTGGGATAATGTGCGCTTTTAAGACTATTTTAGACTTACCTAGAAACCTGGCACTGATTTTTAAGGGCAGGTCCTCAGCAAAGAGCACTTGAAATACATCTACTGCTACATCTTTATTCAATGACAGACTCTCAGACTCTGTGGAAATTGTTAGCTTTTAAAGACCAGTCTGCCTTTAATTATGCCAATAAACTCTGTAGGTCTATCTGTCTATTAGGGAAAACATTGCTGGCATTGTTTTTAATACAGTGGTTTTAATTTACTTAAAGGACAGGAAAATAGAGTTAAAACCATTGTCCTTCAAGCAAGTCTTAGAGTACCATGAAAAATAAGTGCTTGATTTTATAAGTGCTGGGTTTGCCAGTGGCTAAGAATGGATTTTCAGCACCCTGACACAAATTTTTCCTTCTTTTCTTGCCAAAATAATGCAATAAAAAATAGGACATAAATGAAACACATGTTAAAAAGAACAGGTCATGGCCCATATCCTAGAATTCCTTAGTTCCCAATAAATTAATAAATCTGGGAGCTGTGACAATGGAGCACTTGTATAAGACCTCAATGAAACCTACAGGAAGACACAGAAAGGATTTGAGCTCCAAACTGCTAAAAAATGAGTGTAAGGGGCCCACCATCAGCAAACCCCCAATATAGGTCTCCACAGAAGATAGAAAGATGTTTGTGTCATTTCTGCTGTCACTGTGTAGCAGTTGAGGAGCCCCTGAAGGCTGGACACACACTCTGAGTTTTGGGAGCCTTGTTGCCCTGCTTGTACCCCGAGGGAAGATGCAGACCACGGCCCCAACTGTCTCGCTTTCCTGCTGAGGGAACTTTCAGGGCTGGCTTTGAGCAGAACCATGCTGTGTTTGAGCATCTGTGGCATGGCTGGGAGATCAAGGTGAAAGGAGGGAAGGGAGAAGCACGCACTTCCCATGAGTCCACTATCCTACTATCCCCTCCTCTCTCAGCATGGACCAAGCCTTCTGTTGCCCAGGAACATGCTCTGCCCAGGTTTCATCCTAAAGAAATGAGAATTTTCCACTGAAGTTCATCTGTCACAGATGACTTATACCTGCCTACAGAGCTAAAGGTTGAGTACTCTGTGTACTCAGGTAGTTGCAGCACGGGTTAGGCTTACTGCTTTTTCTTGCTCTTCCCCAGCTTGCTGTTTTCTTTGTCATTCTATTCCTTTTCCTTCTCATGTTTCTGATGTTTTTATTAATTAAAAATATTTTACTCTATGGCATTTTCATGGCCTTTTTTTTATGTTCAAAATTTTACCATTAATTCAGTAATTAATTTTCAAAACTTTCTACTTCTCTCTTAGCAGGGGCAGAGTATGCAAATGATCTGTTGTACTAACAATATATCTTTTCTTTCGTAAAAGATACAGCTACTAAAGGGAACATCCTGAAAGTCGAGTCTCCTTGAAGCTTATTCTGCTTGACACTAGTAAAATGCAAAAGTCCAAGCTAAAATAAAATTACAGTTATTTATATAAGCAGATCCTAGTTACTTTAATTATTGCTTTTGGCAGAATCCTAGAAGTTTAATCTTTCTTAAATCCCACAGCAATATCTGCTGGCTAAAGGATTTAGTTACCATGAAAAAATCTCAGCCACTACCTAACCTAAATACAGTTATACACTAGGGCAATGTTACCCAAGATAGTTTCATTTGGATGAAATGGAAAGATTGTTCTCTTTTACTAATTCAGTTAGAAGACTAAGGAACATGAGATACATCTAAATCTAATTTCATTAGTATAGCAATTTAAAAAGACTTTAGGTCTTTGAAGTTAAAATATTTATATTTCCTGATGTTGGTCTGTCATTTCAACAATTTGTTCAGTCACCTTTTTTTTTTTTCATGAAGCCAGTTTTATAAGAACAAAACAGAATGCATTCATAATATGGATACAAGAGTGAAATTGGTGTGCCAGGCATGAAGGAAAGATTGTATCAAGGAAGATTTCACTACAATTGCAGTTCCATGCCTTCAATTTGTTCTTGATCATACAAAGTATCAGAAAGCTGCAGCAGGCTGTGATTTCTGGGGCTACTGCCCAGTGTGTGCAGTTTCATGACAGAGAGGGTAATGTAATTCTTTGACTAGTGCTATTCAAGCCAGCTCCAAGATTCATAGTCAAAACCAGTACCAATGGTAAAAACGAAATTCCTGTTCATGTCAGTGATATTTCCTTAAAGCTTTGACCTATTAGTTTGAGAATTTATTTTTATTACAGCAAGTAGCTGAAATAAATTAAGTATTCTCATATAAGGGATGACTTAAAGCTGTCCATTCGATGATACTTTTTCTTGCAGCCCTTGAGCATCACCAGGCCTGAACAATCTTTCCTATTCTCCTGGTCTTGTGATTCAAAACAGACCCATTAATTCAAGAAAATCAGTGCCATGACTCTTTTTTGTTAGCTGGTGATAAAATTTCCTTTTGGGTTTTTTTTTTGTTTGTTTGTTTTTTTGTAGCAACTCAAGGTGGACTAAATTGCTACTTCTAGTTCTCATAACCCAAATAAAATATTGCTTTGAGACTTTTAAGAAATAAAGATTACTTGTGCAGTTCACTTCTATATTTCATTTTGTTTAGAACAATGTTTGGCTTTTGAAAAGATAAATGAAATGTAAAAAGCGACTTAGGCATAGTTTCACCCATTCTTAAGAGGCAAATGAAAGTTTACATTGGACTTGCAAACATGATATAAAATCAAATATGAGCTAAAAAATCTAAATACTTCTGGAAATATAGAAACCTTCCTAGCGAAAAATTTCACTTCTGGAAAATCCTTATTTTTTCAACTAAAGGTTTCAGTTAAAAAGAATCAATCAGATCCAATGCTCATACCATCAGCGTATCCCACCATTAAATAACGATGGCATGTGGCCAAGCAACATCCACATAACAATTCTGTTGGCAATCAAAGTAGCTGTTCTGTATGCAGCTATGTTACACTGAGATAATGTATCACAAACAAATAAGCATTTTATTAGTTTGACATAAAAAAGGATGACATCAGGAGACAATAAATGACTGCACCATGTTTGACAGTGACCCTCTGTGAACAGCACTTTACTCCCAGAATGATTTAACCCACTGCCTCACTATTATAGTGCTTAGAATCTCTATTTTTGGAAAGACTTTTTTCAGATAAAGTAATATTGTTCATGTACTCGGCACTTGTGAAAACTGAGGATTCCTTGATAACAAATCTTTTTATAAAAAATGTAGAAAAATAGAGAAAAGCATTATTTGAATGCAAGGCAGTGGCTACCTATAGCTGTTTTCTAGAGCTAGTAGGTGTAGTACACAGAAAAAAGAATATGTATACAATACAAGGTACATTTTACAAAAACAGTAATTACTGCTACATCTAGGAAAAAAAATGCTTGGATCAAAATATTAAGTGGTTTATAGCTACTGATTAGGGGTTTTTATATATTTCTATCATCTAGCATTGAGTAAAGGAGCCCATAAATATCTCTTTGTTCCAGGATATGTGACTTAATGGAAGCTTTGAATAATTTTAATAAACTCTAACATAAGACAGTAAAGAAGTAGAAAGAAAATATGTTCCACTCACAGTTCTATAACAAGAGCCTGTATGCTCCAATAATGTTGAAGGTAGTGCTGACAGTCTTTTTAGTAACATAAGAGAAAAGGAGAAAGTGTATGGAGATTAAATAGAATTATTTCTTTCACATTAAAAATTTAATCTAAGTAATCTCAAAATGCCTTTTGGGCTACTGGACATAGATCTCCTGACAGCTGCAGATGTAGTCACAGTAGTATTAGAAAAACAGAGAATTTTTTCTTCCAAAGTTCAAGACCTGAGCACTGCCTAAAAAGGGAGACATGCCTTCAAGCATTGAACTTATGATATTTTTCTGACTTTAATGCATAACAACATTTGGAGTTCAAAGCATGGATTTAGAAACCCAAGGAAGAAAAAAAATAATTTTAATCATGATTACGTAACTATGCAGAACACAACATAATTTTTACCTGGAAAATCCTGAAAATACCTGGCTGCTGTTTTGTTTTTCTTTTCCTTTTGGGATGGAAATAAAGCAGAGGAGGAAAAGAGAGTTATTCAAATTTCTGAAATATTTTAAAGTTAGCAAAAATTTCTGATACATGTGAAAATGGAGATCTGTATGACGTAGCAACATGAATGCCTTCAGCAAAGATATTATTTAGTTCTGGGCTGAGATAGATGGCTGCCCACCCAGCAATTCAGAAAAACAGTTTCATTTGGGCCTCTGCTGAAGTCAGACGTGCTTTCTGGCTGGGTGACAACCTGGAATACTGTAGGAAAGTTTCAGGGCCACACTGTTTCCGTGAATCCCAACTCTGCTATGATTGCAGCTGCTTTCACCCAGTTACAGTGCAGGTCACTGGACTTGTTTTGTCTTTGCCTTCACCAGATCACTTTTCAGGAAGACTGAATCCCTGATCTAGTTCCCAGAACAGCCACCTGAAGGCTGCAGCTGAGATGGAGAAAAGCATCAGCCCTCCTCTTTTCAGGAATGCGAATTGTTATTGAATTGATAAATCTGCATAAGGAGAATCTAAAAGTAACTGTTCCTGAAAATGATTATTTGAGAAGATGCCAAGGAACCAAAGATGGACCCTTTCTTCAAAGGAAAAAAAGTCACATGAAGGACTGCTATCTCACTGCAGCCATCAGGTATTTCTACAGAACAGAAAAGCTACCAAAATTTTAATATTCTTTACCCACTTTTCCCACTAAAGAATTTAGGAATAGATAAAGTTATCAAAATATAATGATGGCATCTTAATGTTAATCAAGTGCTTAAAATCTCTTAAACATATCATCATTTTACAGAATTGAAAAAAATGTCACGTTATAGTATTGTGTCTATAATTTTTCCTTAAATCAGAAAATTTTCCTTTGTCAGTCTTCAAGTAACACATTCTTTCATGTTTTTAAATTGAGCTTACAAAACTTGATGCTTTGAACGTGGAAAAAACCCTAAGGCATTCTTTCTAGCATTAACTGAAGGAAAGTTTCACAACAGGGACGCATTATTCAGCCTCTCTTCTGGGCATGAAAATATTATTGAGAAGACTCAGAAGAGTGTGGTCTATTCTCCAAAAAAATACTAGGCCCAGTACTATCCCTTTTTTTTCTGTCATCCTTCATAAGGAATCAATGAGGAAAGTTTACAGAGGAAAGTAATCTGATATCAAATGGAATCCTTATCTAATGTAAAAAATGTTCTCAGATCCTGGATTACAGTCAAATTCTGGTCTCAATGAAGTAAAAAATAATTTATTGTTAATTTCATGTGAACTAGTTAAAACTTAAAATTGTGTTAAGAAACAGTTAACATCTAAAACATGCTTGACATTAGACACAAGAGGAGCTTTAAAAGAACTTTAACATGAAGCAAACAGAGCTTAGCTTCCAGCTGGACCACTGACCCTGTTGGCCACATTCAGAGCTATAATAATTTTTCTTTTTGCTTGTTTGCAAATATAATGGGTCTTTGAAGTCTTTATTTCCTTCCTGCATTTCTCTTCATGTCACTAAATATACAGGGCTCCAATCCAACCTGGTCTCTCACACCAAGCCATTGTTTATGTGTCACACACTCTCCTCTGGTTGCCAACATTCACCCAGCTGAGGCCTCAGGGTCCTGGATGTGACCACTGAAAGCTGGCTGAGAGCCACTGGCTCTTCATACTTGCCACAGGCTCTTTAATCTACTTTGAGGACGATCAAATCACCTCTCTTCAGTTTCCTGACAAGTTAAAATCATTTCCAGTGTGCGCAGCAGACCATGGAAAGACAAGTCATGAGGAGTGAGGTGCTCTGCATCAACACCTTGGAAGTGGACTCCAGCTTAAGTCATTAGCCCTTATCTAGCCTTCTATGTATTCCAGTGCAAAAGTCAATTAAAAATTATGTTCTGGTCTCAGAAATAGACTACATGCCCTGAAAACTATAACCTGATGATCTTCTAATACTTTCTCACACTGCACAGAGTCTAACGACAAATGTCAGGCTTACAAGGAATTTTTCTTCTTTGTTATCTATCTATTCTTGCTTATTATGTTATTGTCTGTCTACCAACACTTCATTATCGTGATTATTACACCTTTTATCTCAAGTGTATTTAGACACCAAAAAAAGTAGGAGACACTTATTTTCTCGGATGACAAACTGAATGCAGAAGCAGGCTTGAAATAGTTCATTGAAATCTCTTCCTAGTTATTTCTAGGTATAGATGCATATAATGATATATGTATGATTACAAGCAAGCTTTATTCACACAATTTTGTAAAGACAGAAGCAAATATCTCTGGTCTTCACATGGCCCTCATATTGTATTTTCATCTATCTAACAGTTACAAATGTGTACAGCTTCTTATTAAAAGATGGGTTTTCTAAATGCCTGTGTGGTTTTCATATTGCAAAAAAGATATTTTACAATACAGTATTAAAAAGAAAGCATACATAAAATGGATTTATACTCCATACTTCTTGTACTACAGAATTACTCTTTCCATTCTAGGCTTTGATAGTAATTTAAGGAAGTTTTAACTTGTAATTCTTGAGGAAATAGACAAACTATAAACTGAAAGTTCAAAAAATATTTTTCCAGATATTTTCTTCTAGTTTTTCAAAAATTAAACTAAAGCACTGTAACCATAATGAATTCATGGAACATATTACTCATGGTTATTTTGAATCATATTTGCCCTAGAATATATTCTTATGAAGTTCCTATCTTGTTACATCCCTGATGAATACTACATAATTTCAAGTAGCTGTTTAGAGTTAGAAATGTAAGTGCTTTGCTGAACCAAAACCACCATGTTTAACACCAAAGCAGGTTTGCAAAGACTTCTTTCTGGCAAAACACAGCTTAGTAAAAACCAAAAATTTTTAGATTGGCAAAGAGAAATTAAAAAATTGTTGAGAAGATTAATTTCTAGTGAAATTATGACACAAAGCATAGATTAACATGGGGAGTAGGTTTTACTCTGTTGCTAAAGATGCCAGGTTTAATTAGAAAACATATTAATATTGAATCATAATATCAATTTATACTATTTAATTATAAAATATTTTAATTCGAAAACTTTTCTCATGAGCTTGAAGCAAAGATTTTTTTCTCAGGTCATTCTGATTTAAAACAAGTATTGACTTTCAGCATAGGATTTCTCTAAGTTTGGAACAAGGGCCATTCCTAGTAGGGTGTGGAGCTTTCTCCTCCATTCATGCTTTTCTTGGATTCATTCTTTGTTGATATCAAAAGAAAAAAATTTTGTGTGATGCTCCCACAGCAAATCTATCCAGCAATTTGTAAAGTCTGGACCTCAGTGAAAATAAATTCTCCGACAAGCAAACTTTCAAAGAAACATTGCAATACTATGGTAAGATAAATACTATGGTACATAAAACACTGTTTCTTAAATTTTTAAAAATGTTATGTTTATTTCCTTGTTAAATATAATTATTTTATTGTTTATCAAGAAACTATTTTTCTCCAACCTTTCTTTTTCTTCTAAAGTGATAGACAGAGAGCTGTCTGAAGAAGGTAAAGAGGATCACCAAGTGATTGCACAGATCGGTCTAAAGTGTATATGAGGCTTTGTAAAGTATTAGGAAATAATTTCAGATAAACTGATTTGATGTCAGAAAATATAGGACAAGTATGAAATATTTGTAGTGTACCAGGACAAAAAAATCTTCAGCAAGTTTTTTCTTTGGAGGTCAGTTGTTCAAATCTAAAAAATTTCAGTAAAAATGTATTGGATGCCACTTCAGCTCCCCATCCTCAGAGCAGACATATCTGGTGGCAAGAATGCCAGTCTCATTGGCAGTGAATAAGATAAGGGAAGTTTGCAGTTCATTGAAACTGTTGAAAAAGATTGATTTAGTCTATTTTGGATGTAAAACACATTAAAAGTACAAAAACCCCCAAAACAAAACAAAAAAGAAAAATGTAAACCAAAGCAAAGCAAATTTATACAAAACAAACCCACTTTGAGTATCTCCAGTTTTTGCTTATTTCTTGTTGAGATGGTTTCAGAAGTCAAGAAAATATTTCAGTAAAAATCCATCAACCCCTTACACAATTCAAGACTTAGAATATGCTATAGTTCAAATTACTTAGCAGAATCAGTTTAAAAGTTTTGCAAAGACAGAGTGGAAGCTGCAGGTCTTGTTTTTCTTTCCCGGTGAGATTTGTAGCAGGCTGCTGATAGCTCTGAGCCACAGAACTTTATGATGATATTAAGGAAATGAATTTTACATAGTGATTTTTTTTTCAAGAAATTGGCATTTAGCAATCATAAACAGAAACAAAGCAATTTTGTGGCTTGACACTCTTATGGTTGTGACAATAATGTGGTAGGAAGTGGGTGTCAAGTTCCCTTGGTAACAAATAGAGGATAAATGAGACACTCTGAATCACCAATGAATCATTAGGAGAGTTCTGCTTCTGATTTTCGACTTTTATTTCCAGATTCTAAAATTACCACTGTTTTAAGATGATTGATAAAGATGAACATTTCACAGCATTCACAAGTGTGTGGTAAGGGTTAGATTGCTATTAGTATTCCTAACACCATGAAAACAGGAAGGTTTAGCAACGAACATTTATTGTCTCTTTTGGCTAATGTCAGTAATAGTTAAAGGGTATCCAAGTTCCTTATAGAACGACAGAGAATGAGGGTAGAAAGATGCATTCTTCATGGCTAGCAGCAGAACCACAAGTTCAGCAGAGTTCAAGAAGGTCTAGATTTCTCTCACAAAGTTTACAAGAATTCGTATTCTTTAATCATACACTGTGTTACACATTGTACTGCAAAATGAACTACAGTAGATTTTACTGTGAATAAATATATGCGTTTTAATAGCTGATAAAAATAAAGTGATAACTTACATGAACTTGAGCAACTGGCAGCTCCCTCAAACTTAAGACACGATACCACAAGTGAAAAATATCAGGCTGTTAAAGAAACAATGAAAGTATCTTCTTAGAGTATGTGTGTGCATGTGTGTGTATGTGTGTGTAGTTATACACGTACATAGATGGGTTCATTATCTTTAGTATTAGTGTTGAAATGGTTTTAAACAGAAGTTACAAAAGCAATACCAGAGCTCAGATTGTCAGTTTTGAATGGATTTAATTATATAAATGAAAATATTTACTATAAATATACACATAAATTTTATTTTGCATGGATTCTGAATTCCTGTGGAAGTTCAGTCAATAGGATGTGGACCAAATGAATGTCTAGGCTCTGGTACCTTGTCACACCAGATGGAACAGGACAGACACCATACCTACCTCGTCAGAAACTTTACCCCACTTATTTTGTTCATTCAATACTATATGACAAACAGCAGTTATTGACCAGGAAGGACCAGAAAGATCCTGGACAAGTTTCAGTACAGCAAAGGAATAAATTTGTCCTGCAGGTTTGCTATCTGAATATTTCTAGTTATGAATATTTATACCAATGTTTGGATATTTGTTGACCATTATATTGGCTGCAGTTTTGTTATTAAATGATTGCATTGAATTAGCAATAATCTAATGCTATAATCTCTGTGATGGTTGAGTTACATTATGCAAATAATCTTGAAGGAAAAAAAGTGTTAGGATCATCTAGGACTATGACAAAGTGACAGTGTAATGGCTATGATGAAAATGAAGTGTGCCATTATAGACTTACAACACTATATGCTCTGCATGTTTGCATTTCTACAAGGAAAAATTTCCTCAAAATGAAAAACACAGTGCTGCATTTTGGACTGTTTATCTTTTTTATAATTTAAGTTCTAATAAATGCTTTCTAAGATGCTTAAATCCAGTTAAAAGAAAATTAACAAATATAAAACTGGTTCTGGCTGCCATCGTAGGGCAGAATAAAGACTATATTTAAATCAATGTGTAGGCTATTATCTTTGGAAAAACACCATCACTACTTTTCTTAAGTTTTCTGTTGCATGTTTTAAATTATAGAAGCATATTCAACTGTGAAAGATCTTGTTGGATCGTTCTACACCCTCTTCTTTCTATGCTGAATTAAATCATAAAAGTTTGCTTCCAGCAAAAGCTTTCAAAACAAGGACACAATATTCTTAACTATTACTCTCTTTCTGTCTTATGAAATGGTACATACATCCTGCTAATTTGGAAATCAATGGTTTTGTGAAAATCAAAGGGTTTCAATGTCTTTACTGGAGCTAAGTTGCTCCTTCCATACTTATAACACTGAACAATGGTTAATAAATCTTTCTGCAGAAGTGAAAATTGAAATCCAAATCTTCCAGAAGTTTTTCCTACCTGTACATGTGTACTTGAACAACAAGGCTGTACAGCCAAAAGCACAATGTAATCCACATCATGCCAGTTCATGATGTTGTCAGTAACAATTAGGAATTCTTAACATGAGAACTAGTGGCCAATTAGACCAAGATTGACTCTAACCTGTACTTGATACAAGGTTCCTTTCCACTTTGATTTTTGCAGTATCAGACTTAAGAATAAAGACTTTTACCACAGGGAAAACTGAATTATCGGTGAAGGGCCAGACATCTTGAAATTACTGACAGAAGTACAGTTGTGTTGACTCAAAGGCTGAGCAAGAACGTCTGACTATGGCCAGCTGACTATATTTTCACTGATGCCTAATACATATCATCAGCTACTCAGCATAGCTTTATGTACATCATGAGCTATTCAGAGATTACATCAATGCAGCCTCACCAGATGCTTTTCATGGACTGCTGAGCTCAGTTCTCCCAAATGCAGATAATTCCTCCATGCACTACTGTTACCTACTAAATTTTCACAAAGCAGAACCCTGGTAAAAAAAAATTATGTCTGTTTATGTTGCAGCCTCTGTCTCTATTTCTATAAGTAGCAGCACTCCAGATGATCCAAAAGAACTGTTTCACTTTGACAGAGTCATATTAGAAGATTGATTTAGGCTTGTGAAGAGAAAACTAGGTCAGTTGGCTCACGGAGAGATTGATTTTTCTAACATTTTTTCAGTCCCTTATACCCTTAGTAGAAGACTTAGATATTTACCTAAATTAGCTGGAGAAGATTTCATAAATTGTCTGTGCGTCCAAAGAGATGGAAAGCACCTATGGTAGGTGGACTGGGTTTTCCTCTCCTGGTCTCCCAATATATTTCCCTCTGTCTGCAGACTCTAAATGAAATGGAGGAGCTGTGTTAGCGGAGCCCCCTTCACCACAGGTAAAGTTACCACAGATAAGTAAAATTATAACAAGACTGGACTAAGATGATGCTCTGAGTTAGAAGACTGATCACCCATAAAGATATTTTCTGAACTACACACAGTTAGTGGGAGTGATTGGCACCATCTATCTCACTATGCTATCTGAACAAAGTTGGGAAGCCCATAGTTGCCACAGTCCCCACCAAAGTTTCACTGACTCTGTATCAATGGTGAGAAAAATTCTGTAAGTTTTGATGAACAAACCCAAACATACGCATTCAGCATCTACAGGTTTTCAAATATAGTAAGTGCTTATACTGACATTTAAATTTCACAAGTACAAAGTTTCTGCTTTCACAGGCTGATCTGACCCCTCTCTAAACCAGACATAGTCTCTTCTTTGTGATGTTGTGCAATAATTTTTCTCAGTTTTTTGGCTTCTACTTCCTTAGTTAAGGAGCAAAATAAAAAAATATACCTTGGGAGTTTAGGAAGTTATTAAGACAAGAAACTTATTCAGGAAAGGAACTTGTTTTTTCTCATAGATGCCAGAGTCAGACAGAAGACATCTCTTTTTTGTCCCACCCACTCCACCCCACAGCTACAATATGCATTGTTGTCATTTGACTCATTATACTCCCCTAAAGGAATCATAACTGAACGCTGTCCTTTTGTTAATCTTCTTCAAACAAAACCCTATGTCTCAATGCACAATCTTTTCTACACAGATGTTTTACAGTTGCAACTTCTACATTTTCACCTGGCCAGCTCCACTTCAGTATTTCATCAGTGTCACAGGTGGAGATCATTTGCTATGACTTCAAGGTTATTATTCTTCTCTTTGCAAACGAGAGGTAACAGATAAGCTATTATTATCCCTGAGGGGAAATTATTTTCTCTTGTACTAGCAATGAGTCAGCAACGTTATGATGTATGTGATCATCTCACTGGATGAAATTTCAGGCAACTGTGTACAGGGTGTGAGTTTGTTTGCTGGGCTTTATCTATTTCTTATTGAAGTACTGCATTCAGAGACTCCTTCTGGGTTGAAAAATACTGTGAGCTATACTTTGATGATAGAGAAACTCACCTGAAGAAGTTTCTTTCTTCTTTTTTGTACTTTCCTCTCAGTTTGTTGTGCAATTCTCACAGATTGATGTGCAAGCTTTTAAACTACGATTCTTCATCTGAAACAATGGAGTTACATATTTTGCAGAGTGATCCTTAAATGCTCATCTTGAAGCTGTTTTAATTTGTCTAGCTAATGACCAGACAAAAGCCAGACACACAGAGTAATTACATCAGCATGCCCAAGTAATACAGAGCAAAGAGAGCAAAGCAGCACAGGCAATGAAGGTATTGGTAGGAGAGCCTTTAGCCCATGATGAGCATAAAGGAAAGAAACCTGGTGAAATTCTGTCAACGCTATATTACTTTGGAGCATTTACTCTTACGTTTTAAATGCTCAATGACAGTAGATGTTGGGGGCATAGGCTGTTTCAGAACACTCATCTAATAAAACAAAGCAGAGGTTATCTGCCTTACCTTCATATTTTTATTATTAACTGAAGAATGAACCAAGTATGCTTAACCAACACATATTGAGGTATGCTTATGTTTTGAAAAATTGTGATGTGTGACACAACCATATTTCACATCCCTGCCATAGCATTTTTAATTAATAAGCATTATTTTTCTGCAGTAGATATATCCCTTTGAAAACACACACCATAATACACCACAGAGCCTTTGAAAAATTATAGGCCATACTGACAGCAGTGAGAGGTTAGGGTGAAACAAGAGAGAGGGAGCAGGAGATTTGGCTGGAAGGAGAGCTGTAGTAAGATGTGAGGGTATCCTCAAGAAGTCATCTGTTCATTATACTGTGCAGATGTTATGTTGCCTGGAATGCAAAAAATTAAAAGAAATGATGGAATAAAACAAAGGGAGAGTAGCATTTCTTTCAATCACATGAAACAGAATAAGCAGAGTTATTTAGGCCATGCTTTAATCTTTGAACTTGTTTAATATGAACAGAATTACCTGCAGTGATTTTATCTGGAGTGAAAGAGCACAAAGGCAAAAAAAGGTGGGCAGCAGCATGTCCCAGTCAGTGCCTGCACTCAGCTCTCAGTGAGAACATCCTGGGCTTTGCCAGGAACTTCACTGAAAGTGCCAGACTGGTTTGCACAGTAAAATGGTACACTTTAGTTTCTGTTAATTTTCTCTTTACCTATCTGTTAAGTTATACATCAGGTTCCTTTCTGAGATATTAAAGAAAACAGAGGAACTGGAAAGATTTTTCATAAGACTGAGAGTTTAGGGGATTTGTTGAGGTGGGCGATTAAGTTAAAACAATGTCATCTTTTGTGGAGACACTATTATTAATGATAATTTAGAAATATCTGGAGATAACATCTTTTTTTTTTTTTTAATTTCCCCCTGAGGCACTGTGTACTTGTGTCTCTTGGATACATTTGTACAGCTTGTTGTCTTTTGATATCAGTTCCCATTCTTTATATTTCCCCTTCAGGGAAGAGAATTTCTCTTCAAATGAAGAGTCAGTCTAAAACAACAGAAACAAAAAGCAGGTGGACCACTTATTTTAGATAAAAGGCATTATTCTTGAAAGTAGTTTGGATTGCTGTTTCTATTGCTCATGTCAGAACCCATCTACTTCACCTGCAGGAGTAATCTGACTTCAGTTATTTCCACAGTTTGGGCTGAAATTCTATCAAAAGACAAAAACACAGATGTGTCTATTGCAGCTTGCGCCTCAAACTTTGTAAAAAACTCAGCAAAGCACTGTGTAGATGAGTTCAACTTTCAAAAAGTAAATTTTTATCTCTTTAAAGAGAAATGTTCCAGATTTACCTTCTAAATTAGGAAGAATATAATTACAAAATAACTAATGGAAAAAATACACCCACAAGGATGAAGACTGAACACTATTCTGGAAGTTTGTAAACACATGACTGTTATTTCTTAGGTCTTATTCCCAAGCAAAATAAAATAAATAAAAAATCAAATACAATCAAATTACTTTCTCATTGCAATACCTAAAATATATGACCTGATCAATGATTTGTTCCAAATAATAATTGTGTCACTAAGAAACACATTTTTGTGATGTTATCTTTAGTTGTGTGCTCACAGACCTTCCTCTGTGCATGAAGTCTCTTGCTTATCATTCTGGAGACTCTGCAGACAAATTACCTGACTTTCGTCTTTCTGCTAGAAGGGGGAAAAAAGATTACTAGACGAAAAGAAAAAACTTAGTAAGAGGTTTTCTTGTAATAGAGTTGGAATTTGAGACACAGATAGAGAACTACTTCAGGAAGAAAGATTTTAAAAAGGCAGAATAGAAAAGGAAGATTAGAAGATAAGTCATGCCTCCTTTTATGTTTACCTTTAAATCTTCTACCTTACTTCATAAAAGTCTTTAGTTTTTATTAATAAAAGGTGCCATTTATTAAACGTGCATTTATTAAATGTATTATTGTTACTATTAACCTTCTGGTAGATGAACAAGTCTCAGGGAAGAATTGTAATTTGCCTCGAGAAGAAGGAAGAGAAGATATTAATCTGTTTTTCCTTTATTTTGAAGTAAGTTAGAGAAGTGTGAAATTATGGCATAGGATCTGGTTCCTCTTCCTCAATACAAATAGGACTAGTCTTCTTATCAGGCATGATTATATATGGAATTTCAAAATATAGTAGAGCAGAATCTGTCTGAATGTTACCTGAAAGAAAATTTGAGAACTTTAATTTTGCTTCACCCCTTTCAGAGACTGCCAGGCCTTGACTGCGACATTCTTAGCATAAAAGTTTTGGAATTTTCAGATCTTCTCCCCCACCTCCCATAATTTCCAGCATTTCAGAACATTTGCCACACACAGTGGATGTACTAGAGAGAGCTGCTTTATCAAAATCTTGCAGGAAAATCTGAGAAGTTTGATAAGAAGTTAAGTCTGATAGAGGTTGATACTGTCATAGGAAGTGGGTAGCACTGGACTCTTCAAACTGGAGAAAATTGAATCTGAGATCTCCAGTATCTGTGTCCTGACCACAAGACTGAGTAGTAGCCTGAGTGAGATGCTGCTCTGGCAGTTGAAGCTGAGTGATCTATACTGCTGAAAATAGAGGTTGAAAGGAGAGCCTAGTCCAGTGTCTGGAGTACCCGGCTATGCTGGGTTGACCTTGGTTTGATACCAAGTTGCCCATTAAGTTGCTCTATCACTCACCTCATTTGAACATGTCAAAGAGAAAATAAAATGGAAAAAAATTGTGGGTCAAGGTAAAGTCAATTTAATTAAGCAAAAGTCATGCATGCAGAAGCAAAGGAAACCAAAATATTTAATTCTTTACTAACCATCAGAAGGTAAGATCTTGCCACTTCTTGGGAGGCAGGGCTTCAGTACAAGCATGGATGGTCTAGAAGAAGAATGTCATAAATAAAAAAATCACCCCTGCCCCCACTCTCTCATCCCACTCCTCCTTTCTAGTAGCTTCTACTGCTGAGCACAGATAACATGATATGGAATATCCCTTTGGTTGATTGGTGTCACCTGTCCTGGCCATGTTGCCTCCCAAGATCTTGTCCTTCACCAGAATGCTAATGAGTGGGGAATGCTGGGGAAACGTTGGAAAGACAGGCTTGATTCCATGTGAGCACTGTTAAGCAGTATCCAAAACACTGGTATATTATCAGCACCTTTCTAGCTACAAAACACAGCACTGCTATGGGGAGAATTACCTCCTCCTCAGACAGACTTCATACACTTGCTACACAATCAAAATACTAGATATGTATTTACATTAGATTATGGTGATGTATGCATTTATATTAAGTCATCACTGAATAAAATCAAGAACATTCCTGAAAGCAAGGGCTACTACCCCAACCTTTTGCTGAAGCTACATCTGAAATAAGCGTACGAATTAAAATGATTTCTACTCACTGTTAGTATCTCAACAACTGTTGTATTGGAAAACTTAAATAAATGCTATAAACATGTATTATTTAAACATGCATGAATAGAAAACAAATTTTCTCCCCAGTACTATCTGCTAAACTGGTATTTCTCTAATGGTTAAAAAATGAGACAGTCTAATTTCTCTCTGCTTTATATTTGCTCTAACTGCTCCAAGTTTTCTTAGAAAACACCTGCCGAAAAGCTGCAGTTTGCTTGTTTCAGAACTGTATTGATACTTACTTGTATCATTTGGTAATGGTCCATTTTGTTTATCAGATCCCAACACTTACTAGTGTGATTCATTTTTAGCAGAAGAAATCAACAATTCCCTTCCAAAGCTACTCAAAATCACTTGCCTGGATGATTAAAAAATGCAGTTCCACACTATCACAGGAGATGTTTAATGCTTTCTTTGCTTCTCTCTTCAACAGGGATGATGGACCAACAGGGCCTCAGTACCCTCAGCTGGAGGACCACGCCTGCAAGAATGATCAACTCACAGTTGACCCTGAAATTTTGCAGTATCTGCTGCTCCAGCTGGATCCCTACAAATCTGTGAGACCTGATGGGATGCATCCAAAAATCCTCAAAAAGCTGTTGATAACATGGCAAAACATTTCTTGATGATTTTTGAGGGGTCTTGGGAATTCAGAGAGTTCTCAGCTGGCTGGGAACTGGCAAATATTGTGTTGATTTTCAAGAAGGGCATGGAGGAGGATCCTGGAAAGTACAGGCCCATCAGTTCAGTGCCTGGTAAAGTTATGGGGAAGATTATTATGAAAGCTATTGAAAAACATCTGAAAGACAACACTGTCATTTGCCACAGCCAGCATGGCATAGTGATACAAAAGTCCTGCTTATCAAACCTCATTCCCTTCTATGACAAGGTAACCCACCTAGCTGATCAAGGGAAGCCAGTTGAGGTCATCTTTTTGGAATTCAGTAAAGCTTTCAATACTTTCTCACAGGATCCTTCTGGATAAAATGGCCAGCACATAAACATGTCATGAAATGGATAAACATGCCGTGAAATGGGTGAGCAATTAGCTTACAGGTCAAGCCCAGAGGGTGATAGTGAATGGGGAAACATTGGACTGGTGGCCTGTCACTAGTGAGGTTTCACAGGGCTCGATCTTGGGCCCTGAGCTCTTCAACATCTCCATAAATAAATTGGACGCAGGACTGGAAGAAAGTTTGCAAATGGCACAAACTGTGAGGAGCTGTTGACTCCCTCAGAAGCAGGGAAGCCCTGCAGAGAGACTGACAAATTAGACGACTGCACATCACCAACCACATGAAGTTCATCAGGCGGAAGTGCTGGATTCTGCACCTGGGATGAGGCGACCCTAGATGTATGTACAGACTGGGGAATGAGATGCTGGAAAGCAGTGCTGCGGAAAGGGATGTGTGGGTCCTGGTCGATGGCAAGTTGAATATGAGTCAGCAATGTCCTGGCAGCCAGGAGGGCCAACCGTGTCCTAGGAGGGGCATCAGGCAAAGCAGCTCCAGCTGGTGGAGGGAGGTGATTGTCCTGCTCTGCTCTGCACTGGTGCAGCCTGGAATATGGTGGCAGTTTTGATCACTGCAGTATAGGAAAGATAAAACATTAGAGAGGAGGGCCATGAAATAGTGAGAAGAATCCATATGAGGAGTGGCTGTCACTTGGTCTGTTCAGTTTGGAGGAGACTGAGGGGAGACCTCATCTCAGTCTACAACTTCCTTGTGAGAGCAAGAGGAGGGGCAGTCACTGATCTCTTCTCTGTAGTGACCAGTGACAGAACCTGAGGGAATGGCCTTAAGTTGTGTCAGAGGAGGTTTAGGCTGGATATTAGAAAAAGGTTCTTCACTCAAAAGGTGGTTGGGTACTGAAATAGGTTCCCCAGGGAAGTGGTCACAGCACCAATACTGATGAGAGTTCTCAGGCATATAGTGTGACTCTTCAGGATGGTCCTGTGCATGGTTAACTCGGCATATTCTATGATTCTATTCTGTGATTCCCAAACTCTCTTTCTTCAAACAGATGTCTTGAAGTTCCTTTAGTGCTGCTCCCAGAACGTGACTCATGATTCTTTATTAATTATGGAATATGTTAACTTAATGACCGCATTAAAAATGCATTTTTCTCTTCTCACCATAGCTTGAAGGAAATATCATTGCCAAGGCATTCTCTAAAACTAATCTCATACTAGTAATGAACATGTAAATTTTCTATGACTGATTCTTTAAAATCTATTTTTTTTAATGTTAATGGAGACTTGATTTAATTTCTGTAGACTATATGTTTAATTACATGAATTATTGTAGACATTTAAGGTTAAACATTAATTTCATTAAAAATGAGGACAAAAGTTCTCTGAATATAGGGCGGACAGTATTTTGCTCTGTTCACGCGTAAGTGTGTTGTTGATATTGCATATTGCCTTATTATTGTTTTTTGCACTGAATATGAATGATACTGTGCTGAAAGCAACCTGCTTTTGCAAGTTTTGATGGATAGGTTATCCTAGCGTCAAGAAGTAAAGGAGAATATTCCAGTGTTAGCTTATACATTCTTCTCATATCATCAAGGGCACGTGTGGAGAAAAACCTTGTGTTTTTATAGAGACGGTAAGTGGAGCACTTCATATTCTTAGTTATGTTGTGCCCTCTGGCAAGCCTGCCAGGAGAGTGCTGTGCTTGTTTTGTGAAGAGAAACCTCCTCTACATTCCAGTTTGAGCATATCTTTTGTTTTCAGACATAAACAGATGTCTTCGTTACCTAAGGGAAGCTCTCAAAAATATGGAAGTAAAACAGAAGAAACTGATGTGAAACCACAACAGTATTTGACCTGTCTGCATGCATTAATAATCTCAACTTTAGCGGAAGGCAGAGGTCTGTTGCATTCAGTTTTATTTATTTGCTTGGTTTGTGCCCTGCAGTATGGAAGAGTAATATAGGATATTAGTATTAAATTAATTTTCTTAATTTCAATTAGGATTTCGTTGAATACATAGATGTTTATTATGTCATTTGTAGTCTTTAGATGCAGGGTAATTCAGAATTGTTTCACAAGAGCTGGGAAAAGGAGGGTAAACATATTCTTCATTCTGCCAAACTGCCCTTTATTCTAGAGGCCAAAATATCAAAATTTTTGATGAGATCAAACTAGAGATCCAGAGAAGAGCTTTTTCTAATAATTCTGATAAATTGAATAAATTTTATTCACATGCATCTTGGCTGACTGCTAACAAAATGCCTATATTTTGGATTATTTTACTTCTATACATTTACTTTCTGTAACATTCTGATCTGTCTTTTCTAGCCTTAAACAAACATTCGTAGGACATTCAGACATGTTACAGTTTAGCTGTCTGTGGGAGGTAAAATTATAACCCCTAAGTGTGTCTGGTTTACAACTCCGGGAAGACAAGGCACACCAAACACATAACTGCTTCTCCCTTGAGTGCATCATCTCTCTCTTTTCTCATCACCCATCTGTGTTGCAGTTGCAATATGGATGGTATGATAAAATTAAAACTGTGCTAATATTGAGTAACTACTACCACTATTGAGAATTTGTACTGTGTGTTCAAGGGCAATGCATCAGTGAAGGGGAAGAAAGGGAAGTGTTGAACGCAATGCAAGTACAAATGAGGTGCAGAACTCTTGGAGTGAGGTGCAGTTCCCCCAGTGTACTGGAGCCAGCTCTACACCTGCTGGGAAAGTCACACATCATAGCATAGCAATGGCCAATCCAACATTTCTCCAGCAAAATATGCTGCATTGATACTGGTGCTGTCTTCACTATCTGTGTGGCAGTGTAGAGCAGACATAGCTGATCTAGGCGAGAGATCTCTCTGCAAGGTTACATTCATTTGCAGAATTAGCAACTTGGGTGTAACAAACCTTATATGAATGCAAAGATGCCCTGAAACTCATATTTTTAATTATTAATTTTTAGTCCACAGACACCAGATGGTCAGGATAGAAGCTAGTTGTGATTCCTGAGTCCTGGAGTGATGAAACTGTAGTGCTACAACATGAAAAGAACGAAAAGAGAGAACATGGTATGGCAAAAAATTGACAGAAGGATTCAAGAAATGGAAACCAACTGTATATTTAATTCTTGTGAATTTTAAGTTCAAATAACATCTCACATCCACAAAATTCAGTGAGACATAGTTTAAAATATGAGAATAATATAATATAAACTAAAAATACCCACAGACAGAAGAATTTAATCACTCTCACTCATAAGTTTAGAGTTTAATTTGTCCATAAAGCACACAAGATTTCCAGCAGAAATTCTTAAGAATTATATTTATCACAACGGACTATCTTTGATTTTATTTGTTTTTTCTGAATGTGCATCATATTCAAATCTTGATTTCCACAGTACTTCAGCATGATTTATATCTTGTGGTGAAAAAGACTGACTTTTGTTTCCAAAGTTTCTGCTGTGAGAAAACATGTGCTGAAATGTAGATAATTTGTGGTTTGTGGATGAAATATATATTCTTTATAATCTCCTCTACTAAGAGCAGACTCATCACAAGAAAAGTTGACAAACTATTCACACAGTTGCAACTTGAGCTGGCACATTACTCGCTAATTGTATAGTCAAATATTTTTTCTATTTAGAAAGAAAGGTTTAATGTGATATTTACATGTGTATGATTTGCATAATTTCCAGGTTTTAGATGCATACATTACTCTTATTGCAGGGCAGACTTTTAAATTTTTTTTTATAATTTAAAATTTTATAATCAAAATTAGTGTTCCATAAAATATAAAAATTTCTACTGCATAGAGCAAAGACTCTTTACAATACCAAGAAACATTTGTGCAAATGGAAATCGAGCTGTAAATCCTAAGAGTACAGGGGTTTTTTTAATCCGTTTATCAGGCTGTAATGGGAACTATCATGTTACAACATGAGTACTCATCGACAGGAGCTCCCTAGTGCTAGTGGCATCTTTCAAGATTCCCAGACAAGAAATCTACATTGTTGCATCACTATGCTTCTCTGCCCCCTTTCTCAACTGAGGACAATTCCCAGATGGAGTAGATCTCCAACCTTTCTGTTGTATGTTCCATGGTACCTATCACGTAGCCACCTTACCTTCCTCAATACTTGATGGCTTAGACAATTCTCTTGGATAAGAAATGAGCCCTCTTTCTCACCAAACTGGAGCTGCTCCTTGTATTTCCTATCTCAAAGCAGCCCAAGCCTGCACTACTTGCAGGTCATTTAGAAGTACACTCATGTCACCTGGAAACATACAGAAATGCCCTTCCTTGCTCTGTACATACAGAAAAAATCAATTATTTCCCCTGCAAACAGTTAGAATTAGTACTATGGCTCAACATGATCTTTCTGGAGAAATAGTATTACTGTTTACACTACAGAGTGTGCATACAGGTGAGATTCCTGGAACCCCTTTGTGGGCAAGACAATGCTGTCACTGTGTATTGTAATATGGAAGGAAACTGCAATTCCACAAAATTTTGCTGTGAAAATTTTCATATAGTCAAAACATCATTTAGGTTGGAAAAGATCTTTAAGATCATTAGTCCAAATGTTAATTCCACACTGCAAAGTCCACCACTAATCCATGTCCCTAATCAAAGCTAAGATTTTGTGAGGGACAGGCAATTTGCAAGGGTTTTGAAGTTCAGGCTGGTGTAATTGGATCATTGTACATTTGCATATTTCCAGTAACTTCAAAATGTTTGTGTGGAGGGCAAACCTATGTAATGAAATCATCAATACACTGTTGTCTAGCATTTTTTAGCAGTTAGGTGGGGGAGAACTTCAAAACGACAAAACTCGTGCCTTTCTTTTGTATGTAACTCAAAAAGCGTCTATTATTTTCTTAGTTAAGGGCTTTATCAGACTTTTGGATAAATCAGAAATAAGCCCAGAATGTTTCTGTTCTCTACTTCGGTACTAATTTTGAATTGCCAGGAAAAAAATTCGTCTAACAAGCGCTATCACAGAGGAAACAGGCTACATTTTAATTCCGTTTTCAGTGCATAAATAGTACAGTACAGCACTGAAAAATCTACAGAAAAAATGACCCCTTACATGTTTCTATTAGCTGCCATGTCAGATGGCAAATATGAATGAACAGGGAAGAATGAGCTCTGCATTCATCCACAAAAAAGTGCAAGCACCATGTAGGAGCATGTAACACTCTCTTCTGTGTAACACCTCTTTTATAGACAAAGATGAACCTCCAGCTTTCATCATGGCCAAGATGTACAGCTGGAATACACTAGCCCTGCTAGAAATCCTGATTGAAGTGGTGTTGAACAAGGTTTTTGCTCGAGCAAAGAGAAAAACAGACAGTCATTACAATATGCCAGTATGACTGTATCACTTCTTACCCACTAGTTTCTTTTTTCTGAAAAAGGTTGGACCAGATGATACTTGAGATCACCTTCCAACCCGGTACTCTATGATTCTACATACAGATAAACTCCTTGGGGACATACATTGCTTCCTCTAAATTATTGGTATTTTATTTTAATGAAACAGATAAGAATGAATTGCCTGACCATCATATGGGTAAGTATAAAGAGTAATGAGTTGCTTCGAGATGATAATTTGTTCCGATGAAATGTGATGGTTGTGGCTTTGATGACATGTGCTACTGCATCAGGGAAAGCACCAGTTATGCAGACTGGTAATGAGGAGAGGAAAAGATTTCCTTCTCTGAAGTGGCTATAGTCTAAGAAAATATGTCTGTTTTCTGGTATTTTATACCTTTATTGGCTGTAGCTATTTAAGTTGTTATATAACTATTAAGCTATTTATTTTACTTATTTTATCAAAAGGTATATAATGTTAATGAAATGTGGTTCTTGCACAGTAAAAGCGAAAAGAAAGATGAGAAAAACAAAAATTTTTTTTAAAGACCTTTATCTTCCTGCATAAAAAACCACAGCTAGCAGATGCTTAACCATTTCCTAACCATCTCTAAGGGTAAAAATACCTCTCTGCATTCTTGAACAGACAATAGTAAGATAAGCTGTCTACCAGAGATTGTGGTAATGCCAGTCAGTAACAGTCAGTACTGCATAAATCCACCCTTCTCCTGTGCCTATGCCTTTACTAAGTTTAACCAATACAAAAGCAGATCTCTGTGAAATCCATCCTCATATGAATTAGTTCCTTCAAACTCTTCATGTGATCTAGTCTAAGTGAATTCTCAGACAAAATTAAGTAGTGTGCTACCTCTATATTAAAGATTTCCCTGTGTATAACTATTCCTCAGCAGTCACTAAGGCTAGCATTTAATCTGCTTTGTTAGGTATCCCAAACAACTCCACTGCAATTACCAAGAGTAGAGGGATAATGCTGCAAGGTTTGCAACAGATTACACTCTAGATAAATACATACTCATGCTGTCAACCTATATATGTAATTCATACTTAGTCTTCTCTTTTTCTTGCTTCTTCAGTCTCACTCATTTAACAGAAATTTCACACATCCTCTTCTCAATCCCCAAAAACCTCAGATATACATGCTCTCCATGCTCCATATACCATATAAAAAATAAATAAATTTTCCCCAGTATCATGTTAAAGTTTTGCAATGCATGAAAAAGCTACACTTCTTTCACAAGAAAAGAAAAATAGAGCAGCTGAAAACAACCTTTTACTCATATGTAAATAAGTTTTAAAATCAATATTACATATATATAGTATGCTCACTTATTCATAGAAGAACTCAATTTCTGGTTGTTAAAATTACACTGAAAACTGCATTCTTGATTTTAGAGAATACAAGAAACTAAATATGTGCTCATGTATCCTGGCTGGTTCTTTAAAACATGTGAAAATGTATTCCCACAGCTAAGTAGTTAATGTAACAGATGTTTTATCTCCTCCTAGACTGATTTTTTTTCTTTTGGCTGCTTCCTACTACCGAAAGATACGTGTTACGTTTGATATGCAGCATGGTATTCAAAGACTGATGTATTCACCTGTGTTCCTAAGAAAGATTATTTCATCATTGGTTACAACTTTCTTCAGTGGTGTTGTGCCATGATTTTCTCTTGATTTTATTTATTTACAGTTTTAAATGGAGCATTTTTGCACAGTATGTAAGCATATAATATATGTTTTCTAGGTATTAGCCAGCACTAAAAGAATGTTTTTGATTTGAGATGCTTGAAGAAAGCAGTCATGGACTGAAGTGGGTGTTCCCCTGCTCTCTGACATTTTAATAAACTGAGCTAAACTTTACAATCATATATTTCTCTTACCTCAATGGGATTGCTTGTGCATGGAAGGGGTCAGATGCTGTTAAGAGGGAACCTCCCTTGGATAAAGAACTGACAGTCTGATCAGCACAATGTACACTGTCTCTATATGCAACTGTGACCTCATTCAAAGCCCCTTTAATGGAACTTACGTCATCGGTGACATTTTGAGAAGTCGTGTTTCCTTGTTTTCCTGTCATTTTTCTGCAAACCAAAATTTCAGCTGCAATAGAGTTAATTTTCTTAGTTGACTGTGCTGTGCTTTTTGATTCAGTATGAGAATAACATTGATGACACACTGGTATTTAGTTGTTGCTAAGCAGTGCTTACATTCAGTCAAGGATTTTCTGTGTCGCATGCTCTGCCAGGGAGCAGGTGCACAAGGGACTGGGAGGGACCATAGGCTGGACAGCTGGCCTGAAGTGGCCAAAGGGAGGATACATACTACAGAACATGTACACATGTACACAGAACGCAGTACATTAACTGGGGGCAGTTGGCTGGGAGGGGCTGATCACTACTTAAGGATGAGCTGGGCATCAATCAGTCAGAAAGTGGTGAGCAGCTGTATTTTACATTACTTATCTTCCTTGGGTTTTTTTTCTCTCTCTTATTGTTGTCTCCCTTTTCATGACTATTATTAGTATTGTTGTTGTTATTGTTTTATTTCAATTATTAAATTGTTCTTATCTCAACCCACAGGTTTTATCTTTTTTTCTGATTTTCTCCCCATTACTCCAGTGGTTGGAGGTGGTGAGCAAGAGGCTGCATCATACTCAGATGCTCAGTTGCTGGCTGGGGTTAAACCATGGCAGTATGACAGCTAACAGTTTGGTTATTCAATTTTAAAATACGAAAATGATTCATTAGTGGCTCTGTGTGGGTGTGTAAGCCTATAGATTAAAAATGTCAGAGGCATACTAAAAATATAGCGGGAGAAGAAATTGCACTGAAGATTTTGTCAGCTTCAGAAGCAATGGATGTAGTTTCAGATCTATATTTCTCTACTTGGTTGTATCAGCGAGAACTTGGTATTAGAAGAGAAACATTTTCAGTTTCTTAATTTTCAGTTGTGGTTGGATTTCTGTCTTTTTATCTGATTTTCAAATATAGTCATGTCTTGTTTATTGTCACGTGAAGAGGAACAAGAAAAAAAGAGAATTTTCTGACCTGTGGGTGTTAATATATTTTTTTTGGCTATTTACTGTCCTATCCCCTAGAAGAATGCCTAAATCAGTCTGTTAGTCTCTCCTTAATCAAGACCCTTCACTAACAGGAATTGAATTTGGACAGGAAGTTCTCAGGGACTTCACTTAAATAGCAAGAGAACAAGCAAGGCCCCTCAGGGAGACGCCGCCCNCCCCCCCCCCCCCCCCCCCCCCCCCCGTGTTATTTCTCCATCAAGAACTATCAGCACTGGAATACCATGGACTAATTCTGGCCAGTTCATGAAAAAATAAGTTTATTAATACCAAATAATGACAATTTAAGAGAATTCAATATGTCTTTGATAACATTTAAACTACAAAAATATACCGAGGCTACGTACAGGCAACGTATTAGCTAGAGACAGAAACGGGCACAAAACAACTTCATAACAAACCCTTCTATACTAGAGCAGGGTAACTAAAGTACTTTACCAGTAGGAAATATCTACACCAGAGAACTTCACAGCAAAACAACCTTAACCACACAACAATCTTAACTGCACAACAAACTTAAGAGTAAAATGAACTAAACAGCAAAACACACTTAACAGTAAAAC
This sequence comes from Serilophus lunatus, assembly GCA_013399895.1. Taxonomy (NCBI): domain Eukaryota; kingdom Metazoa; phylum Chordata; class Aves; order Passeriformes; family Eurylaimidae; genus Serilophus; species Serilophus lunatus. The sequence goes on from VXBA01002668.1 coordinate 586,739, forward strand.
AAAACTTCACAGCAATACACCCACCCTAGAGCAAAGCAAAGCATTAAGTATAAAAAAGAAAGCAAGCAAAATTAGTTACTGATTGCTCACCCTAAGGTGTTCTAAGGGAAAGGAGGGAGAGAGGATTTCACCAGTCATTTCCATGAATATGGATGGTTTCACTCTCTTTTTCTATCTTTTCCTCTTAGGTAAGTTTGAGTGACAGTCAGGCAAAATAAACAAAACTTGTGGTGTTAGATTATTGCATTTGGATAGACAAAGGATGAGACAAAGGTCCAAACATAATGCCTGGCTTCATGCCTCCAGGAATCTCGGAAGAAAGGCTAGGCATTACCTCCACACCGCTCGAATCCTGTTTCACAACGAGGCTTATGAGTTTCTGGGAATGTCTCCCCAGGTGCTGGGGTCTTCTAGGAAACCATCAAGAATTTGTAACCTTTTGTGACCTTCTCTGTCACCCCACGATATCTATCAAGCGATTTAATAGCTCAGTGGTATAAACATCAAGAAATGGCAGAAATTTTCACTTCTGAGCTGATATGTCTGAGTATTTAACCTTGCCAAAAATGGTATAAGGAACAAACTGCCTAAATTAGGCGGATGAACAGATCACAAGAATAAGCCTTAAAGCATTACTAGACTGCTTTGGTCTGAAATATATCCAGACAAATGCACATTGTACAGTGGCAGGGAATGTGTAAAATGGAGGGAGGGGTCTCAACCACCCCTTTAGAGACTTTGTAGGGCCTACCAAGAATGCAAAATTGAAATGTCAACACCAAAACAAAAGTGCTTTGCAGGAGTACAGCAGACCTCAGTGTCAACATGGTGTCACAGAATGCAAATCTGCCTTAAAAGACTAATGTTTTCTGCTCACTATACATCCATTCAAGTATAATTTTTAAAGTAACAATAATAGCCACTTTGCTCTCCAAACATGTTTTTTAAACATTGTTTTAAAGATGGAAACTTTAAAGACAAATGACGCTCTTTCTTGCCAAGTCTGGCAAAACTGTAAGTAATTGGAGCTATTCCTGATCCTTGTCTCTCTCAAGAGGTCAAAGAAGAATTCCCTCAATACTGAGGTAGGCTTCTGGCATAGGAAGTGAGCTTTCCCCTCAGGAAGCTGATGACGCCCTCATCAGGGGTGGCTTGGGATCTAGGGCAGATAAACCGGGTTTCTGCACTAAGAAGGATTCTGGCTGCAAGAAACTTCTCATAAACCTTAGCTAAGGGAAGCTTCTCTCTGTTAGGTATAAACAACTCCTTACCTTTCACCAGGGACCACAGTGCCTTTTAGCACAAACTAAACCTGACAACTTGAAAGTAGCAAAAAGCTCTGCTCTCTGAATCTTTTGACCTGGCTCTTTACACCCAAGGCAAAATTCCTTATTTCTTTGCCACTAGTAAATGTCTGCATTTCAGAGGTGTCTTGGAGGCCCTTCAACCTGTACAGAAGCTGTGAATCTGAGGAGTGCCTGAAGAAGACTGTCCCCACCCACACCAACGCTCTGTTTTATTTTCTGTGTTTCTTGTATATGTGAAGCCACCTATTTGTAATCTGACAAAATAGAAATGACACCAATAGAAATGACAGGTGGACTTCTGAGATGAACATTAGCACCTATCCAGTACAAACATGCAGGGGAATGTTGATGTGCTAATGCTCAGAGCCCTATGATGGGTGTAAGAGACACATGCTGACCCAATAAAGAAAACAACTGATCTTTTTTTTTTTAACAAAAAGATTAATGCTAAAATCAGAGAATGAGCTGAAGAAAAACCTGGAAGGAAAAAAGGCAAAGAACTTGCTTGTACTAAAGGCCAAAGGAGCCTTGCAGACTAGTTTCATAGGTCCTAGTTACATGTGCATCACCTCTTACAGTGTGGCAGAGGAAGGAACCCTAAACCAGTGTGGCCACAGGACAGGACTTACAAAAGGGAATTGTAGACCTAGTCTCATGCCTGAGGTGAAGGATTGTCTAACAGAGATTTAGGAGCTCACAATTATAAGCAGGTCAGGCTCTGTAAATATTCAGTGCCTGCAGATAGGGAAAATATAAGGTCATGTTTTCAATTCACAACTTGCTCCTGGCATAGCTGATGACACTTAAGTAATGGTTCTTAGAATAATTTAGTAATTAGGCTCAGATTTGACTTGAGATTTCTTTTGTATTTGTATACATTTAGAGTCGCCCATGTGAGAGTTTGTTAATTACAGCTTTTGAATCTGTTCTCCCTAGAAGTATATAGATCCTTTTATTTAAAATAACAGTAGGAACATAATAAACAAAGAGAGGAAAATAACCAAGCACAACTGCCTTTGAGCTGATCCACATAACATTATATCAGATACCCCAACAAAATAAAAAACACTTAGAAAAGATAAATTCTTTTATGGCAGTGAAAGCCAAATGCTTTCAGCTTCTTATTGGAAAGAATAATCGAATTGCATTATGTTGCTTTCTTAATCCCATTAGAGATTAAAGAACATTAGTTTATTCACGGCTTTCTTTCATCTAACACTATACAAAGCCATGTATTAAATCATTATTCAGTTTTTTAATATGGTAGTTCTCAGTTCCATGATTCTCACTCATACTGAAAATGGCCCATTTCAAGAACTGACAAAATAACATTTGCATTTCTAAAAAATTAAAAAGAACATCTTTTTTAACTTCTCATGTAGTTAATTATGTATTAATAATCACAGTTGTTTTCATTACTAAGAGAGATGTGCTTTTAGCTTATCTGCACACTAAGGTTTTGGAAAATGATACTTAGATCTATTCAGTCATATTCCTAATAATGTCTCTTTTGTGGTTCACCTGTTTCCCAGGATTTTGTTTCAAATCTTTTGCTACAACATCCTTCCATGCCATACAGAGCAACTATTCACCAGATGCCAGACGCATGAAATATTCTTCAGTTAGCTCCTTTCCTCAAAATGAATGATTTCTATATCTAAATAATTTCTATTGTTTTTACTTCATAGCTGCATTGTGCTGTTTCCTCAGCGCAATTGCTACTGGAAATAGTCCAGGCGTCAGTGAATACTGCCACAACACTTTCAAAAAATTCTCAATATATTCCCTTTCCCATGTATTTTTCCTGGAACTTCTAAGACTGAGCAACTAAACCCCAGTAACAGTAGGTAGCTGTAGGAACCTAGAACCTCTTGTAGAGCTGGAGTGTTGCTTTCATAATCTATGAGACCTACATTTCAACAGCTGCTCTTACATCCTAAATAGCATTCTTTCAGTAACTTTCCCCAGATATTATTTAAACATATATGATAACGTAGGTAAATTCCATGTGAACTAATTTCTTGGTGCCCTTTCAGGCCTCTTGGCATTTTATCTCAGAAGATGAAAAATGCTTAAAACTACATCAGGGTTAAAAATTTTCTCCACAGCTGACATCTTGAGGGCTGTCCCAAGCATTATGAGTTGTGGAACTGAAATATATGAATATAGAACTACTTAATGTGAAGTGCTACACACTATTGAGTCTAGAAGACAAGGTCTCTAGTGCAGGAAAAGATACCAATTGCTGCATTTGTATATATCTATTACAATACTGCCTTCAATTACATGATCATGTGTGGTCTTATTCATTCCGATCTCTCAAAAATTACATAAGAACATTTAAGGGTTCTCAAGTGGCTATGAATCCTAGAATTTTTACTATCTTCTTTGCAGCAAGCTAACATTCATTATATTTTTGTATGTAATAATGGTAGATATGACAGAAATATATCTGATAGTTTAAAAAATTAAGTTCAAGTAGCATGTTGATATTGCTTATCCATTTTCTAGGATTCATCTTCTCCCTCATTCTTCTTTAGGCCTACCAAAAGCCTCTTTTTTCTGACTACTTTATATCCTACAACAGATGTTTTGCTGATCCTTTTCTCAGAAAATGAAGAGAACATAAAAGCAACTACTCCCGGGAGCACACTCTGATCCCTTTAAGGGTTTACTTTAAGCCTCCCGTCTGAAGGATTTTGTGGGAAAGCACCTGAGGAGTGAATACTTGTGATTTGCAGGGAACTGCTTTCTCTTGAGAAGTGATGATTACAGCAAGATGCTGAGAAACTGGTCCCTCCCATTGTCCTAAACACAGTAATAACAAAGAAGGACAGAGTAACAGCCAGAATATCATATTTGACAGTATACATGTAGGGAAAAGCCTACACAGAAGCCCCATAGGTGATTTACGTACACACCTGTGTTGGGTAAATCATTGAATAATCCCTGAAATAAGGATCAAGGTAGATGTTGTCAAAACTACCATTCTTCATTTTCATTCCTGCATTTCAATACATTTTACAAGATACTCTTCAAATATTAAATGTATTTAGAGTTATCATGGATATCTTTTTTTTTTTAATCTAATACCATGCATTAACGTAGAATTGGATCACTTAATCTCTAAACTTTCTATTTCTAAATACTATGATCAAATAGTGCAATAAGGTTCCTTTAGTTTATATGCCAACTATTCTGCTTTAGGGTCTATTTTCCTCAGTGTTCATGGGACACTTAAAACTGTCCAGTCTTCTTACTGCCAGTCCTGCAGATCAACTATATCCTATCATTTTGGACACAAATGAGGAGAAGAGAATTTATCTGCTCTTTGTATTGTTTCTTATCAAAATACAGAATGATCTTGGGTGGTGGCTATAGAAGTAGTGTTTTCTGTTTTACATATTCCCAGACGTGACAGATAAGTTAAATGAAACACTAATTGAGACATTGCTGGAGAAACTCCTGAGAATCTTCTGAAACTCATCTGCACTCAGGACTCTAAGACCAAACGTGGATATTGGGGTTTTTTATTATTTTTCTTTTCTTTTTTCTGAAAGGTAAATGTGTATATGATCAATATTCCTGAATGGAGATGCTGTCTTTATTCACAGCTTTAGAAAAATCTTCTGCAGAGCAAAAAGGTTAATAATTTAGATTCTCAAGCCTATAATAAAGATCATTAAATTCAGATAGGCCTTAACTATTTTGTACGCCAGCTTTTTTTTGGTGTGAATGTTTAGGTTAGGGCCAGTAAATGTACAGATGTTTTCATACCTGAATTTGAATGTGTGCAAATCCTGAGAGTGTTTGAATAGCAAGTTTGGATCAAAATCTTCCATCTTTTACCATCTTTCTAAGTAGCTTTTTCTTCATTCTGCACAAAAAAATCCACAAAAGACACTTCACCAAAAATCCCCAAAACAAAACCACAAAACCCACAAAAAACTGACCAATCAAAACAACCAACAACAACCAATCAAACATAAAGAACCTCCAGAACCCCCCAAAAGGACCTTCTTCAACCTCTCATATACAGATCTTATATATATAATACAGATATATACAGATCTTTTCAAAGTTAGGAAAAAAAAGTAGGCCTATAATTTAAAGGTGTATTGTTAACTTTCTGTTTTGTACACACAAACACAGATATTTGTTGAATTTCTTGTGAAACTAGTGTCTTGGAACATCTTTGTTATTCTTGTTACCATTTTTATTATGTTAAAGAGAAAAAGGAAGTAAACCTGAACTGAGCGGACTTGTCAGCACTGCCAGTGCATTTCTGTGTAGACTCTGTGTGAAAAAGACAAAGGAATTCTGAGAATAAAGAAGTCTGATGAAGTCCAGGAAACACTTTACTTCACTATTCTTCCTCTTTCTATTTTTTTCTTACCAAATCTTTGTTTGGTTTCCCTTGTTTTTGGTAAAGAAAATAGAATGAGCAAATATATCAAGCTGAATGGAGAAATGACTATTTATATTCACTTTTTTTTTTTTAATTTTATTTTTCCACTCTTTCTTGTTAAATAGAGCAGTTAAAAGAACTGAAGTCTTATAACAATTAGCAGCATTTGTTGGACACTACAATCTCTGTAGATGAAACACAGAGGTATTTTGCTGGCTACTAGAGTGAGAGACGTAAGATTTTTCCAGTATGGTGCAAGCCTTTGCTTCTTTTGCCTCAATCCTCAAGGGAAATAACATCCTTATGCAGGACATGAGCCTGAAACCCTTACATTGGCCTGCATAAAAATAAATATAGGACTATATTTTCATTCGTGCCTTCATTCAGCATCTTCCCATCAGTATCTGTACAATATAGAGGGATCAATTTCTCTGTTGCTCTGTCTGGAACAACCTTTAAGCTCAATATTACTGCTGTATGTTAAATTTAGTGTCCAATTGTTAAAAAAGCAACAGAAAGACCATTAGTTTCTTGTTTGGAGATGGGAAGTGGTTGAAGCTCATCACACTGCTCAGGCAACTCAAAAGTTCTACATAGGCTTCTTCTTTCGTGAACTGTGAGAATCCAGATGTTTTCCCCAAAATCGGACTATGAATCGTGTGTATTTTTCAAATGTCAGTTCAGTGAGTTGCATAACCATGAAAAGCAAACAAATGGGTTTCATTTTGATGCAGAATAATTTGCACACATACAAAAAAACTGTATGATTACATCATGACACAAAATCCTGAAATTTTCAGGTCTGTTCACAACTCTGGTATTTTCTATCATATGAGAAAAGAAAATTTTGTTGTTATTGCTTGTATTTTTGTTTTGTTTTGTTATGGATTTTTTTTGGGCACTCTCTATAGGTTTACTAGTTTTGGTTTTTGGGGGTTTTTTTGTTTGGTTTGTTTTTTCCCTTTTTATTTAAAAAAACCCTACAAATTGCAAATACTGCAGAATGTGAACTGGAATACATACTGTACCTTCATTTCTAATAATCCAAACACTATGGCTACCTAGCATAAGCAGCAAATTTTTTCATTGATATTTTCAGTATGCAAGAACTGCCAGAACTGATCTTTTACAGCAGGAGAGGAGAAATCTAAGAATATCTTTTAGGAAAAGAAATTCAGATACAAAAGATATTGTGACTGTATATTAATAATAGTAGCTATACTCCAAAAGAAATGGCTAACTTAATTATATGATATCAATGCAAATATTGATCCTTACAGTTAAACAACGTTTAAGAAATATATTTATATATAAAATATATTTTTGTATTTTCAATAAAAGGTTGGTTGCTTTTTCAAGAGATTTGTCAATATACTCAGAAGTCACCTCAGGTTTAAAAAAAAAAATGGACTTACTGATAGTTTGTCTTTTTATATATCACACACCAGCTACAGACATAGCCTTCAGCATTACAATAAAAAGTGTCTTTGAGCTGTCTTCCTTCCGTCATCTCACTCCCAGAAAGCATTATTACTCAGAAATTTTCACAGCTGGGAAGAGAACAAGGAAATGTTTGAGGGCAATTATTTTCAAGCCATTGATAACTTATTTTAATTAAATTCTTTCTGAAACTGCATCTGAGCATTTACTGCATGTAGAGTGCAGCATATTCTGTGCTGTTGTAGAGCCATGCAAAATGAGAAAAAAAAATGCATCCGTGCTTTGTAAATACATTTTTAGTGGCCAGAAATCTCTCTTGAACAAATAGTTTTGTGTTGTGCCACGTACTGGCACCTCTGAAATCTTGCTTGAAGTAGTTTATAGCTTTGTCTAAACTGGGGTAATTGCGTACGATGGTTTATACAGTGACGAATTACTCTTCGCATTTACAGGACTCTGTATAGTTGTTAGGTTTAGCACTGCTATATAAAGCATTAAGCTTATTACAACCAAAAGAATTAAATTATGCTGAGGCAATTTGATTAGTTGAGTCCAAAGGAAGACACAATTGTAATAAGCTAGAAGCCTGAAGTGAACATAATTAACAGTAATACAACACATTTAAAGAAAAAAATTTGCTCAAGCATTTTCATTCAATCTATTTTCCCTTTGATTCAGTCCATCTACCATTCTTATAAAGATGGTTTTTGACTTCCAGATGATTCAAAGCATGAAAGTTGACCGAGTTTTCTAAACTTATTCAGTGTCTATACACACTACACAAAAATTTGTGTTCACAATCTGTATCAGAAATTCTGGATTTGTTGCATTTATTTCAAAATGTTAAATGATAGGCTTCTTAATTTAAATTTTTCTTGACACTTCCAGATCTGTGTATGAATTGTGATATGCAAAAAAATACAATAGCACCTACTCGTTTCAGTCTGGCAAAATTAGACCAGTCATGAATGGAAGTTGGTTGGTATTTCATTAGCATTATTTTTAGTTGAAGAAAATAGAAAACATAGGTGCCTCACAGTGGTCTCAAAATGCTGGAGAAGAGAGAAGACTGCTGAAGTAGTGAGGTAACGTGGTGGTTAAATCAACAGACTCCTGCAGAAGCAGGTTATTCAGCACCTTGCCTTCAGAAGCAGGTGAGAGCAAGTACTGTCTCATGGGCAACTTTCACAGCACAGCTATTTTCAGCAATATATAATTTGATAAGCATTTTCATCTCAGCACAATTTAGCATATTTATTCCAACATAAGTTTTAATTCAGCTTAAGACGAATGATCCTATCAACATAAAGAGGTCATAAGGATTGCTGCATGATCAGATTAACCTCTCTTTGACTTCACTGCCTCCAAGCTTTAGATCAGTTCTTGATTTTGGAAACAGTTTGTATGCTGTTTCCAGGCTACACTTTCCAATTTATTGGCATCACATTTTATTTATTTAATACTATTTTTTTCTTTATTTTTATTACTATTTATAGGCCCATTCTTACCATGTAACTTGATTCCATGAGGATAACTTTACATAAATACATTTTAGGACTTTTCTCTGTCTTCATTTTTTTAACTTTTTTCAAAATGAGTTAGTTGTACCATGCATAAAACATGAATTTACATTGATACCAATAATGATTTCTTTCCTTCTTCAGAAACTGAGGTGAACAGGCACTGGTCAGTTATAGTGCCACTTGCAGTACCAGGGCCATCAGAACTCTACCTTAAGACTAAGGCTATATGGATTTGTGAATCTTAGCTCACTCCTAGTGAAGTTTTTAAATCCTTGCTACAGTGATTGACAGGATAGATGTAAATTTTCTTTTGCCTTCTGAAGTTGCTTACAACAACCCTAAACCCCCATGCTTTCTCATTACCTCTGTTGAGCTTGAAACACCAGATTCCTGGAGGTTCTATGGGGAGAACTGAGAGAGAAGTTGACTTTGTTTCACTCCAGGATGAAAATATGGAATGAAAGAAAACGGGCTTAACATAGGGTTTTGCCTAGTCAGGGTTTATGCAGCATATTTATGGTTCAGGAACAGTTTAATAGTTATTTAAATTAGTATTGTTGTTGTCCATTTGATTGCTTGCAACATAACCACATAAGAGCAATGATTTCTTAACAACATTTCCTTGGGAACTCTTTCCTGCTTTGTATTGTTTTCCACACAGTAACTGCAGCTCTTCAGAAGAAATTTGGTAACTGGGCATGAATATATTGCTTCTAGGCTTTGGTTTTGATATTGCTATTATCTGTATTGTTTGTTAATTGCATTATTTGTATTTGTAATATGGTATGTTAAGGCAGGATGTTAAATTTAATTCTGACTTTTTAAGACTCAAGTTCTTGAGATAATTCAAGTGTATGTATTAATTATTATTATGTGGAATATAAACTGATGTTTACTTATTTAATTTTGATAGCTTCAATTGGAATAAGTAACACATGGGAAATGAGCCTAAGATTCCATTCAGATTCTGAGCCTGAATTGTGTTGGAGTCATTGTGTATGGTAGTGTATAAACCCGTGGCAAAATGCAAATTTGTATCCATTTTGAGTAGAGCTGGATTGGAGCAGTTCATTTGTTATACATATGAGGTTCACTTAAAGCTGCAGTGTTTTTAAAGGGCTTACTCCAAAGGTTGGAAAACTTAACCCATGCCCAAATGAAGGAATTTTCTTTTATAAAAGGAACTTGGAGATATGGAAGTGTTCATTTTTCTAGCAAGTCTGAATTATTGCCACTTCAGTTCAACTCAAATAAATATTTTTTCTGATTCTCTCCCACCTCTATTTTTAGGCTCTAGGAAAAAAAAAGTTTATATTTAAGAATATAATTTTTTATTTTCATACTACACCTGAAATTTTCTTTTGTGTTTGTAAGTCAGAATTATTTATATCTTCTAATTTCAACCTCTGTGTTGAACACAGTAAGTGTCACAGTAGGTAAAACTGCATGCAAACATTTTCATAAGAACTCCAAAATAAAAAGTACCTGTTTTCATTACATTTAATATCAGTTTCCATGTATTTAATTTAGACATCTTACACATTTTCTTGAAGAATATAGTTTAATTTCAGTAAGAAAACAATTCAAAAGGATATTTCTACTTCTGGATTTTTTGCTTGTTTTTGTCTTGTTCCTTGTTTTCCCCCTGCCTTCAAAATAACTGAAGTTGTGTATAATTTCATGAATGTGTCTTTGTGCAGCATACAGCTGCAGAAGAAACAAAAGAGATTCTGATGAGGGGTGAGGGAAGTACTTTCAATGATCAATGTGTTTGGCTTTGTCTTGTGCCTGTCTGCTAAACAGCAATGCATTAGATAAACGAAAGCAATAAAGGAAGAGTTTAAAAAGTGAGATAGAAAGGTACAGTAATGATACTGGTACAAACTCCCTCTACTTCTTCAAAGCTATGGAGAAAAGTGTTTCAACATTGAGGAGTTTGGGATAAGGATGATTGGCAGGAATACAACATAGATAAGTCAGCAATCCTTGGATGAGAGGAAACAACATATAAAAAAAATCATTCAAATAGGTTGATGATTGTAAAGAAAGAAGATGCTATCAAAAATGTGCCATTGATATCTGTTCAAAACAACAGGGTGCCTTTTTGTTTGCTTTCTTTTCAGTGGTGTGATTTGCTCACAAAAAGTATTGCTTTATTTATTACTTTTTTCCTAAAGGCTTTTTACCTTGCAAAAAGTAATATAAATTACTTTGTTTCTAAAGACCTCTGTCAGCAAAAACACGCTATGACAAGTTCCCCCAAGGAAAGTCCTGTAGGGTCAAATCCCAGCTGAAATTCCTGAGTGAGCCATGCTGAATATTTCCTACCTGACTGCTTGTCGGAGGGACTGGATTGCAGAATACCAACTTGAAAGGTAGAAAAGCCTGAGGATCTGTACATCTGGTAGTACAGGTGGCTGCTCATCAAACCAGAAAGTACCATTGGAGATTTTCTTCTGTCCAAGTGAATCCTATCACTTCGTAGAAAAGTATGATCATTCCTTAAAAAAAAGTATGATGAAATTGCAAAAGTAATCATCAGTGATTATCTTCTGTTGACTTTATATTCAGTAATATCTTCCAGGATTGCATTTACAGAATCACAGAATCACAGAATTGCTAGGTTGGAAGAGACCTTCAAGATCATCAAGTCCAACCCTTGCCCTAACACCTTGACTAGACTACGTCACCAAGTGCTACATCCAGCCTTTTTTAAAACACATCCAGGGATGGTGACTCCACCAACTCCCCGGGCTATCAAGCTCCAGCAGTTTGTAATTAATCCTGCAGTTTAGATACCCTGATGCCTGGCACACCCTGACTTTCCTTCTTATTGATGTTTCTTCTTACACTGTAAACTGGAGTATAGGAAATTAGGGAAGAGGAAGAGAGAAAACTATGTTGAATTGCAGCTCACCTTATCCCACCAGAAGACGCAGTCAGCACTCGGACCCGGGCTCAGGGTTTAACAGCACCTGCAGTTTGGATGAGCCATGGCTTTCAACAGAAGCAGCATGCTGCTCATAGTTGAGTAGGAGAGCCATTTCTTCTCTTGAACTGGACTGATTTCTGGGAATGAGATAGGCTGGATATTAGATAACCGACATGCAATCCATAGTTTTCTAGAAAATAATATGCTTTTTCTTCCCATATCACAAATAGATTCAGTTACAAAGAACACAAGGAATATTGTCACCAGTTTGCTGTTCTGATTATTTTCTTGAGCACCAAGCTTGAAAAGCTTGATTTATTTCCATCTGTGTGCTTCTGTACATCTGTTAAGCTAAACAGATTGAAGGGACTGGAAGATATTACCAGACTAAACACTGTGATTTCTGTGCTTTTTATAGATGGAAATGACCTAGCTACTCAAAAATAGTATTTTATTTCATAAGAAAGACAAAGGTAAGTTGAAATATGGAGTACTGTTCAGAGCTAATTCTATAAATTATGTTGTCCTTATTATTTCAGAAAACATGCATTACCTCTACTGTCGGATACATGTAAACATATTACCAGTGTGAAAAAACTTCAAATAAATGGGTATAGTATGTCAAATATTACCAATAATGGAAGTTCTCACTCCATGTGAGTATCAAGAAACTCCTTTAAGTGTATAGTGCTAATACTAGTAATTCCACTGCAAAAAGATATTATTTCTTTTCTCTCCCCCATGACACATTGTGGTTTAAACCAGTATTATTTATTCACTCGTGAAAAATTCTATTCTAGGTTTGCATATAGCTTGATGTAACAAATAACTGTTTTTCTGGCACATATAAATCATTGTATGAGAGTTTGATGTATATATATAAAAATATAAAATGCAGCTTTCACTGGTTATAGACTGCAACTGTAATAACCTTGGAGTAGTAGGTTGTTCTAGCCACTAAGGGCCTGAACTATCTACAGCATCATCATCTTTAATGTCATTCATCATACAATACAATAGAAAAATTTGAGATGAAGTGCAAAAAAACCCACTGAGCTGTGTTTCTTCCATCTGTATAGCTACAATGGGAAGAAAACAAGGGGAAAACATACAAGGTAATTACCAGTTCTGCCCTGGTCAAGATAATTGCCTCATTGTGTCCATTATAAATGTTGTCATGACTTCAGTTCAAACTTTGGCCTTAAACAATGGAGACCACAAAATGCATATTTGCTACATATTGAGAATGTTATGGGAATTACATAAATATTTTATACATGGCTAGCAATACGTCTTGAACAAACATTATCTAGCCATAACATTCAGGCATGTGGATGGCTGAAACAATTGCTGCTGGAAGACTAATATTCCAAAGTAAATTTGGTTTTGGGTCTCCTTTTAGAAAGGCTTTATTTTTTTCATTTTACTGCAGGACTGTGTGGTGGGGGAAGCATAGGTTTCCCTGTGTATGCTCTTCCCTGAGGGCTTCACTGAGGAAGAATTATTGTAAATTAACAAGATGCTCTGTGGAGCCAAAAGACACAAGTAGGTCCTATGGGAACAAGCTGAAGACCATTCTGTTATCAGTCACTTGCTTAGTCCGCTTTTTGGACTGGCTGATTCAAGAACATGAATGTAAAAGGCAACATCTACCTAGAAATTAGGGAGAATTTAGATGTTGGGAATAACCAAAGATACTGCAGTTCAGACATATATACATTGTTAAATTTGTAGAATTCCTTGTTCGGTTCTCTGCCACTACAACTGTTGGTGTGAAAAACTCCAGAAAGTTTTTTTAATACAATAATATATTGATCATTATATCCTACAGTGACTTTCCTAAATGGACTACTACAAGATAATGGCTTCCATGGTTCTATGAGCTTCCAGTGGAACTCTTTGATTTCCTCTTTTGTCTCTTTTTCCAGGTTTATTTTTAATGCCTTCTTTTTTGGTCGCAAGTTTCTCCTTAGCCATGACCAATTTTCTCTTCAATAACCACTTCTTTTAACCCTTGGCTTATTGTTATTTCTGGATTTCCTTATATGTTGTCCTTATTGTCTTTCCTTTTCATCAGTTTTATCTTCCTGTTTGATTCTGGTTGCATTTCTAGGAACGTACTGTATGAATCCCACTTTTAGAAAGTCAGACTGAAACATTTCTGGGACTCTAGTAAATTATCACAAGACCTTTTTTGTTATTAAACATCTCGAGATTGTGTAGAGATGCTTATTTACTTCTATCAGATAAGGAATGAATAATTGCACCAAGAAAAATATGGTGGTGTTCTTATTATTTATTATGCACAAGACTATGCCGTTCTGATCTGATGGAATTAGGGAAGTGGATGAAACATAGACTCAACTAATTTAATAACTATACTTTTAGTAGGAATAGTAGGAAGGTTTACTAGGAAACAAAAAAATAAAAAAAGAAAATTTGACAGAGTTGTTGCATTTCATTCAATAAGATAACTTCAATAACTGAAGTAACCTTCAGCTGCAACTCTGATTCTTTCAGGCTTGAGGTAGCAACAAGACTAGGAATTACTTCTTCCATCTCTGGAAACTCACTTAAAACATATCACACTGGTCTTGGGACATTATGCAGACCACAGGTCACCCTCAGCCAAGCTTGAACATCAGCTGAAAGGTTCATAGACCATAGGTGTTTGTCTTTCTTAACATAGATCACCACACCCAATTTCTGTCATCATTTTTTTTGTGCTCATTGTTTCTTTTCAAATCCCACACTCATATTCTAATAAAAATATTCTAATGTGTTTCTTGAAAGGACTATCAACTACTTTTGAAGGATCATGTGTCGTGCTGCCCATTACAAGAGAAATCTCACCCTTAACTTTGTAAACTGGAAGAGCCCAGATTCAAATTTACAAAGTGTGGATTCAGGTAATTCTTTGAAGAGGAATCTTGGATGAAAAATTCATGTTTGCTGGAGTTTTGCTGTAACTATGATATCTATTTTAGTAAGTCTTCCTTATGAAAGAATCTGTGAACCGGCTCCAGATATACTCCCTCAAGAATAACAAGCAATATTTTATAGCTCTGAAATGAGCAACTTTTAATCTCTGACAGATAGTGCAGATAGAAACTCCATTGACTATTTAGGGAAAATGATAAACTTCTAAAGCTTTGTGGTATCTTGATGATGCAATCTATTTTAGCTGCAGGGACACAGTAAGAATATTTGTGCAAAGCACTGAAGAAACAGTTCTGAACACTATTTTGCTGAGAATACTAAACTTTCTAAGAGCACTGACATAAAAAACTGCCAATGTGCATGCTTCAAAGCTAGTTTTATCTACTGTATTTTAGAAGATTAAAGACATACACTACAAATAAGCATTTTTTAAAAGATCTATTGCAAAGACTGCACATAATATTTTTATCATGTGCAGTACTTTAGGATGTTACAATGTTATATATAAAGTATAGACTACTAATTACAAATGAGGCCAGATTCTTTAGAAAAACAGGGGTTTTCAATGGACAGATAGTTTTCTAATTCAATATCTTCTTTATTCAGTATCTTTAATATTGTAAACAGAAAAATATCTAAAGGATATTCTAAACTGCAAAAGAACATTAGATATTGGTCTATCATTCTTTTGCAGTCTATAACAAAAAACATTTAAGATACAGTTTCTGAGCTGAGATTGTTAGAATCTTACTTTTCAGACAACACTCGAGGCTCTACGCTGAAGCCGGTGCTATGTAGCTGGTTGTGAAAATTAACATGTAAATCACTATAACTGAGGAGCTAAATATGCAACATAGCATGTAGGGCACATTGATTAGAAGGTTTCAGAAGGCTCATTACAGGCAAGTGTTCAATACTACAAGTTAGTCTGTAAACGAAACAGAATTCAGAGAATGAGATAATGAGACTATAAAGACGATATGTAGCTAGCAACAGTTGTAGCTTGCTTAGGGATACATATAAACACAGTCTGGTTAGAATACTTAACAGGATAAATGTAGAAAAAGGTAGAAAGGATAAAACAAACAATGCATCAAATGGTTTGTGGGCAGTTTTCAGTAAATGCATGCTCTCTGTTAATGCTTAGAAGAAATAACATGCCATGAGTACTATTTGCAGAATAAATAGCATTCATGTTTTTCCCACAGAAAAAGATACCTTCTCCTGTTACTCTTTAGTGTTATTGTCTGCTCTATGTAATGTGTTAGCTCTCTGAGTTTATGCTGCCTTTAATTCTTCAAAGGTAGTTGGTTCCCTACTTTCTGGCCTTTACACAGTCACCATCTTGTCTCCTCTCTTCCCTTCCTCAGGTGTCTCAGTCAGAGCTGTAATCAAAGAAAACTTATTGTTGGAATGCTGGATGAGAAAATATGTTAGAGGTCTAAATTACAGAACATATAACAATTAAAATTTCTCTATGAGAAACCATCTCTAGCAGGGGTGGCTGCAGCCTCTTTATCACAGAAAGCTGTAAATGATGGGCGGAGCAATTAGTCACCAGGGATAACACAGGTACAGCTCACTATGCTTTTGAGAACAATGGACTCAATGAAGGACTGCATTTTGTATCACGTCGATGAAAATAGCTTAGTATAACTAAGACATCCGCATTTTTATTCTCAAGCAGTCTATTTCCCGAGTAGGTATTAAAATCACTGTGTTTGGGTTCTCTCGTTTGCTTGTTCTTGTCTATTATTAATTATACCTCATGTTTGTGGAAATCTCTCTCTGTAATCGTACAGATCTTGTATTGGTTCAGCCTTGGCCCTTGGCATTTAGATATTTGTGTATTTGCTTTTTTTTGTTATATTCATCTCTTTGTATATCTACTAGATTTGATAAGAAGTCCCACTAAAATAAGACACTATACAATCACCAGAAATACAGTACCTGTAGCTTGCCTTACTCATAGAAAGATTTTATAAGGTTAAATTAAAATTCATGACAGCTAGCCTTATTTATTAAAAATAGTTCAGTTTTGTTGGTACAGAAATTAAATTTTGGCACAGCAACTGCATTGTCACTTCTAATTTAGATAATTTTTTTTACTCATTAGTCTTACTTTGTGTATATCCTTTCCTCTTAATGAGAGCAGAAAGAGAATTTGCAGCCTACTGAGTTAGCCATCATAATTGTAAGCTTGTTTCAGGACCTCTCAAACCACAGGTTTCATTAAAATTATAAGCCAATTTATCAAAAATGTCCTGTTCATGAGTATAGTTCAGTAGTGTTTTTAAAGCAGAAGTGCAATGATTAGCAGGTTACGTGTTCGTTATGTGTATAACAGAACAGAAGTTCTCAGTGCAGTAAGATCGTATATTGGTGCAGCTGGATCATATGCTGCCCACATTTGCTGACTGTCATGGTGATTTACTGTTGTGACCAAAACTTTCCTGCTCCTGCATACTGGTAATTTTAGGCTATTTGTAACATTTATGGCCAAAAGCACTGGAAATGTACTTTGAGGTTATATCTGTACTAGTAAATTTAACAAATGAAACTTCCAAGATGTTAAAAATCAATTACTGGTAGTTTAAAATTGTTAGAATCAATCTTTAGACATTTTTTGCGTATTTCCCCACATGATTTCCAGGGACAGTTCAGGGGTTAGCACAGGCCAATGGCCATTTGCAGTTTGCATGCAGCCACCTTAGTTTGGAAAAAAAGAAAATACAATAACCTGGATCTGATTCATTGTGTGCCAGTGAGCCTTGGTGGCAGGGAAGGATCCTGGGAACAGAACATATTTGTTGATCCCAGTAGTTTGCCTATAAAAAACATTGGACAGTATATGCAGAAACAGTATTTTTCTTTAAACAGGTTTGTAGTTGCAGACATAACTCTTTGTGTATTCATGCTGCAAACATGAACTTACTCCATCAACAAGGAAGGATGGGAGAAGGAAGGACTGGCAGTCATTCATACAGGTGTCTCACTGCGGGTGTCTTGGTTAAGAGGCTCTGGCAGGTCATCCTGACTTGCCCTTGGGAAGGGATGAGTTGTTGCAACTGATTGCTTTATATCTCCCAGTTCTTGATTAGGAGTGGATTATGTTGGATTAAAAGAAAGAGTGGCTGTTTACTTTTCAGGACAAAAAAGAAGCTCATTAAGAACTATAATGCAGGACTATTTTAGCTATATGATAAAGTTTACTTTTAATTCTTGTGGGAAAAAGAGAGTGGCTGAATACTTTAGGCAGTCAAGATTTATTCAAGTTGCTTGCTATATCTGTACAGCTCTTCAGAACTTTTCAGTTTCAGATTAAAAAAGGGAGTTCTCTTGAACAAAAAGGCAGTTTCTGTATAAACTTGTTCTCTTCTGCTTGTTTCTGCACATGAATAAAAATGAGAATAGTAAGCAATGTACTGACTTTTATACTTAATCTGTAATAGTATTGTTCCTTTATTCCTATTCTTACAGGTGAAATGTGCTTTCTGCTTTACATATCATAGGATCTGAGGAGAATCATGATTCTGCCTTACAGATGATGCTTACTAATTTCTCAAATTTTCTTCACATGGAAAAATCTTGAACATAGCCTCTAAATGTGGTTTTTGTCTACTCGAGAATCTATTTCTGGGCTCTGTTAGAACAATTAAGACTACAGATTTCATTGGATTAGTGCAAGTCAATGAATTTAAAATAGTTAAAATACCATTATTAACAAAGGACTTTTAGCACTAACCATTATGTGACGATTATAGTCTACTTGCCCAAATACTAACTATGTTTCATATTTTTCATCCTTTATATGGCCCTTCAACTTCTGTAAATGTTCCCCTGGTTAGATACCGGGTGTGATTTTAAACACTAACATATCAGGAGCACCAAACAGAGTAGTGGGAGTGGGGAGCCAGGTGTGGGAATGGGAGAAAAGAAAAGGAATGTCCTGATTCTGTCCTATGCTGACAAAAATAAAAACAATGGGATGGGAGAGGGAGAAGTTTCTTGTCAATCTAATTAAAAGTGTACACAGTTCAATGTATACCTGCAAATAAGGCTTCTGTACTATTAATCCCATTACTGATTTTCTTTTTTTCTTTATATAATTATTTCTGTTTAAGTTTTAAAAGTTGGGGTAGAATTTCCCTCAATATTATTTGTTTCTCTCAGTGACATGTTTGTGTGACTTTCCGGTTACCAAAAAATCAATATGTAGGCTATTCGCTGACCCTGGTTCAACTTCCATAATGATTACTTCTCTGAAATGAGTAGGGAAAGAGTCATCTGAGTTGCCATAGACATTCTTTCTTAGCAGAGCAAGGAAAATAACAGCTAAATCAGCAGTAGTTCTGCATATCCCCAAAATCTGATATGCATAAATCACAACCTTAAATTACAATCCTCTTGTCTCCAAGGAAGCAGAAAAGAAGTCACAGATAACCAAACTAGACTTTTTCTGTCTTATTTGCACTGCAAACAGCTAGAACAAGTCAGCACACAGAATTAAGCTGAGGGAAGTAGAATTCTGGCCACGGGTGGAAAGAGTAGGATAAAAGCTAGAAATGAGTCAGAGATGACCCTGAGATAAAAAGCAGTGTTTATAATCCTTTTAAATTCCTCCCAAATGACAAGATTTCTGTTGGTCTCATAGTGACCCTGTGAAACTCCAGCTTACTCAGGAATTTTCTGTCTGTTTAGTAAAAGTCCCCTCTTCCAAACTGCCTTGTGAAATGAGTGAGGGGCCAGGAGACAAAGTTTAGGAGGCGATTGTTCAAGGCAGGAGAAGCAAAAATGGGGCAGAACATACAGTTGTGTGGAACAAAAGTACATTGCTCATTTTGGAGTGAGGGCAGCAGGTGTGACTCCAGACAAGTGAGAGCTCTGGAAGCTTTAGAGGGTGATAACCACAAACTCTACTGGACCTCACACATGCTCAGGACCTGAAAAGCCACAGTTCTCTAGATGCACAAAGACAATTTTCTTAAAAATCTCATTCTTAGATGGCATCACAATTCATTACTATAAAGGCAAAAATGCTGGATTTGAACATGAAGATAAAAAAAATTGCTGTTGGTTTGAGAGAATTCATTAAAGAAAGATGTGTTCTTTAGTTTAGACCTTGTAAAATACCTGAGTAGTAGTGTAGAGATAAAATGAGATGAGAGCTGTACAATACACATAAAAGTGATCTGCATAGGAATGAAATCTTTTTAATTGTCCACATGACATCAGTTGCAGTCATTCTTTGCAAGACCAAACGTGTTGGTAAACCTGACAAAATGTTAGCTCAGAAAAGAATAATAATAAAAAGTCCAACAAAAAAACTTACACTGTAAAGAAGGCACTAGGATTGCTGATTCATGATTGTATATTTTGTTCTTGTTTTACACATGAGGCAAGATCTCTACTGTACACAAATTATCAAACAGAAAATACTGTGACAATGCACTAGGCAGAGACAGTAAGAACACCAGATGAGGACAGACTTGCAAAAGCTGTGAATAACGCGATATAGAAATTTTTAAGTAAATTTCTAAAAGGCCCCGGTGATACGTAAGGACATTCTTCATGCATTCTGTGATTCTGTTTGCTGCACATCTGAAACCTTGTATTTATTGTTGAATATATGGCTTATCCATAGGAGTAGATTTTTAACAGCAGGCAGAGGATTGTAAATGCACACAAGATGCGGTAGCTGCCTAGCTGCATGAATTTTCCTTAGTCCTTTTTTTCCAAATTAAGGAGTTGAAGAGTCATCACAGTACCTCACTGATGCCATGCAAGTTTCATGGCCCCAGAAGGGAACAGGGAGATGAAGCCCATCATGGGAGGCTAAAGCCTAGTTCCTTCTTCAGGCATCCCTCAATAGATTTGGAGCTGGCAAATAATACGGCAAATGTACAGGTGTCTCTCTGCTACCTAGGCGCCGCAAAAGTTCACAGAACAGTTGGGATCTTGAGGTCCAGTGAAGAATAAGAAGTTGCTAGAAACTGTTCAAATCTCAAAGTGAGGAAACAAAAGACAGACTGGAAGCAATTAAATTAAAAATTAGAGGGAGAGGAGCCTTGAACAACGGCTGTAAGCTCTCAACACAAAGATAATGTAGGTAAAGACAAGAAGGAAAGCAGAGCAGCAATTTATTTTGTATGGAGTGATCACAGCACACTCGTGACAGAGAAAGAAAGCAGCATGGAGAGGCTAGGGCTGAAAAAAGTACTGAAACGGACTGAGAAGTTTAGGCTGGAAGAAACAGTGCTTGGATAGATGGGTGTGTTTGAAGAAATTGTATGAATTTCCAGTTTCAACATTAAAGTGAAAAGAAGAAAGGTACTAGAGAAGAGAAGGAATTAAGACATGTACAGTATTGCCTGCACGTTTTTTCCAGGATGCTGGTGGAATCTTGTGAAGAGAGACAAGAGTGAAGAGGAAAGGGACTGAGAAGACAGAAGCTAGCAAAGAGTTGGCGTCTTCTGCAAAGGTATTTGGCCAGGAATGTCGCAGGAATGTGACTGTAATGCGTTGACCTCGTAAGGCATAAGGTCTTCTTACCATATTTTTTCAAAAATCGTTTGCTGATGACGTATGTTTTCAAAACATCATTTGACGAACCCCTGGCACTGGATAAGCCCAGTAGCATCGTTAAGGCTTAGGGAATTTTAATTTTACCTGCATATTGCGACTTCAGAGTACTTTGCCCACGAGACTAAACCCGAGCAATTAAGCTGGTAACCAAGCGCGCCTTATGCCCCCTAATGCCCGCTACGAACGCCCGCGGAGGCGGCCGGCAGGGAGACGGCCCGTGTCAAAGGGACCCCGCGGGGCCCCGGGGCCGCAGCTCGGGAGAAGCCGCTGTGTGGGGGGCGGGCGCCCGCAGACGGGCCGGGAGCGGGCTTTGCATAACGGGGCCTCCGCTATCGCCTCCGTCGGCAGAGCGGAGCCGAAATGCTTGAGCAACCGGGGCTCCAGTAAACGGCGAGGGAAGGGACGAGCCCTCCGGCGCTGGTGCGGTGCTGATAGCCCCGCCAGACCGTGCGGACGGGCGGCCAGACCAGCACCACGGACACTGCCTCAGGGCAAGACCAGACTGCGGGGCTGGGCTGTCCCCGCGGGGCGCGGGTGCGTCGGAAAGGGACAAAGGGAAGCTCTTCCCGGTCCTCGTCTCAGCCGTGACCGCGAACAACTTGTGTTTACACGGGGCGACTCCCAAGCTCTCAAGTTTAGCGCTGCGGTTATTCCAGGGGAGAGAAGAGCTCTAATGCTTTTGTGGCAGCGGCGAAAGGAACCGGAGGGAGAGGACGGCCGGGGGAAGAGGCGGCGGGTCAGAGCGGCACCGGGGCTCTCCCCGAACAGTTTTACTTCTCAGCAGTTTGGCAGTCACTCTTTCCGATGGTGCTCCTCTCCTTTAAAATAAGAGTTTAGCCGAAAATGTCAGTATGATAACTCAGGGATTCACCCCTTACTGAGACATGAGCCGCGCCCTAGGTCAGCGAGCCCCGCCGGTCCTCCCGGTGCTTGGTGAGAGGCATCCTTGCCCCTAGTGACTTTCGTTCTGTCCCCAAGTGTCCTGCTGTCCTTGTCCTCGGTGGAGCCCGGTGCCTTTCCGCTTCCCCCCTAACAACCTCCTATTCTGGGCGTGTTATTTCGGGTTTCTCTGCCGGGCAACCTGCTGCTGTGACGGTGTCAACCCGGGGGAGGCGGCGAGGGTGGAAAAAGGGGGCGAGGGAGTGACAGAGGCGGGCCTCACCGTGCCACTGAGCAGGTGCCATTTGTCTTGCAACCTGAACGCTGTGATTCCACCTTTTTTCCCCCCTACGATTGTTTTCTGTTGCTGGGGACACATGAGCGCTCGGCGCCGACCTTCCTTCTCGATGGAGGCGAGAGCTCCCCCGCGCACCCCTCCCCGGCCAGCAGCGGTCTGGGGGTTTTCCCTCTCCCCATCCCCATCCCTCAGCCCTCCCGGCGCCCTCCTCCCGCGGCCGCTCCGGTCCTCCCTCTCCTCGCGCGACCTTCCCAACATGGCGGCGCGGCCGCCCCCTCCTCCCTCCCCCCGCCGCCGCCGCGA